>CM069913.1:817096-922096 GCA_036172215.1 Camellia granthamiana
TGCAGGAGAATCCGTACAGGTCTTTGAGTGTTTGAACCCTAATGCGTGAGAATAGGTCAGTAAACGCCGTATTTACATATCTGCCACTGTGTAGAAGAATCCGTATAGGTGTTCGAGTCTTCGAAACATAAAGCCTGAGAATAGGTAAGTAAACGCCGTATTTACATATCTGCCACTGTGCAGGAGAATCCGTATAGGTGTTCGAGTGTTCGAACCCTAATGCGTGAGAATAGGTATGTAAACGCCGTATTTACATATCTGCCACTGTACAGGAGAATCCGTATAGGTGTTCGAGTCTTCGAACCATAATGCCTGAGAATAGGTAAGTAAACGCCGTATTTACATATCTGCCACTGTGCAGGAGAATCCGTATAGCTGTGCGAGTGTTCAAACCGTAATGCGTGAGAAATGGTAAGTAAACGCCGTATTTACATATCTGCCACTGTGCAGGAGAATCCGTATGGGTGTTTGAGTGTTCGAACCGTAATGCGTGAGAAATGGTAAGTAAACGCCGTATTTAAATATCTGCCACTGTGCAGGAGAATCCGTATAGGTGTTCGAGTGTTCGAACCGTAATGCGTGAAAAATGGTAAGTAAACGCCGTATTTACATATATGACAATGTGCAGGTGAATCCGTATAGGTGTTCGAGTGTTCGAACCCTAATGCCTGAGAATAGGTAAGTAAACGCCGTATGTACATATCTGCCACTGTGCAGGAGAATCCGTATAGGTGTTCGAGTGTTCGAACCCTAATGCGTGAGAAATGGTAAGTAAACGCCGTATTTACATATCTGCCACTGTGCAGGATAATCCGTATAGGTGTTCGCGTGTTCGAACCGTAATGCATGAGAAATGGTAAGTAAACGCCGTATTTACATATCTGCCGCTGTGCAGGAGAATCCGTATAGGTGTTCGAGTGTTCGAACCGTAATGCGTGAGAAATGGTAAGTAAACGCCGTATTTACATATCTGCCACTGTGCAGGAGAATCCGTATAGGTCTTCGAGTGTTCAAACCCTAATGCGTGAGAATAGGTTAGTAAACGCCGTATTTACATATCTGCCACTGTGCAGGAGAATCCGTAGAGGTGTTCGAGTCTTCGAACCCTAATGCATGAGAAATGGTAAGTAAACGCCGTATTTACATATCTGCCACTATGTAGGAGAATCCGTATAGGTGTTCGAGTGTTCGAACTATAATGCGTGAGAAATGGTAAGTAAATGCCGTATTTACATATCTGCCACGGCGCAGGAGAATCGTTATAGGTGTTCGAGTTTCGTACCGTAATGCGTGAGAAATGGTAAGTAAACGCCGTATTTACATATCTGCCACTGTGCAGGAGAATCCGTATAGGTGTTCGAGTGTTCGAACCCTAATGCGTGAGAAATGGTAAGTAAACGCCGTATTTACATATCTGCCACTCTGCAGGAGAATCCGTATAGGTGTTCGAGTGTTCGAACCGTAATGCCTGAGAAATGGTAAGTAAACGCCGTATTTACATATCTGCCACTGTGCAAGAGAATCCGTATAGGTGTTCGAGTGTTCGAACCGTAATGCGTGAGATATGGTAAGTAAACGCCGTATTTACATATATGCCCCTGTGCAGGTGAATCCGTATAGGTGTTCGAGTGTTCGAACCCTAATGCCTGAGAATAGGTAAGTAAACGCCGTATTTACATATCTGCCATTGTGCAGGCAAATCCGTATAGGTGTTCGAGTGTTTGAACCCTAATGCGTGAGAAATGGTAAGTAAACGCCGTATTTACGTATATGCCACCGTGCAGGAGAATCCGTATAGGTGTTCGAGTGTTCGAAGCCTAATGCGTGAGAATAGGTAAGTAAACGCCGTATTTACATATCTGCCACTATGCAGGAGAATCCGTATAGGTGTTCGAGTCTTCGAACCCTAATGCATGAGAATAGGTAAGTAAACGCCGTATTTACATATCTGCCACTGTGCAGGAGAATCCGTACAGGTGTTTGAGTGTTCGAACCCTAATGCGTGAGAATAGGTCAGTAAACGCCGTATTTACATATCTGCCACTGTGTAGAAGAATCCGTATAGGTGTTCGAGTCTTCGAAACATAAAGCCTGAGAATAGGTAAGTAAACGCCGTATTTACATATCTGCCACTGTGCAGGAGAATCCGTATAGGTGTTCGAGTGTTCGAACCCTAATGCGTGAGAATAGGTAAGTAAACGCCGTATTTACATATCTGCCACTGTACAAGAGAATCCGTATTGGTGTTCGAGTCTTCGAACCATAATGCCTGAGAATAGGTAAGTAAACGCCGTATTTACATATCTGCCACTGTGCAGGAGAATCCATGTAGGTGTGCGAGTGTTCAAACCGTAATGCGTGAGAAATGGTAAGTAAACGCCGTATTTACATATCTGCCACTGTGCAGGAGAATCCGTATGGGTGTTTGAGTGTTCGAACCGTAATGCGTGAGAAATGGTAAGTAAACGCCGTATTTACATATCTGCCACTGTGCAGGAGAATCCGTATAGGTGTTCGAGTGTTCGAACCGCAATGCGTGAGAAATGGTAAGTAAACGCCGTATTTAAATATCTGCCACTGTGCAGGAGAATCCGTATAGGTGTTCGAGTGTTCGAACCGTAATGCGTGAAAAATGGTAAGTAAACGCCGTATTTACATATATGACACTGTGCAGGTGAATCCGTATAGGTGTTCGAGTGTTCGAACCCTAATGCCTGAGAATAGGTATGTAAACGCCGTATTTACATATCTGCCACTGTGCAGGAGAATCCGTATAGGTGTTCGAGTGTTCGAACCTTAATGCGTGAGAAATGGTAAGTAAACGCCGTATTTACATATCTGCCACTGTGCAGGAGAATCCGTATGGGTGTTTGAGTGTTCGAACCGTAATGCGTGAGAAATGGTAAGTAAACGCCGTATTTACATATCTGCCACTGTGCAGGAGAATCCGTATAGGTGTTCGAGTGTTCGAACCGCAATGCGTGAGAAATGGTAAGTAAACGCCGTATTTAAATATCTGCCACTGTGCAGGAGAATCCGTATAGGTGTTCGAGTGTTCGAACCGTAATGCGTGAAAAATGGTAAGTAAACGCCGTATTTACATATATGACACTGTGCAGGTGAATCCGTATAGGTGTTCGAGTGTTCGAACCCTAATGCCTGAGAATAGGTATGTAAACGCCGTATTTACATATCTGCCACTGTGCAGGAGAATCCGTATAGGTGTTCGAGTGTTCGAACCTTAATGCGTGAGAAATGGTAAGTAAACGCTGTATTTACATATCTGCCACTGTGCAGGAGAATCCGTATAGGTGTTCGCGTGTTCGAACCGTAATGCATGAGAAATGGTAAGTAAACGCCGTATTTACATATCTGCCACTGTGCAGGAGAATCCGTATAGGTGTTCGATTGTTCGAACCGTAATGCGTGAGAAATGGTAAGTAAACGCCGTATTTACATATCTGCCACTGTGCAGGAGAATCCGTATAGGTCGTCGAGTGTTCAAACCCTAATGCGTGAGAATAGGTTAGTAAACGCCGTATTTACATATCTGCCACTGTGCAGGAGAATCCGTAGAGGTGTTCGAGTCTTCGAACCCTAATGCATGAGAAATGGTAAGTAAACGCCGTATTTACATATCTGCCACTATGTAGGAGAATCCGTATAGGTGTTCGAGTGTTCGAACTATAATGCGTGAGAAATGGTAAGTAAACGCCGTATTTACATATCTGCCACTGCGCAGGAGAATCGTTATAGGTGTTCGAGTTTCGTACCGTAATGCGTGAGAAATGGTAAGTAAACGCCGCATTTACATATCTGCCACTGTGCAGGAGAATCCGTATAGGTGTTCGAGTGTTCGAACCGTAATCCGTGAGAACTGGTAAGTAAACGCCGTATTTAATATCTGCCACTCTGCAGGAGAATCCGTATTGGTGTTCGAGTGTTCGAACCGTAATGCCTGAGAAATGGTAAGTAAACGCCGTATTTACATATCTGCCACTGTGCAGGAGAATCCGTATAGGTGTCCGAGTGTTAGAACCGTAATGCGTGAGAAATGGTAAGTAAACGCCGTATTTACATATATGCCCCTGTGCAGGTGAACCCGTATAGGTGTTCGAGTGTTCGAACCCTAATGCCTGAGAATAGGTAAGTAAACGCCGTATTTACATATCTGCCACTGTGCAGGCGAATCCGTATAGGTGTTCGAGTGTTCGAACCCTAATGCGTGAGAAATGGTAAGTAAACGCTGTATTTACATATATGCCACTGTGCAGGAGAATCCGTATAGGTGTTCGAGTGTTCGAAGCCTAATGCGTGAGAATAGGTAAGTAAACGCCGTATTTACATATCTTCCACTGTGCAGGAGAATCCGTATAGGTGTTCGAGTCTTCGAACACTAATGCATGAGAATAGGTAAGTAAACTCCGGATTTACATATCGGCCACTGTGCAGGAGAATCCGTATAGGTGTTTGAGTGTTCGAACCCTAATGCGTGAGAATAGGTCAGTAAACGCCGTATTTACATATCTGCCACTGTACAGGAGAATCCGTATAGGTGTTCGAGTCTTCGAACCATAATGCCTGAGAATAGGTAAGTAAACGCCGTATTTACATATCTGCCATTGTGTAGGAGAATCCGTATAGGTGTGCGAGTGTTCAAACCGTAATGCGTGAGAAATGGTAAGTAAACGCCGTATTTACATATCTGCCACTGTGCAGGAGAATCCGTATGGGTGTTTGAGTGTTCGAACCGTAACGCGTGAGAAATGGTAAGTAAACGCCGTATTTACATATTTGCCACTGTGCAGGAGAATCCGTATAGGTGTTCGAGTGTTCGAACCGTAATGCGTGAGATATGGTAAGTAAACGCCGTATTTACATATATGCCCCTGTGCAGGTGAATCCGTATAGGTGTTCGAGTGTTCGAACCCTAATGCCTGAGAATAGGTAAGTAAACGCCGTATTTACATATCTGCCATTGTGCAGGCAAATCCGTATAGGTGTTCGAGTGTTTGAACCCTAATGCGTGAGAAATGGTAAGTAAACGCCGTATTTACGTATATGCCACTGTGCAGGAGAATCCGTATAGGTGTTCGAGTGTTCGAAGCCTAATGCGTGAGAATAGGTAAGTAAACGCCGTATTTACATATCTGCCACTGTGCGGGAGAATCCGTATAGGTGTTCGAGTGTTTGAACCCTAATGCGTGAGAAATGGTAAGTAAACGCCGTATTTACGTATATGCCACTGTGCAGGAGAATCCGTATAGGTGTTCGAGTCTTCGAACCCTAATGCATGAGAATAGGTAAGTAAACGCCGTATTTACATATCTGCCACTGTGCAGGAGAATCCGTACAGGTGTTTGACTGTTCGAACCCTAATGCGTGAGAATAGGTCAGTAAACGCCGTATTTACATATCTGCCACTGTGTAGAAGAATCCGTATAGGTGTTCGAGTCTTCGAAACATAAAGCCTGAGAATAGGTAAGTAAACGCCGTATTTACATATCTGCCACTGTGCAGGAGAATCCGTATAGGTGTTCGAGTGTTCGAACCCTAATGCGTGAGAATAGGTAAGTAAATGCCGTATTTACATATCTGCCACTGTACAAGAGAATCCGTATAGGTGTTCGAGTCTTCGAACCATAATGCCTGAGAATAGGTAAGTAAACGCCGTATTTACATATCTGCCACTGTGCAGGAGAATCCATGTAGGTGTGCGAGTGTTCAAACCGTAATGCGTGAGAAATGGTAAGTAAACGCCGTATTTACATATCTGCCACTGTGCAGGAGAATCCGTATGGGTGTTTGAGTGTTCGAACCGTAATGCGTGAGAAATGGTAAGTAAACGCCGTATTTACATATCTGCCACTGTGCAGGAGAATCCGTATAGGTGTTCGAGTGTTCGAACCGCAATGCGTGAGAAATGGTAAGTAAACGCCGTATTTAAATATCTGCCACTGTGCAGGAGAATCCGTATAGGTGTTCGAGTGTTCGAACCGTAATGCGTGAAAAATGGTAAGTAAACGCCGTATTTACATATATGACACTGTGCAGGTGAATCCGTATAGGTGTTCGAGTGTTCGAACCCTAATGCCTGAGAATAGGTAAGTAAACGCCGTATTTACATATCTGCCATTGTGCAGGCAAATCCGTATAGGTGTTCGAGTGTTTGAACCCTAATGCGTGAGAAATGGTAAGTAAACGCCGTATTTACGTATATGCCACTGTGCAGGAGAATCCGTATAGGTGTTCGAGTGTTCGAAGCCTAATGCGTGAGAATAGGTAAGTAAACGCCGTATTTACATATCTGCCACTGTGCGGGAGAATCCGTATAGGTGTTCGAGTGTTTGAACCCTAATGCGTGAGAAATGGTAAGTAAACGCCGTATTTACGTATATGCCACTGTGCAGGAGAATCCGTATAGGTGTTCGAGTCTTCGAACCCTAATGCATGAGAATAGGTAAGTAAACGCCGTATTTACATATCTGCCACTGTGCAGGAGAATCCGTACAGGTGTTTGAGTGTTCGAACCCTAATGCGTGAGAATAGGTCAGTAAACGCCGTATTTACATATCTGCCACTGTGTAGAAGAATCCGTATAGGTGTTCGAGTCTTCGAAACATAAAGCCTGAGAATAGGTAAGTAAACGCCGTATTTACATATCTGCCACTGTGCAGGAGAATCCGTATAGGTGTTCGAGTGTTCGAACCCTAATGCGTGAGAATAGGTAAGTAAATGCCGTATTTACATATCTGCCACTGTACAAGAGAATCCGTATAGGTGTTCGAGTCTTCGAACCATAATGCCTGAGAATAGGTAAGTAAACGCCGTATTTACATATCTGCCACTGTGCAGGAGAATCCATGTAGGTGTGCGAGTGTTCAAACCGTAATGCGTGAGAAATGGTAAGTAAACGCCGTATTTACATATCTGCCACTGTGCAGGAGAATCCGTATGGGTGTTTGAGTGTTCGAACCGTAATGCGTGAGAAATGGTAAGTAAACGCCGTATTTACATATCTGCCACTGTGCAGGAGAATCCGTATAGGTGTTCGAGTGCTCGAACCGCAATGCGTGAGAAATGGTAAGTAAACGCCGTATTTAAATATCTGCCACTGTGCAGGAGAATCCGTATAGGTGTTCGAGTGTTCGAACCGTAATGCGTGAAAAATGGTAAGTAAACGCCGTATTTACATATATGACACTGTGCAGGTGAATCCGTATAGGTGTTCGAGTGTTCGAACCCTAATGCCTGAGAATAGGTAAGTAAACGCCGTATTTACATATCTGCCATTGTGCAGGCAAATCCGTATAGGTGTTCGAGTGTTTGAACCCTAATGCGTGAGAAATGGTAAGTAAACGCCGTATTTACGTATATGCCACTGTGCAGGAGAATCCGTATAGGTGTTCGAGTGTTCGAAGCCTAATGCGTGAGAATAGGTAAGTAAACGCCGTATTTACATATCTGCCACTGTGCGGGAGAATCCGTATAGGTGTTCGAGTGTTTGAACCCTAATGCGTGAGAAATGGTAAGTAAACGCCGTATTTACGTATATGCCACTGTGCAGGAGAATCCGTATAGGTGTTCGAGTCTTCGAACCCTAATGCATGAGAATAGGTAAGTAAACGCCGTATTTACATATCTGCCACTGTGCAGGAGAATCCGTACAGGTGTTTGAGTGTTCGAACCCTAATGCGTGAGAATAGGTCAGTAAACGCCGTATTTACATATCTGCCACTGTGTAGAAGAATCCGTATAGGTGTTCGAGTCTTCGAAACATAAAGCCTGAGAATAGGTAAGTAAACGCCGTATTTACATATCTGCCACTGTGCAGGAGAATCCGTATAGGTGTTCGAGTGTTCGAACCCTAATGCGTGAGAATAGGTAAGTAAATGCCGTATTTACATATCTGCCACTGTACAAGAGAATCCGTATAGGTGTTCGAGTCTTCGAACCATAATGCCTGAGAATAGGTAAGTAAACGCCGTATTTACATATCTGCCACTGTGCAGGAGAATCCATGTAGGTGTGCGAGTGTTCAAACCGTAATGCGTGAGAAATGGTAAGTAAACGCCGTATTTACATATCTGCCACTGTGCAGGAGAATCCGTATGGGTGTTTGAGTGTTCGAACCGTAATGCGTGAGAAATGGTAAGTAAACGCCGTATTTACATATCTGCCACTGTGCAGGAGAATCCGTATAGGGGTTCGAGTGTTCGAACCGCAATGCGTGAGAAATGGTAAGTAAACGCCGTATTTAAATATCTGCCACTGTGCAGGAGAATCCGTATAGGTGTTCGAGTGTTCGAACCGTAATGCGTGAAAAATGGTAAGTAAACGCCGTATTTACATATATGACACTGTGCAGGTGAATCCGTATAGGTGTTCGAGTGTTCGAACCCTAATGCCTGAGAATAGGTAAGTAAACGCCGTATTTACATATCTGCCACTGTGCAGGAGAATCCGTATAGGTGTTCGAGTGTTCGAACCCTAATGCGTGAGAAATGGTAAGTAAACGCCGTATTTACATATCTGCCACTGTGCAGGAGAATCCGTATAGGTGTTCGCGTGTTCGAACCGTAATGCATGAGAAATGGTAAGTAAACGCCGTATTTACATATCTGCCACTGTGCAGGAGAATCCGTATAGGTGTTCGATTGTTCGAACCGTAATGCGTGAGAAATGGTAAGTAAACGCCGTATTTACATATCTGCCACTGTGCAGGAGAATCCGTATAGGTCGTCGAGTGTTCAAACCCTAATGCGTGAGAATAGGTTAGTAAACGCCGTATTTACATATCTGCCACTGTGCAGGAGAATCCGTAGAGGTGTTCGAGTCTTCGAACCCTAATGCATGAGAAATGGTAAGTAAACGCCGTATTTACATATCTGCCACTATGTAGGAGAATCCGTATAGGTGTTCGAGTGTTCGAACTATAATGCGTGAGTAATGGTAAGTAAACGCCGTATTTACATATCTGCCACTGCGCAGGAGAATCGTTATAGGTGTTCGAGTTTCGTACCGTAATGCGTGAGAAATGGTAAGTAAACGCCGTATTTACATATCTGCCACTGTGCAGGAGAATCCGTATAGGTGTTCGAGGGTTCGAACTGTAATGCGTGAGAACTGGTACGTAAACGCCGTATTTAATATCTGCCACTCTGCAGGAGAATCCGTATTGGTGTTCGAGTTTCGTACCGTAATGCGTGAGAAATGGTAAGTAAACGCCGTATTTACGTATCTACCACTGTGCAGGAGAATCCGTATAGGAGTTCGAGTGTTCGAACGTTAATGCGTGAGAAATGGTAAGTAAACGCCGTATTTACATATCTGCCACTCTGCAGGAGAATCCGTATAGGTGTTCGAGTTTCGTACCGTAATGCGTGAGAAAGGGTAAGTAAACGCCGTATTTACATATCTGCCACTGTGCAGGAGAATCCGTATAGGTGTTCGAGTGTTCGAACCGTAATGCCTGAGAAATGGTAAGTAAACGCCGTATTTACATATCTGCCACTGTGCAGGAGAATCCGTATAGGTGTCCGAGTGTTAGAACCGTAATGCGTGAGAAATGGTAAGTAAACGCCGTATTTACATATATGCCCCTGTGCAGGTGAATCCGTATAGGTGTTCGAGTGTTCGAACCCTAATGCCTGAGAATAGGTAAGTAAACGCCGTATTTACATATCTGCCACTGTGCAGGCGAATCCGTATAGGTGTTCGAGTGTTCGAACCCTAATGCGTGAGAAATGGTAAGTAAACGCTGTATTTACATATATGCCACTGTGCAGGAGAATCCGTATAGGTGTTCGAGTGTTCGAAGCCTAATGCGTGAGAATAGGTAAGTAAACGCCGTATTTACATATCTTCCACTGTGCAGGAGAATCCGTATAGGTGTTCGAGTCTTCGAACACTAATGCATGAGAATAGGTAAGTAAACGCCGGATTTACATATCGGCCACTGTGCAGGAGAATCCGTATAGGTGTTTGAGTGTTCGAACCCTAATGCGTGAGAATAGGTCAGTAAACGCCGTATTTACATATCTGCCACTGTACAGGAGAATCCGTATAGGTGTTCGAGTCTTCGAACCATAATGCCTGAGAATAGGTAAGTAAACGCCGTATTTACATATCTGCCATTGTGTAGGAGAATCCGTATAGGTGTGCGAGTGTTCAAACCGTAATGCGTGAGAAATGGTAAGTAAACGCCGTATTTACATATCTACCACTGTGCAGGAGAATCCGTATGGGTGTTTGAGTGTTCGAACCGTAACGCGTGAGAAATGGTAAGTAAACGCCGTATTTACATATTTGCCACTGTGCAGGAGAATCCGTATAGGTGTTCGAGTGTTCGAACCGTAATGTGTGAGAAATGGTAAGTAAACGCCGTATTTAAATATCTGGCACTGTGCAGGAGAATCCGTATAGGTGTTCGAGTGTTCGAACCGTAATGCGTGAAAAATGGTAAGTAAACGCCGTATTTACATATATGACACTGTGCAGGTGAATCCGTATAGGTGTTCGAGTGGTCGAAGCCTAATGCGTGAGAATAGGTAAGTAAACGCCGTATTTACATATCTGCCACTGTGCAGGAGAATCCGTATAGGTGTTCGAGTCTTCGAACCCTAATGCATTAGAATAGGTAAGTAAACGCCGTATTTACATATCTACCACTGTGCAGGAGAATCCGTATAGGTGTTTGACTGTTCGAACCCTAATGCGTGAGAATAGATCAGTAAACGCCGTATTTACATATCTGCCACTGGGTAGTAGAATCCGTATAGGTGTTCGAGTCTTCGAACCATAATGCCTGAAAATAGGTAAGTAAATGCCGTATTTACATATCTGCCACTGTGCAGGAGAATCCGTATAGGTGTTCGAGTGTTCGAACCCTAATGCGTGAGAATAGGTAAGTAAACGCCGTATTTACATATCTGCCACTGTGCAGGAGAATCCGTATAGGTGTTCGCGTGTTCGAACCGTAATGCATGAGAAATGGTAAGTAAACGCCGTATTTACATATCTGCCACTGTGCAGGAGAATCCGTATAGGTGTTCGATTGTTCGAACCGTAATGCGTGAGAAATGGTAAGTAAACGCCGTATTTACATATCTGCCACTGTGCAGGAGAATCCGTATAGGTCGTCGAGTGTTCAAACCCTAATGCGTGAGAATAGGTTAGTAAACGCCGTATTTACATATCTGCCACTGTGCAGGAGAATCCGTAGAGGTGTTCGAGTCTTCGAACCCTAATGCATGAGAAATGGTAAGTAAACGCCGTATTTACATATCTGCCACTATGTAGGAGAATCCGTATAGGTGTTCGAGTGTTCGAACTATAATGCGTGAGAAATGGTAAGTAAACGCCGTATTTACATATCTGCCACTGCGCAGGAGAATCGTTATAGGTGTTCGAGTTTCGTACCGTAATGCGTGAGAAATGGTAAGTAAACGCCGTATTTACATATCTGCCACTGTGCAGGAGAATCCGTATAGGTGTTCGAGTGTTCGAACTGTAATGCGTGAGAACTGGTAAGTAAACGCCGTATTTAATATCTGCCACTCTGCAGGAGAATCCGTATTGGTGTTCGAGTTTCGTACCGTAATGCGTGAGAAATGGTAAGTAAACGCCGTATTTACGTATCTACCACTGTGCAGGAGAATCCGTATAGGAGTTCGATTGTTCGAACGTTAATGCGTGAGAAATGGTAAGTAAACGCCGTATTTACATATCTGCCACTCTGCAGGAGAATCCATATAGGTGTTCGAGTTTCGTACCGTAATGCGTGAGAAAGGGTAAGTAAACGCCGTATTTACATATCTGCCACTGTGCAGGAGAATCCGTATAGGTGTTCGAGTGTTCAAACCGTAATGCCTGAGAAATGGTAAGTAAACGCCGTATTTACATATCTGTCACTGTGCAGGAGAATCCGTATAGGAGTCCGAGTGTTAGAACCGTAATGCGTGAGAAATGGTAAGTAAACGCCGTATTTACATATATGCCCCTGTGCAGGTGAATCCGTATAGGTGTTCGAGTGTTCGAACCCTAATGCCTGAGAATAGGTAAGTAAACGCCGTATTTACATATCTGCCACTGTGCAGGCGAATCCGTATAGGTGTTCGAGTGTTCGAACCCTAATGCGTGAGAAATGGTAAGTAAACGCTGTATTTACATATATGCCACTGTGCAGGAGAATCCGTATAGGTGTTCGAGTGTTCGAAGCCTAATGCGTGAGAATAGGTAAGTAACCGCCGTATTTACATATCTTCCACTGTGCAGGAGAATCCGTATAGGTGTTCGAGTCTTCGAACACTAATGCATGAGAATAGGTAAGTAAACGCCGGATTTACATATCGGCCACTGTGCAGGAGAATCCGTATAGGTGTTTGAGTGTTCGAACCCTAATGCGTGAGAATAGGTCAGTAAACGCCGTATTTACATATCTGCCACTGTACAGGAGAATCCGTATAGGTGTTCGAGTCTTCGAACCATAATGCCTGAGAATAGGTAAGTAAAAGCCGTATTTACATATCTGCCATTGTGTAGGAGAATCCGTATAGGTGTGCGAGTGTTCAAACCGTAATGCGTGAGAAATGGTAAGTAAACGCCGTATTTACATATATGACACTGTGCAGGTGAATCCGTATAGGTGTTCAAGTGGTCGAAGCCTAATGCGTGAGAATTGGTAAGTAAACGCCGTATTTACATATCTGCCACTGTGCAGGAGAATCCGTGTAGGTGTTCGAGTCTTCGAACCCTAATGCATTAGAATAGGTAAGTAAACGCCGTATTTACATATCTACCACTGTGCAGGAGAATCCGTATAGGTGTTTGACTGTTCGAACCCTAATGCGTGAGAATAGATCAGTAAACGCCGTATTTACATATCTGCCACTGTGTAGTAGAATCCGTATAGGTGTTCGAGTCTTCGAACCATAATGCCTGAAAATAGGTAAGTAAATGCCGTATTTACATATCTGCCACTGTGCAGGAGAATCCGTATAGGTGTTCGAGTGTTCGAACCCTAATGCGTGGGAATAGGTAAGTAAACGCCGTATTTACATATCTGCCACTGTACAGGAGAATCCGTATAGGTGTTCGAGTCTTCGAACCATAATGCATGAGAATAGGTAAGTAAACGCCGTATTTACATATCTGCCACTGTGCAGGAGAATCCGTATAGGTGTGCGAGTGTTCAAACCGTAATGCGTGAGAAATGGTAAGTAAACGCCGTATTTACATATTTGCCACTGTGCAGGAGAATCCGTATTGGTGTTTGAGTGTTCGAACCGTAACGCGTGAGAAATGGTAAGTAAACGCCGTATTTACATATTTGCCACTGTGCAGGAGAATCCGTATAGGTGTTCGAGTGTTCGAACCGTAATGCGTGAGAAATGGTAAGTAAACGCCGTATTTAAATATCTGCCACTGTGCAGGAGAATCCGTATAGGTGTTCGAGTGTTCGAACTATAATGCGTGAGAAATGGTAAGTAAACGCTGTATTTACATATCTGCCACTGCGCAGGAGAAGCGTTATAGGTGTTCGAGTTTCGTACCGTAATGCGTGAGAAATGGTAAGTAAACGCCGTATTTACATATCTGCCACTGTGCAGGAGAATCCGTATAGGTGTTCGAGTGTTCGAACTGTAATGCGTGAGAACTGGTAAGTAAACGCCGTATTTAATATCTGCCACTCTGCAGGAGAATCCGTATTGGTGTTCGAGTTTCGTACCGTAATGCGTGAGAAATGGTAAGTAAACGCCGTATTTACGTATCTACCACTGTGCAGGAGGATCCGTATAGGAGTTCGAGTGTTCGAACGTTAATGCGTGAGAAATGGTAAGTAAACGCCGTATTTACATATCTGCCACTCTGCAGGAGAATCCATATAGGTGTTCGAGTTTCGTACCGTAATGCGTGAGAAAGGGTAAGTAAACGCCGTATTTACATATCTACCACTGTGCAGGAGAATCCGTATAGGTGTTCGAGTGTTCAAACCGTAATGCCTGAGAAATGGTAAGTAAACGCCGTATTTACATATCTGTCACTGTGCAGGAGAATCCGTGTAGGTGTCCGAGTGTTAGAACCGTAATGCGTGAGAAATGGTAAGTAAACGCCGTATTTACATATATGCCCCTGTGCAGGTGAATCCGTATAGGTGTTCGAGTGTTCGAACGCTAATGCCTGAGAATAGGTAAGTAAACGCCGTATTTACATATCTGCCACTGTGCAGGCGAATCCGTATAGGTGTTCGAGTGTTCGAACCCTAATGCGTGAGAAATGGTAAGTAAACGCTGTATTTACATATATGCCACTGTGCAGGAGAATCCGTATAGGTGTTCGAGTGTTCGAAGCCTAATGCGTGAGAATAGGTAAGTAACCGCCGTATTTACATATCTTCCACTGTGCAGGAGAATCCGTATAGGTGTTCGAGTCTTCGAACACTAATGCATGAGAATAGGTAAGTAAACGCCGGATTTACATATCGGCCACTGTGCAGGAGAATCCGTATAGGTGTTTGAGTGTTCGAACCCTAATGCGTGAGAATAGGTCAGTAAACGCCGTATTTACATATCTGCCACTGTACAGGAGAATCCGTATAGGTGTTCGAGTCTTCGAACCATAATGCCTGAGAATAGGTAAGTAAACGCCGTATTTACATATCTGCCATTGTGTAGGAGAATCCGTATAGGTGTGCGAGTGTTCAAACCGTAATGCGTGAGAAATGGTAAGTAAACGCCGTATTTACATATCTGCCACTGTGCAGGAGAATCCGTATGGGTGTTTGAGTGTTCGAACCGTAACGCGTGAGAAATGGTAAGTAAACGCCGTATTTACATATTCGCCACTGTGCAGGAGAATCCGTATAGGTGTTCGAGTGTTCGAACCGTAATGTGTGAGAAATGGTAAGTAAACGCCGTATTTAAATATCTGGCACTGTGCAGGAGAATCCGTATAGGTGTTCGAGTGTTCGAACCGTAATGCGTGAAAAATGGTAAGTAAACGCCGTATTTACATATATGACACTGTGCAGGTGAATCCGTATAGGTGTTCGAGTGGTCGAAGCCTAATCCGTGAGAATAGGTAAGTAAACGCCGTATTTACATATCTGCCACTGTGCAGGAGAATCCGTATAGGTGTTCGAGTCTTCGAACCCTAATGCATTAGAATAGGTAAGTAAACGCCGTATTTACATATCTACCACTGTGCAGGAGAATCCGTATAGGTGTTTGACTGTTCGAACCCTAATGCGTGAGAATAGATCAGTAAACGCCGTATTTACATATCTGCCACTGTGTAGTAGAATCCGTATAGGTGTTCGAGTCTTCGAACCATAATGCCTGAAAATAGGTAAGTAAATGCCGTATTTACATATCTGCCACTGTGCAGGAGAATCCGTATAGGTGTTCGAGTGTTCGAACCCTAATGCGTGAGAATAGGTAAGTAAACGCCGTATTTACATATCTGCCACTGTACAGGAGAATCCGTATAGGTGTTCGAGTCTTCGAACCATAATGCATGAGAATAGGTAAGTAAACGCCGTATTTACATATCTGCCACTGTGCAGGAGAATCCGTATAGGTGTGCGAGTGTTCAAACCGTAATGCGTGAGAAATGGTAAGTAAACGCCGTATTTACATATCTGCCACTGTGCAGGAGAATCCGTATGGGTGTTTGAGTGTTCGAACCGTAACGCGTGAGAAATGGTAAGTAAACGCCGTATTTACATATTTGCCACTGTGCAGGAGAATCCGTATAGGTGTTCGAGTGTTCGAACCGTAATGCGTGAGAAATGGTAAGTAAACGCCGTATTTAAATATCTGCCACTGTGCAGGAGAATCCGTATAGGTGTTCGAGTGTTCGAACCGTAATGCGTGAAAAATGGTAAGTAATCGCCGTATTTACATATATGACACTGTGCAGGTGAATCCGTATAGGTGTTCGACTGTTCGAACCCTAATGCCTGAGAATAGGTAAGTAAACGCCGTATTTACATATCTGCCACTGTGCAGGAGAATCCGTATAGGTGTTCGAGTCTTGGAACCCTAATGCATGAGAATAGGTAAGTAAACGCCGTATTTACATATCTGCCACTGTGCAGGAGAATCCGTATAGGTGTTTGAGTGTTCGAACCCTAATGCGTGAGAATAGGTCAGTAAACGCCGTATTTACATATCTGCCACTGTGTAGTAGAATCTGTATAGGTGTTCGAGTCTTCGAACCATAATGCCTGAAAATGGGTAAGTAAATGCCGTATTTACATATCTGCCACTGTGTAGGAGAATCCGTATAGGTGTTCGAGTGTTCGAACCCTAATGCGTGAGAATAGGTAAGTAAACGCCGTATTTACATATCTGCCACTGTACTGGAGAATCCGTACAGGTGTTCGAGTCTTCGAACCATAATGCCTGAGAATAGGTAAGTAAACGCCGTATTTACATATCTGCCACTGTGCAGGAGAATCCGTATAGGTGTGCGAGTGTTCAAACCGTAATGCGTGAGAAATGGTAAGTAAACGCCGTATTTACATATCTGCCACTGTGCAGGAGAATCCGTCTGGGTGTTTGAGTGTTCGAACCGTAATGCGTGAGAAATGGTAAGTAAACGCCGTATTTACATATGTGCCACTGTGCAGGAGAATCCGTATAGGTGTTCAAGTGTTCGAACCGTAATGCGTGAGAAATGGTAAGTAAACGCCGTATTGAAATATCTGCCACTGTGCAGGAGAATCCGTATAGGTGTTCGAGTGTTCGAACCGTAATGCGTGAAAAATGGTAAGTAAACGCCGTATTTACATATATGACACTGTGCAGGTGAATCCGTATAGGTGTTCGAGTGTTCGAACCCTAATGCCTGAGAATAGGTAAGTAAACGCCGTATTTACATATCTGCCACTGTGCAGGAGAATCCGTATAGGTGTTCGAGTCTTCAAACCCTAATGCCTGAGAATAGGTAAGTAAACGCCGTATTTACATATCTGCCACTGTGCAGGAGAATCCGTATAGGTGTTTGAGTGTTCGAACCCTAACGCGTGAGAATAGGTCAGTAAACGCCGTATTTTCATATCTGCCACTGTGTAGTAGAATCCGTATAGGTGTTCGAGTCTTCGAACCATAATGCCTGAAAATAGGTAAGTAAATGCCGTATTTACATATCTGCCACTGTGCAGGAGAATCCGTATAGGTGTTCGAGTGTTCGAACCCTAATGCGTGAGAATAGGTAAGTAAACGCCGTATTTACATATCTGCCACTGTACAGGAGAATCTGTATAGGTGTTCGTGTCTTCGAACCATAATGCCTGAGAATAGGTAAGTAAACGCCGTATTTACATATCTGCCACTGTGCAGGAGAATCCGTATAGGTGTGCGAGTGTTCAAACCGTAATGCGTGAGAAATGGTAAGTAAACGCCGTATTTAAATATCTGCCACTGTGCAGGAGAATCCGTATAGGTGTTCGAGTGTTCGAACCGTAATGCGTGAAAAATGGTAAGTAAACGACGTATGTACATATATGACACTGTGCAGGTGAATCCGTATAGGTGTTCGAGTGTTCGAACCCTAATGCCTGAGAATAGCTAATTAAACGCCCTATTTACATATCTGCCACTGTGCAGGAGAATCCGTATAGGTGTTCGAGTGTTCGAACCCTAATGCGTGAGAAATGGTAAGTAAATGCCGTATTTACATATCTGCCACTATGCAGGAGAATCCGTACAGGTGTTCGAGTGCTCGAACCGTAATGCATGAGAAATGGTAAGTAAACGCCGTATTTACATATCTACCACTGTGCAGGAGAATCCGTATTGGTGTTCGAGTGTTCGAACCGTAATGCGTGAGGAATGGTAAGTAAACGCCGTATTTACATATCTGCCACTGTGCAGGAGAATCCGTATAGGTGTTCGAGTGTTCGAACCGTAATGTGTGAGAAATGGTAAGTAAACGCCGTATTTACATATCTGGCACTGTGCAGGAGAATCCGTATAGGTCTTCGAGTGTTCGAACCGTAATGCTTGAGAAATGGTAAGTAAACGCCATATTTACATATCTGCCACTGTGCAGGAGAATCTGTATAGGTGTTCGAGTGTTCGAACCGTAATGTGTGAGAAATGGTAAGTAAACGCCGTATTTACATATATGCCACTATGCAGGAGAATCCGTATAGGTGTTCGAGTGTTCGAACCCTAATGCGTGAGAATAGGTAAGTAAACGCCGTATTTACATATCTGCCACTGTGCAGGAGAATCCGTATAGGTGTTCGAGTCTTCGAACCCTAATGCATGAGAATAGGTAAGTAAACGCCGTATTTACATATATGCCACTGTGCAGGAGAATCCGTATAGGTGTTCGAGTGTTCGAACTATAATGCGTGAGAAATGGTAAGTAAACGCCGTATTTACATATCTGCCACTGTGCAGGAGAATCCTTATAGGTGTTCGAGTTTCGTACCGTAATGCGTGAGAAATGGTAAGTAAACGCCGTATTTACATATCTGCCACTCTGCAGGAGAATCCGTATAGGTGTTCGAGTTTCGTACCGTAATGCGTGAGAAATCGTAAGTAAACACCGTATTTACATATCTGCCACTGTGCAGGAGAATCCGTATAGGTGTTCGAGTGTTCGAACCGTAATGCGTGAGAAATGGTAAGTAAACGCCGTATTTACATATATGCCACTGTGCTGGTGAATCCGTATAGGTGTTCGAGTGTTCGAACCCTAATGCCTGAGAATAGGTAAGTAAACGCCGTATTAACATATCTGCCACTGTGTAGGCGAATCCGTATAGGTGTTCGAGTGTTCGAACCCTAATGCGTGAGAAATGGTAAGTAAACACCGTTGTAGACACCCCATTTTTGACCGTCCTCAAGACTTGGACGTCACCGCTTGAACACTCGGTGATCATCCATGTGTGTGTTCGTTTGGAGTTCCCGGAGTTCTCGGCTCGCGCGCCTTGCCTCAGGACCTCCGAACTTGACCGTTTTGTGTTTGGTTTTGCACCAAACACTTGTGTTTTGCCTTAGAAGGGCAGGGAATGCTTTGTGAGGCATCCCCACATACCACCGGCTGTGGCTAGAGGCCACCGGCTGGCTGGTGTTGCCACCGGCACTATATTGTGCCGGTCGGCACTATTTTGTGCCGGTCGGCACTCAATTTTGTCAAAACGACATTTTTTGCCGGCCGGACACTGTGCACTTGCTTTCTGAGATATTTTCAGACAGCTGTGTGCCAGTAGCTTCCCCTTCATACACGTGTATGGAGGGATGAGCTCTTGTTTGCTTAGCTTGTAAGTCTTACAAGTTCTATAAGAGGAAGGCTCTTCTTCTTGGCTTAAGGTTGGGAATTCTTGAGAGGTTTCAACCATTTTCAGAGAGAACCAAGCTCTGGTTTTAGGGTTAAGATAGATACACACCCTATCTCTCCCTTTCTCTTTTGCTTTCTAGGTGTTTTAGTTCATATTATTGCACTAACACACCTAGTCTTCCACCTTTTCTTGGCATTCTTGAAAATCAGAGCTTATTCTTGAAGTTCTTGACTGATTTGGAGCTCAAGGGACCAAGCACAACAACCTTTGTGAAGATAGTCATCAAGGGTAAGAAACTACCCCTTTATTCCCCATTTTTGCAATCCTTTTTTACCTAGTTTAGAACAGTTTTTGGGCTTAGTGTTTGGCACATAAAAGTTCTGATTTTTGACCCTCTTTATTGTATATTAAGAGTGCTTAGTGGTTTGGGGAGGTTTGACCCCCCTTAGACCTTGAAAAGGGCCCCTTTTTGTGCTATTTTGTGGAGATCCGGGACTGTCATGCTTGGGCCTCTCCACCACTGAAATCTTGAGGGATTTCAGTGGTGGAGATGGTGCCATAAAGTCCTAGAAAGGAGAGGGCCACCCCCTCTCCTTGTTGTCCTTGAAAAGGGCATGTTTTGGCCTCCGAAGGAGCACCATGTTTGGTGGTTTGTTGAGCATGTCTTAGCTGCATTTTATGCTTATTATGCCCTAATATGACATTGCTACAAGTTGGTTTTAGCACTCCTTGCATGTTTTGCATAATTGCTTTGTAATGCCTTTTGATGCCTTAACATGACTAGCTTGTTAGCCTTAGTTTCTAACATGTTTTAGGCTTGCATTTGTGAAGCTTTTGTGCTTATATTATCATGTTTTAGGTCTGTCCATAAGTATTTGGGTCAATCTTAGCATGTTTAATATAGCCTCTTTGCATTTGGCTTGTTGGCCTTGAGAGCATGAGTGTGTAACATGCCTTGCTTGCATTGTTTTTGATGGTTTGGAACCATTTCACATGCTATTTCAGTCCCTTAGAGGTGCTTGTATGTTTACATTGCATGCCTCTTGGTTGCTTCCTAAGCTTGTGTTAAGCTTGTGTTGCATGCTCCATGTTTAGGCCTTGTTGCATGCCTTTGAATTTATGTCTCTTAGATGCCATCTAAGTGGTCCCTTGGGCCTAATTTGACATGCTAAAACTCTGTTTTAGGTTGTTAAGTGCATGCCATATTTGCCTTGTATAAGCATGGTTTAATGCCTTATTGACTTGCTTTGAAGCTTAGGCTATTTGCATGCTTTGTTTGGCATACCTCATTGCATGATTTGGCATCATGTTTGACATGAATTTTAGAGCTTTCAATGCATGCTAGTTGGCTAGGTTTGGTCTCTTCAAGTGTGCTTAAGAGTTGCCATGATTCATGCCTTAGTGTTGATGCTTTAACATGTGCATGTGTGTGTGTGTGCATTTGGTCTCATTTTCTAGGCACTTTGGCCACTGATTTTAGGCCCATTTTGAGTTGCCCAATTCATGTCTAAGTCCATCATTTCATTGGTTTGCATGCTTGCCTTATATGCTTGTTTGCATGCTTGCATAAGTGTATCACATTGTCCACATTGCATGCTAGTTACCATGTCTAGGATTGCATCACATTGGCATGCATGCTAAGCCTCTTGAAGTGAGTTTGATAGAGGTTTAGCACACTTGTTTGTTTATGTGGTTTGCATGCATTCGAAACCAAAGTTGCATTCTCAGTTCTTTGGGCCATCATGCATGGAAATGTGTGATTGGTGGTCCGAGAACCGAGGCACATCTTCCTTTGAGTCTAAAACATGATAAGAGGTGTGTTTGGTGCATACATGCCTTGAATCACATTGCCATGCATTTTGTTGTCCTCTGCTGCTGTGGTCTGCAGGTTCTGCAGGAATTTTGTGCCGACCGGCACTGTTTAGTGCCGACCGGCAGTCAATTGGCAGCCGATAGCTTCATTCAGTGCCGGTGGCCATATCCTTCAGCCGGTGGTGCTTTGCCCCAGCCGGTGGTGCTCCCCAATGCCCTGAGAGGCACTCCTGGGACTTTGGAAATTTTCTGAGGAGGATATCAGGAAAAACAGAGGCACACTTGCATGACAGTGCGATTCCGAGCGAATCCCGGGCGCGCGACGCATTTGGACCCTCCTCCCGAGGCATTTACTGCTTTAATTAGATTAATTATTTGTCTAATTAATTTAGTCAATCTGTAATAATTAATTAGCTTGCGTAGTTAATTAATTTGTATTATTCTTTTAGTCCCTCCGAGCGAGGGCAAATTTGTAATAAGTGTGTGTGAGTGGGTGTATGTCTTCCAATCCCCACTTCTTTCTATCCCTTTTATTTACCTGCTTACGATGGTAGATTAGGGCATACTTATTTTAGCATACCTTATGCAATGCATGCGTGCATTCATGCATTTGTTTACATGCACCGGGCTCGGTACATCATACAAACAGCATTGCAATTTTCAATTTCTAATTGAATACGTGCATCAAATGACTGCATTTCATATGCCATGTTTAGGATTAGCCGAGCCTATTCTAGATTACATCTTGTCTGTGTTGCATTAGCCACTTAACATGAACTGGGTCATGCATGTTTGCTAACTAGTTTACTGTTTTTGGCACGGAGTACGATGTAAGTATTTTACGCTTTAGCATACCACATGCGTGTGAATGTTGCCATGACAGTATGCTTACCATGCGGCTAAGTGCTTACATGAGATAAACTGTTTAAATGCCTGTGGGTGAAGGTTGGATTGCCTGAGTTAGAACAACTCATTGAAATCCGTATTTTAGCCTACTTGCGAGTAGCAAAATCTAACACGTTTTTCGAGATAAAACGGATATGCAATGTTTATTTCCAAGTTAGGCGATCTAGTCTATACTTTTGTGTTGTGCGCATCACATAGTAATTCTAGGTTAATAACCGGAATAAGAACGCATAAAGTTTTCAAAAACGGATATCACGGTTAGTAGAGGCCGGTCTTCGGACCGGGCGAAAAGGGGTGCTCATAGCTGACCTTCCCCGATCGTACCCAAGCTCCCGAGCCAAGACCACTTTGGTGATGACGGACATGTGGCCTTCGGCACCGAGTCAGGGTTTCCTAAATTTCCCATTTTAAATATTTAGGTGGCGACTCTGTAATCTGGCAAAGCAGTCCATGTTTGGCACTACTTTTCAAAATCTGTTTTTCTTCAAAACGATTTGCCGGATTTGGACTCTTTGGTTCAGATTTAGAACCAACACAAAATCGAGTCCGAACTGTAGCGTAGCCGAGGTCCCCCGGGGACGTGCTACAGTTTCTGGCGACTCTGCTGGGGAGTTTAGAGAGCTTGACTCGAACTCGTGATATCCTGTTTTGATTTCATTTATGTGTCTCTTTGCATTGCATGTGCATTGGTGCGCCTAGGACACCGTGTTGGCCATCTGCTATTCCTGAGCGGTTTGCCGGA
The DNA here is from genome assembly GCA_036172215.1 of Camellia granthamiana. Classification (NCBI taxonomy): domain Eukaryota; kingdom Viridiplantae; phylum Streptophyta; class Magnoliopsida; order Ericales; family Theaceae; genus Camellia; species Camellia granthamiana. Next base: position 839,854 of record CM069913.1, read on the forward strand.
GGCTTGTCTTGTCAAGGCATGACCATAAGGCTGACCGGTTGCGGGCTCTGCCAGTATGGGAACACAAACCCCGGTTTTACCGGGGCACCCTTTTCGACCATTCGACCTAGTGCATATTCGGATCCATAGTGACCATTCCAAACTAGGACAGGTTGCTTACCCGATGTTAGGTTGTTTGAAACCGCTACGTGCGTAGTGAAGCCCTAGCCCCTGACAAAATAGGACAGGGAAACCCTACCCCAACATAGGGGTGTATTGGCTCTTATTTACTTGCTATGTGCTTTTAGAGTGTATCTCTACAGGGAATGCATATACCAGTTTGCAAGTCTGGGTATTCGGCCTGCGGGCACCAGTATCAGTATGTTGTGAATCGGTTATATCTGCGGGTGTCAGATTCAGATTTGGGACAGTGACTTCGGGGAACGGTGTTCAGTAGTAGAGTGCAGTTGTTTGACTACACCCGTGTTTGATCTGTTTGGGGCTGAAATACTGCTTGTTTTCCATTTCAGTTCAGAGATTCAGAGAGTTGAGTCAGAATAGCTAGTGTCTTCTCCTTGCTGAGGCAGGACTGAACATGACGCAGAACTCTGAAGAGATTGTGGTCATGACGGCCGTAATGAGTCAAGGAACCACCCCACAAGATGAGGCTACTGTTGACATGCCGCATCCGCCCAGGTCGCCTGCCGCACACCCAATTTGGACCCCTCACCTATATCAGGCTCGTGAGCCTACTGTTTTTGAAATAATGGGAATGATAGGTGATCTTCAAAGATCCGTAGTGGATCTCGCCTATGGGATGTCTGTTTCGCCACCAGCTGCACCGTATGCCGGAGGCTTTATACCCCAGGAGCCCCCGCTACTGGGACGAATTGTGATTGAGCTCAGCCAACCGGAGATGGCCTCCAACTATGGCAACGATGCACCAGACCAAGCTCTCGATCAGGCTGAGGCCAGAGACAGAGGCAAGATGAAGGCCGAGGCCGACCCCATTGAACAACTGCTGTGGGCAGTAGAGGCTTTGAAAGCCGGGGGAATGAACAAGCAACAGATATCCGCAGTTGTGACAAAAGCTGTGGAGGACGCTTTCCCCACTCCACCTAAGGGGCAGTTCCAGTCAATCAGAGAATCGGGATAGGCCCCCGTCATGCCAAAACAGTTCTTCTTGCTCCCAACCTTGCATCCGGAAAGGATCAGAAATCCAAGTCCCCACCTGCCGATTCGTTCGCCAGCACATCTAGCAGGAGCACTCAGGCTTCAAAATACCAGCCCCGGGGGGCGGAGGGTCTTCCATCCTCTCTACATGCCTTTGTCTAGGGCACTTCTGATTTTGGCCAAAAAGGGGCATCTTACACCCCTCGAGCCTAGGCCGCTCCCCAAACCCCTTCCAGCAGGACATGATGCCACTCAGTACTGTGCGTACCACCAGCAATCTGGCCACTCCACCGATAACTGCTTTCGCCTCCGCCACGAGGTGCAGGATCTGATTGACAACGAGGTTATCCTCCCACCCACCTCAGCTAAATCCGTCACCACTCAGTTGTTGGATTTTGAGGGACACCGATACTGCGAGTACGTAATTGGGATTCAACCGCCTGCGGGCAGCGCCTCGAGTTTTTGATGTGGCATCTGGCACGCATTTTTGAGCATCTGCGAATGTTACTTTTGTAAATCCTGGCTTGGGCGCCGAGTCAGTCTTTTGCTTTGTTTTGAGTCTGTCTCTGTCTTGAGTCAGTCCTTTTTTGCTTAAGGGTCTGTCTTGTTGTAACGAGTCAGTCCCTCTTTGGTATGGAATACCAGGTGGACTCCGGGGTTATTGCCTCAAGCACCGTTTTGTTTTGTAATTACTTCTTTTTGCTTTCTTTTTTGGTCTACCTCTGCTGTGGAGCCAGTTTACATCCGGGGAACCTGAATGAAACAGCTGCGGCTACCGTGTTTCCGTATCTATTGTTTTGGGCTAGTTATGCCAGAGAATTCGAATGGGGTGACAGCGCATTCCACCCGCTCTTGTGTGCCCTAATAATTATTGTTTTGACCTAAGTTTTTCAAACCCTTTTGAACACTGCGGTAAAAACGAAGAGGAAGGAATTCCTCGGGATTTGCAAAACTTTGATCAAAATTGAAAGAAAGAGAGGCATGCTAAGCCCTTAATGATCGAAATCATGCTTGTCAGCGTAAATACTGAGAAGGACCCTGGCTGGATCCAGACTGGTTCTACACTGTCTTCGGCGCGAGCGATTCGTCGCCTTCTTAAAAAAAAAAAAAAACTTTCGAAAACAAAACGTTTTGCGCAGTCCTGCGAAGACCTGTGTGGAATCGCTCTTGAGATTACGCAGCTTAGGATCGCTCTCAGCCTCGAGACTCGACCCCTCATTTTCAAACCTGGGACCAGCATCCAGAATGTTCAATAATTAGCTATCAATGCAAGGCCCGTGTGGCCAGACCCGAAGTAGCCCTCGAGCAAGGGGCACCGAAATCGGAGCAAAAGACTAGAGTTCACCAGGAGAAGTTGGCAAAGCAACCGTGATTGATTCTCCTGCAAAGTACTGCAACGGTCATTCTCCCGAAAAAAGGGGAGGCTTCGATTTCGAAAAACCATTTGGCATGGACCAAGCTACACTTTTACCCTTTGAGAGGCTCACTGGGTCGAAAACCCAGAAGGGCGACCCAGGCAAAAGTTAGAGCAAAGAAAAATAAAAAAAAGAAAAAAAAAGAATGCAAAAGAAAGAAAGAAAAAAAAATGCAAAAGAAAAAAAAAGAAAAAACGCAAAAAAAAAAGAGAAAAAGAAAGAAAAGAAGCTCGCAAGGTCGAAAACCCGCGTTGGGCGCCTTGGCAAAAGTAAGAGCCTGAAAATAGGGAAGGTTAAAATACCCGAGTGTACCTTAACCGGAACTACGTAAGGCTTGATTCCCATGTTTGGGATACGTAGGCAACTTCATCTTGAAGTCCAGCCCCCAACGCTTTCATAGCGTCTCAGTCCATGCAATGGTTTTGATCACCTTTACCTCCTCTGAAATCCGATGTCTCGGTTGCAACAACTGGAGCTACGTGATCAACTTCCTCTCGAAGTCCAAACCATCAACACCTTCCAGGTGACTGTGTCCATATATTGATTCAGACCGTCTTCGTCTCCTCCGTGTCCGAGGATCCGATTATCATTAACGAGGACTGGTTTACAGCATGCTGCGGCATCATCCAACCAAGGGGAAACTTTCCGTTGCCATGTATCGCCATAAAGTTGCCCTGAGTTGCCGCCCAAACTAGGGGCAACTTTCCGTTGCCCTCTTCCCCCCCTTTCAAGCAAGGGGCAATTTTCCCAAATTGCCTCCGATCCGAGGTTGCGTATCTCGAGGGTAGGTTCCGCGCCCTGTCGAGCATTGTCTGTTCGCGAAAATAGTTTTTGAAAATTTTTACTAAGATTGACTATTTTCTCAAAAATTATTTCATTTTCCAAAATCGGACCATGTTTGGACCCAAAAGGAAAACTTTCAGTGCTTACGGCCTGACTTGCATGATTTTCAAATCAAAAATCGAACAAGCGCGCTAATCTGACGTTCATTTTGATCAAAACTGTTTTAGAAAGAAAACAAAAAATGGTCAAAGTAATGAACCAGGGGCACAGTTTGAGCCAGGTGTTCTGTCTCTCCCTTGTCATCAACGCGCTTGCCAGGAAAGCACTTTATCTATCAGAAGAAATAGCTGTGAGCTAGCTGTATTCGGCATGAATCCGCCGCTTCCTATTCATCCATCAATCACCCTGGGGAGGGATGAAAAATGAGAGAATAAAGAATAGAGAGGTGTAAGTCGAGAGAAAAGTGAGCAAGAGGGTTTTTGAGAGAAAAATCGAGCTTGAGGGCCGAGTGGCGTAAGAATCACACAAATCAGAGAGGGTGGGAAACCTACCCGGAGGAATTGGCTCCTCAAGGTCTTTTGTTTTCAAGAACGTCCGTGTGTCGTGTCCTTTGGTTTGTCGGTCTCAATTTAGCTTTGAGTCTTTTCCGAGTGCATCTCGTTGTGTTTAGGTCATGTGCCTTTTATTTTCTTCACTTAAGTCTTTTCCACTGTGTTCAGTTGTAGGCTCGATACCCAGGTTGAGAACCCTTTCTTTTTCTCAAATCGTTTGTGCTCAGGGTGCTGTGCCATTCTCTACATTTATGCGAGGCAAGAGAAGAAAAGGAAAATTTGGGACATCCGAATGTGTTTCAATTTCAACTGTCTCAGTTTTGGTGATCCGTCTTGTCAGATTGGGCCAATTGTTCAGAGTTTGCCGTGTGCAGAATGGACCGGATATTGTATTATGAGCTGCGTGCAGATTAATCCCCAGCAGATTAGTCCTCAGCAGAGTATGGGCTGTATGTTCGGATTGAGCAGTGGTTTGTAGGAGCTGTTTTGCTGTTTAGTTGGTTGGTTATTTGATTATTACAGTGCAAGTGTTCAATTGTCAGACAACAAATCGTAATCATTTACATTTGAGGTGTAATATGATGCAATGCATGCACGAGGTATGTAAATAAAATACTTTTCAGATAAAAGTTTGTTTCATATCATCGTCTTTTCGAATACATAGTTTGAGAAAAGCAAAAAAACCTGCCTGCGGCAGTACATAGTACTATATCTACCAAAAAGAGAAAAGTACAAGAAAAGAAATAAAGAAAAGAAGCAGCAAAATCATCATCATCAGCAGCAGGCCTCACGCCTAAGGATCAGTCCTCGCCCTCTTCCTGGGCAAAAGCACAGGAGCATCGTCGGAGCTGTCACTGTCAAAGCCCGAGCCCGAGCTATCCCCGGCCTCCTCCGCAAATGACTCCGTCCCCGCCTCCGACTCGCCATCCCCTGCAACTGGAGCCCGTGAGCTGCTCCCCACATGGCCACGCCCCCCTTTGGTGCGGGGGAATATCCTGCCATCCCGAGTAGAAAGGGGAGGTCCCGATGGAGCGCCGCCACCTACAGCAGGAATCGGGAAGGGAGGCTGAAAAGTACAAAAGGCAGAAGCATCAGTATACACGAAACAGTTTATCAGATCAGAATGCAGTGTATGAGTACAGTGTGTGAATGCCGTGAGCAGTTTATCAGATCAGAATGCAGTGTAAGAGTACAGTGTGTGAATGCCGTGAGCAGTTTATCGGATCAGAATACAGTGCATGAATACAGTGTGTGAATGCCGTGAGCAGTTTATCAGTGCAGAATGCAATATATGAGTACAGTGTGCCAAGTGCTGTGAACAGTTTATCAGATGTGTTGTGCATCAGATTATGCAAAGCAGTTTGTATATAGTTTGGAACTATGTCGGAGAAAACATACCGGAAGGCCATAGAAGGCTAGGAACTCGAAGGTCCGCTGCAGCATCCCCGCCATGGAGGCATTCAGCTCCAATGACTGCCGGGTATACTCAGAAGAAGCCTGCAAAAATATTAGATGCATCAATATTCTGTGGAATATCAAATGAACTGAACTGAAATAAAATGACTGTACAGAAATGCAGTAATACATACCGGAGGTAAGTCGGGGATACCAACAAACTCATGACCAGCCGGGGGAGGAGCAAAGGGGATCTGATAGGTCGCCCCATCCGACCCTCGGAAAGATAGTAAAGTAGGCAGAGCGGGCCAGCCCGTCCCTCGTCCCCTCTGCACTCCCCTCCTGCCACGAGCTCGAGATCTCTGAGACGATCCCGCTCCTGTTCCCACCTCCGCTCTAGCCGCCGGCGCCGCGGGTCTCTCTGGCTCAGCTCGGCGACCACCGCTCAGCGGCCGCATGATGAAGGTCCGGACGTACTCTGAGTAATCGCCCTCGCCTCTGAAGCCGGCTGCCTCCCAGCCAATGGTGTAGTCCGCCATCTGCTCGGCGGTGAACCCCTCGGTGTCCCTCATATGCTCGGGAGGATGCATCGGAACTATCTGCTCAGGTAACCCTGAGGTCTGACGCAAGAAGCGCTCACCCAGGTACCAAGCCCGACAGACCGGGCCCTCTAGCAAAATCCGGTAACGCGAGGTCTCGATCGCGCCGGCAAACCGACCTCGAACTATCGCCGGCAGAGGAGCCCATGGCTGCCAGGTGATCAGAAATTGAAATACAGTTTATTACCTACTGGTATTGCAAATATGCAGTGAGAAGTGAAGCTTAAGCGAACTGTAAATAAAACATACCTCGGCGGAGGTGATGGTGTCAAAATAGCGGCGGAAGAAGCTGAAAGTCTCCCGCGGCCTCCGGGTACACCTCCCATCGTAGCGGCGTGAAAAGGGGACGACCAGAGGAGTCTCCGTCTCCGGTACTGGCTCTAGCCTGGGAAAGTAGGCATAGACCCACAACTGCAAGACAGATGTCAGAACATTTATCAGAAAAAGCAGAATACAGAGTAAAGCAGAAATAGCGGAGCCGTGTGTTGTGCAGTGTATTGAGCAGAGTGTACAGTGTGAACAGTGTACATTCAGTATAAAGCGGGAGTATGTGTGTGCCGTGTATACAGTATACAGCAAGTGTAAAGCAGACTACAGTGTGTGCAGTGTGCAGAGTACAGAAAGTACAGAACAGAAATGTAAAGCGGAGAAGAAGGCATACCTCCCAAGCTCACCAGTAGCCTCCGAGCAACTGCCCGCTGCCGCGAGAGACTGAGCTCATGTAGCCATAAAGAGTGGCCAGAGCTGCGCCACCCCAGTCGAAGCGTAAGACATCTCGGACGTCCACCAGTGCGCTGAGTAGGCAAAGAGGCACGGTGTTCGCCCGGTCGGCGAATAGGGTGGTCCCCAACAAGAACATCAAGAAGCCGCGTGCATACTGCTCCACGGCCACCTCGGTCATCGGAGCCGCGTCAACGAGAAGAGGCTGCACCCTGAACTGCACCTCGAACCAAGAATAGCGGACAAAGCCTGGACGTGCCAAAGGCGGAGCCGCGCCAAGTAAATGAATCTGAGCGGCAGTCCACTCGTCCATATCAATGTCGAAGGGGATCGGATCACCCCCAACCCCGATGCCGGTAAGCACCGAGAAGTCATAAGGGGTCATCGTCATGTCCCCAGTCGCCGATAGGTGGAATGAATCGGTGGTGTCCCACTATCTCTCTGCCAGGGCCGCGAGAAGAGGCCTGCAGGCAGTAAGTCGAGTCAGACACCTGCAGAAAGAGCCGAAGCCCGCCTCGTCCACGATGTGTCGGACTGCCTCAGGAAGCTCCAAGTACCAATCTCGAGCCGTAACATTCCCATACCCGCGGATGGTATGGGAATCTCCCTGTTCACAAACAAATGATTGCAAAGCAATATGAAATGCACAGTTCTGAGGGAACATGTTAAAGTCAATACAAATCTAGCATGCGTGCACGTTTTTTTCAGATTCAAACAGAAATCGGGTGCCGTTGCACTTACAGTAAACTACAATATGTGATGCAGCAGTGTGTTTTTGAGTAAATGCAATGCAAATAGGGTGCACGTGTGCACATTTTTTTTCAGATTCAAGCAGATAACGGGTCATGGTAAGCCTACAGTGAACTACAGCATGTAATACGTCAGCGTATTCGAGTGGTTCGATTCAGTATAAATCTAGCACGTGTGCAGGTTTTCAGATTCAAATAAATACCGGGTATCGGTGAGTTTGTAGTGAAATACGGCGTGCCGTGTGTATGGGCGATTGAGACTAATGCAGTGTGTGTGCATGTGTGTCGGTCCTAAGCAGATATCAGTTGTGAAGTTGTCTACGATCAACCACAGTATAGTATATCAGAGTTAAGCAAGTAAAGGTTGTAATCAGCTATGGCAGTTGACAGTTTACGGTTCTACATTGCAGAAAGTAAAACAGGGAAAAGGGTTACCTCGGAAGCGCCGAATGAGAGGTGCGAGGTCGGCTCGCGCAGCAGAAGCTCTGGGTCCAGAGCCCTGTCAAAACTACGGAAATGGCGGAGTCCATCTGGCGGAAGTACGTGAATGGCCGAGCGGTAGGTCGCCGGGTCGAATGGTCGCTCGCTCAATGGGAGGAGCTCGACCCCGGCATCCATCTCGTGATCCGGGGGAGTCCCGACATGAGGAACGTCGTCTGCCATGGTAGTGGTAGTGAGAAGAATGGCCGAAAAGGAAAACTGGGTCGGAATATGAAAGGTCAACCGAAAAAGTCAACCCCGAGAGGGCTGGAAATGGCCGGGAAGGTCGGAAGACGAGAATATACGGAAATGTGGAGAAAATCGAGGGGAACAAGTCCCGAAAAGGGGGAAATAGCAAAGGGAACACCGAAATGAAGTTTTGTTCGGTCAAAAATGGCCGAAACGCGAAGAATATCGCGAATCCGACGAGAAAATGGGCATGAAACGCAGAGAAATCGGCGAAAAATCAAAAGGAAAAGCTCTAGAGAGATAGAGAGAGTGATTTCGGCGGTAGCAAAGTGAAAGGAATAGGGTTTCAAGCCCTATTTTATAACACCCGTGGCGAAAAGTCAGAACTGCCCCCGATCAGCAACTTTTGGCCGGCCGGCACTATTTTGTGCCGGTCGGCACATTATTGTGCCGGTGGATGATTTTATGCAGCCGGTGGCAGCCGGTGGCCCTCCCACCCAGCCGGTGGTGTTCCCAAGGATGTTTTTAGGCAAGATGAGGGGTCTTGGGTCTCCATAGATCAATAAAGTGCAAGAAGGTGCATCTCCGATGCTCAACCGGCCTCCGTTTTGACTTCGGACTGTGTCTACCGTGAGTGGCACTCAAATTCAAGCAAAGATCGTATCCTTTTGTATCCTTTTGTTGTTTACAGAGATTCAGAAGTTGCCCCGTGTGCGTTGCATGCATCCATCACATTGTCCGGCGCATTGTAACGCGCCATCTTGCACGTCTCTTGCGACTTGCACCGCTTTGCATTGTCGTGTGGCATGTGTGTCATACTCTCTCATCTTACATTTCATTGCATTTCGAGGTACGCGTGCCTCGTTTCGCATTTCATTTTCCATCCAATGAGGTATGCGTGCCTCATCTTGCATTTCATTGCATTTCGAGGTACGCGTGCCTCATTTTGCATTTCATCTGTGATTCGCGTGAGGTGTGCTACCTCACGTGTTTCATTTTGCATTTCATCTTTGATTCGCGTGAGGTGTGCTACCTCACGTGTTTCATTTTGCATTTCATCTTTGATTCGCGTAAGGTGTGCTACCTCACGTGTTTCATTTTGCATTTCATCTTTGATTCGCGTGAGGTGTGCTACCTCACGTGTTTCATTTTGCATTTCATCTTTGATTCGCGTGAGGTGTGCTACCTCACGTGTTTCATTTTGCATTTCATCTGTGATTCGCGTGAGGTGTGCTACCTCACGTGTTTCATTTTGCATTTCATCTTTGATTCGCGTGAGGTGTGCTACCTCACGTGTTTCATTTTGCATTTCATCTTTGATTCGCGTGAGGTGTGCTACCTCACGTGTTTCATTTTGCATTTCATCTGTGATTCGCGTGAGGTGTGCTACCTTACGTGTTTCATTTTGCATTTCATCTTTGATTCGCGTGAGGTGTGCTACCTCACGTGTTTCATTTTGCATTTCATCTTTGATTCGCGTGAGGCGTGCTACCTCACGTGTTTCATTTTGTATTTCATCTTTGATTCGCGTGAGGTGTGCTACCTCACGTGTTTCATTTTGCATTTCATCTGTGATTCGCGTGAGGTGTGTTACCTCACGTGTTTCATTTTGCATTTCATCTGTGATTCGCGTGAGGTGTGCTACCTCACGTGTTTCATTTTGCATTTCATCTTTGATTCGCGTGAGGTGTGCTACCTCACGTGTTTCATTTTGCATTTCATTGCATCTCGAGGCACGTATGCCTCGTTTTGCACTTCATTTTCCATCAGATGAGGTATGCGTGCCTCATTTCGCATTTTATTGCATCTCGAGGCACGTATGCCTCGTCTTGCACTCCATTTTCCCACCAATGAGGTACGCGTGCCTCGTTTTGCATCCCTTGTGGCGCGTGTGTCACATTCGCACAGTTGCCCCACGCAAGGTCCGGCGGGACCAAAAACACGCAGGGTCCGGCGGGACCAAAAACACGCAAGGTCCGGCGGGACCAAAAACGCGCAAGGTCCGGCGGGACCAAAAACACGCGCGGTCTGGCGAGACCTTAAACCCGCTTGACTGCATTGTCACGTGCCTTATTACAGGCACCATCATGCATTTATGCTTTGTATCGTTGCCCCGTCCGGTCTGGCGAGACCTTAAACACGCACGGTCCAAGAGACCTTAAATCTTCGGGAGGTGTGAGACCTTCGGTGTGTTAAGTCACCCCTCATTGCATTTGGCATGCATTTCATCGCGCCGTTTAGCGCACCTTCATTGCACTCCATTTTCCATCTTTTGAGACGCGCACGTCTCATTCGCCCCATTTGCATCCGTGTGTGTGTCTTGTTTGCATCGCACGCACTTAAAGTGTTGTGTAGCAGTTGCCCCCCCCCCGGTCTGGCGAGACCTTAAACACGCACGGTCTAGGAGACCTTAAATCATCGGGAGGTGCAAAACCTACGGTGCGTTAAGATATGCACTTCATCGCATTCGGCATGCATTATATCACACTAACTTGTGCACCGCACCTCAATTCTTGCATTGTCATGCATTCGAAAAGCCGCGTGTTGCCGCACATTTCAAAAAAAAAAACATGCATTGTCATGCATTGCATTATTGGTCTAGGAGACCTTAAATCCTCTGAAGATGCAATTCCTTCGGTGTTTGTCGTGCAAGAACGACTTTCGGTGGTCTGGTAAAGCCACCTATCTGTGTTTGCAGTGAGTTCCTAGGAGACCAATGGGGACGGTGAAAACTAGAGTTTGAACGGCTTATGCCTAGAACGCAAAGGTTCAGAATTTCCAAGACTAAAGTCTGGTTTAAATACCCAGGGGGTGTACCCTCGGCTTGAAATCTGTATGGAAGCCCCATAGGTTGAGGCGGCGTGTCTACGCCTCAATTCTGGATACTGAACCAACCTAGTATATCGCCCTGTCGGGAGAATAGGGAAAACTGCAGTCATAGCCATTGCATCACATGCATATCATGCATCATTAATACTGTATATGTCATGCATTCCAAAAATTTTCAAAAGCAACAAAATAAATACAAAAACACATGCATTTCATGCATCATTTGTAAATATTGCATATGTCATGCATTTGCAAAAATCCAAAACCGAAAAGAAAAAAGAACATGCATTTGTCATGCATCATCATTGTAAATAGTGTATATGTCATGCATTTTCTGTAAATATCCATTTCCATTGCATTGTAGTTGCATGCATCCACTGCATCACCTTCCATCCATGGCTTGCACCTTTCTAGGTTGAACTTGGTCTGGTATGTGCTCATACTTATCACGTCTATACACTCATAGTTCTGCGTGCGCTCGCGCCTTGAGGGCTTCGACACCTTTTCTATGTTAGACATGACTTGTACGTGTACATGCCCTTCCTAGGCGAGATTTGGTTTGGCCCGCGTGCCATATCCATTGTGTCATCTATCCATTTCATATTACATTGTAGTGTAATTGTTGCATCCGGCATTAGGATCATCATTCTTTCCTCAGCGGGTCGTCACCCCACTTGTGTCATTCCACCCAATACTTGTTCTTGTGTCTGTCTACATTACTCATAGTTCTGCGTGCGCTCGCGCCTTGAGGGCTTCGACACCTTTTCTATGGTAGACAGACTTGTTACCTCCATCAATCTATTTGACATTTGTGTGGTTTCGAATCGCTCATGAATGAATCATGATTCAATTGCCTTGCATGTAGTTTGCATATAGCTTCAATTGTATTGCATTTCCATTTGCATTGTTCATACATAGTTTTGTATACATTGCATATCATTTGCATTACATTTAGATTCAATTGCATATCATTGCACTGTTTTGTGCACTTCATCTGCATTGTCATGCATGTTGCTAATCATATTGTACCTGTTAAGTTTGCTTTCTTTTCAGGCACGATATTGTATGTACGGTTCATTTACCGCTGGTGAAACCAGGCGAGCCGCACAGGTATTGTATCCTCCGCGTGAGACGTTTTGAGAATTGCATAATTCTCTTACATCCTTTCTGCATCGTAGTGTAGTTTGGCATAGTCTGGCTTATAACTGTTGCATGTGTGCTTCATTACAATTTCCTTTGCATGATCATAAGTTATGCTCGGCTTCTTGCATCATCTTGCATTTTGCCCCTACCTTCGGGCACATACCTTGTTTTGTCTTGCATGTTTGTCCAAGTCTTCGGCCTTGTCAAAAATGGGTCGTCTCTGGACTTTGACATTCACTCCCGTCATTGTTATGACTTCCGAGTTCTGTCAAAGAGGGGCAACTGTAGACACCCCATTTTTGACCGTCCTCAAGACTTGGACGTCACCGCTTGAACACTCGGTGATCATCCATGTGTGTGTTCGTTTGGAGTTCCCGGAGTTCTCGGCTCGCGCGCCTTGCCTCAGGACCTCCGAACTTGACCGTTTTGTGTTTGGTTTTGCACCAAACACTTGTGTTTTGCCTTAGAAGGGCAGGGAATGCTTTGTGAGGCATCCCCACATACCACCGGCTGTGGCTAGAGGCCACCGGCTGGCTGGTGTTGCCACCGGCACTATATTGTGCCGGTCGGCACTATTTTGTGCCGGTCGGCACTCAATTTTGTCAAAACGACATTTTTTGCCGGCCGGACACTGTGCACTTGCTTTCTGAGATATTTTCAGACAGCTGTGTGCCAGTAGCTTCCCCTTCATACACGTGTATGGAGGGATGAGCTCTTGTTTGCTTAGCTTGTAAGTCTTACAAGTTCTATAAGAGGAAGGCTCTTCTTCTTGGCTTAAGGTTGGGAATTCTTGAGAGGTTTCAACCATTTTTAGAGAGAACCAAGCTCTGGTTTTAGGGTTAAGATAGATACACACCCTATCTTTCCCTTTCTCTTTTGCTTTCTAGGTGTTTTAGTTCATATTATTGCACTAACACACCTAGTCTTCCACCTTTTCTTGGCATTCTTGAAAATCAGAGCTTATTCTTGAAGTTCTTGACTGATTTGGAGCTCAAGGGACCAAGCACAACAACCTTTGTGAAGATAGTCATCAAGGGTAAGAAACTACCCCTTTATTCCCCATTTTTGCAATCCTTTTTTACCTAGTTTAGAACAGTTTTTGGGCTTAGTGTTTGGCACATAAAAGTTCTGATTTTTGACCCTCTTTATTGTATATTAAGAGTGCTTAGTGGTTTGGGGAGGTTTGACCCCCCTTAGACCTTGAAAAGGGCCCCTTTTTGTGCTATTTTGTGGAGATCCGGGACTGTCATGCTTGGGCCTCTCCACCACTGAAATCTTGAGGGATTTCAGTGGTGGAGATGGTGCCATAAAGTCCTAGAAAGGAGAGGGCCACCCCCTCTCCTTGTTGTCCTTGAAAAGGGCATGTTTTGGCCTCCGAAGGAGCACCATGTTTGGTGGTTTGTTGAGCATGTCTTAGCTGCATTTTATGCTTATTATGCCCTAATATGACATTGCTACAAGTTGGTTTTAGCACTCCTTGCATGTTTTGCATAATTGCTTTGTAATGCCTTTTGATGCCTTAACATGACTAGCTTGTTAGCCTTAGTTTCTAACATGTTTTAGGCTTGCATTTGTGAAGCTTTTGTGCTTATATTATCATGTTTTAGGTCTGTCCATAAGTATTTGGGTCAATCTTAGCATGTTTAATATAGCCTCTTTGCATTTGGCTTGTTGGCCTTGAGAGCATGAGTGTGTAACATGCCTTGCTTGCATTGTTTTTGATGGTTTGGAACCATTTCACATGCTATTTCAGTCCCTTAGAGGTGCTTGTATGTTTACATTGCATGCCTCTTGGTTGCTTCCTAAGCTTGTGTTGCATGCTCCATGTTTAGGCCTTGTTGCATGCCTTTGAATTTATGTCTCTTAGATGCCATCTAAGTGGTCCCTTGGGCCTAATTTGACATGCTAAAACTCTGTTTTAGGTTGTTAAGTGCATGCCATATTTGCCTTGTATAAGCATGGTTTAATGCCTTATTGACTTGCTTTGAAGCTTAGGCTATTTGCATGCTTTGTTTGGCATACCTCATTGCATGATTTGGCATCATGTTTGACATGAATTTTAGAGCTTTCAATGCATGCTAGTTGGCTAGGTTTGGTCTCTTCAAGTGTGCTTAAGAGTTGCCATGATTCATGCCTTAGTGTTGATGCTTTAACATGTGCATGTGTGTGTGTGTGCATTTGGTCTCATTTTCTAGGCACTTTGGCCACTGATTTTAGGCCCATTTTGAGTTGCCCAATTCATGTCTAAGTCCATCATTTCATTGGTTTGCATGCTTGCCTTATATGCTTGTTTGCATGCTTGCATAAGTGTATCACATTGTCCACATTGCATGCTAGTTACCATGTCTAGGATTGCATCACATTGGCATGCATGCTAAGCCTCTTGAAGTGAGTTTGATAGAGGTTTAGCACACTTGTTTGTTTATGTGGTTTGCATGCATTCGAAACCAAAGTTGCATTCTCAGTTCTTTGGGCCATCATGCATGGAAATGCGTGATTGGTGGTCCGAGAACCGAGGCACATCTTCCTTTGAGTCTAAAACATGATAAGAGGTGTGTTTGGTGCATACATGCCTTGAATCACATTGCCATGCATTTTGTTGTCCTCTGCTGCTGTGGTCTGCAGGTTCTGCAGGAATTTTGTGCCGACCGGCACTGTTTAGTGCCGACCGGCAGTCAATTGGCAGCCGATAGCTTCATTCAGTGCCGGTGGCCATATCCTTCAGCCGGTGGTGCTTTGCCCCAGCCGGTGGTGCTCCCCAATGCCCTGAGAGGCACTCCTGGGACTTTGGAAATTTTCTGAGGAGGATATCAGGAAAAACAGAGGCACACTTGCATGACAGTGCGATTCCGAGCGAATCCCGGGCGCGCGACGCATTTGGACCCTCCTCCCGAGGCATTTACTGCTTTAATTAGATTAATTATTTGTCTAATTAATTTAGTCAATCTGTAATAATTAATTAGCTTGCGTAGTTAATTAATTTGTATTATTCTTTTAGTCCCTCCGAGCGAGGGCAAATTTGTAATAAGTGTGTGTGAGTGGGTGTATGTCTTCCAATCCCCACTTCTTTCTATCCCTTTTATTTACCTGCTTACGATGGTAGATTAGGGCATACTTATTTTAGCATACCTTATGCAATGCATGCGTGCATTCATGCATTTGTTTACATGCACCGGGCTCGGTACATCATACAAACAGCATTGCAATTTTCAATTTCTAATTGAATACGTGCATCAAATGACTGCATTTCATATGCCATGTTTAGGATTAGCCGAGCCTATTCTAGATTACATCTTGTCTGTGTTGCATTAGCCACTTAACATGAACTGGGTCATGCATGTTTGCTAACTAGTTTACTGTTTTTGGCACGGAGTACGATGTAAGTATTTTACGCTTTAGCATACCACATGCGTGTGAATGTTGCCATGACAGTATGCTTACCATGCGGCTAAGTGCTTACATGAGATAAACTGTTTAAATGCCTGTGGGTGAAGGTTGGATTGCCTGAGTTAGAACAACTCATTGAAATCCGTATTTTAGCCTACTTGCGAGTAGCAAAATCTAACACGTTTTTCGAGATAAAACGGATATGCAATGTTTATTTCCAAGTTAGGCGATCTAGTCTATACTTTTGTGTTGTGCGCATCACATAGTAATTCTAGGTTAATAACCGGAATAAGAACGCATAAAGTTTTCAAAAACGGATATCACGGTTAGTAGAGGCCGGTCTTCGGACCGGGCGAAAAGGGGTGCTCATAGCTGACCTTCCCCGATCGTACCCAAGCTCCCGAGCCAAGACCACTTTGGTGATGACGGACATGTGGCCTTCGGCACCGAGTCAGGGTTTCCTAAATTTCCCATTTTAAATATTTAGGTGGCGACTCTGTAATCTGGCAAAGCAGTCCATGTTTGGCACTACTTTTCAAAATCTGTTTTTCTTCAAAACGATTTGCCGGATTTGGACTCTTTGGTTCAGATTTAGAACCAACACAAAATCGAGTCCGAACTATAGTGTAGCCGAGGTCCCCCGGGGACGTGCTACCGTTTCTGGCGACTCTGCTGGGGAGTTTAGAGAGCTTGACTCGAACTCGTGATATCCTGTTTTGATTTCATTTATGTGTCTCTTTGCATTGCATGTGCATTGGTGCGCCTAGGACACCGTGTTGGCCATCTGCTATTCCTGAGCGGTTTGCCGGAGGCTTGTCTTGTCAAGGCATGACCATAAGGCTGACCGGTTGCGGGCTCTGCCAGTATGGGAACACAAACCCCGATTTTACCGGGGCACCCTTTTCGACCATTCGACCTAGTGCATATTCGGATCCATAGTGACCATTCCAAACTAGGACAGGTTGCTTACCCGATGTTAGGTTGTTTGAAACCGCTACGTGCGTAGTGAAACCCTAGCCCCTGACAAAATAGGACAGGGAAACCCTACCCCAACATAGGGGTGTATTGGCTCTTATTTACTTGCTATGTGCTTTTAGAGTGTATCTCTACAGGGAATGCATATACCAGTTTGCAAGTCTGGGTATCCGGCCTGCGGGCACCAGTATCAGTATGTTGTGAATCGGTTATATCTGCGGGTGTCAGATTCAGATTTGGGACAGTGACTTCGGGGAACGGTGTTCAGTAGTAGAGTGCAGTTGTTCGACTACACCCGTGTTTGATCTGTTTGGGGCTGAAATACTGCTTGTTTTCCGTTTCAGTTCAGAGATTCAGAGAGTTGAGTCAGAATAGCTAGTGTCTTCTCCTTGCTGAGGCAGGACTGAACATGACGCAGAACTCTGAAGAGATTGTGGTCATGACGGCCGCAATGAGTCAAGGAACCACCCCACAAGATGGGGCTACTGTTGACATGCCGCATCCGCCCAGGTCGCCTGCCGCACACCCAATTTGGACCCCTCACCTATATCAGGCTCGTGAGCCTACTGTTTTTGAAATAATGGGAATGATAGGTGATCTTCAAAGATCCGTAGCGGATCTCGCCTATGGGATGTCTGTTTCGCCACCAGCTGCACCGTATGCCGGAGGCTTTATACCCCAGGAGCCCCCGCTACTGGGACGAATTGTGATTGAGCTCAGCCAACCGGAGATGGCCTCCAACTATGGCAACGATGCACCAGACCAAGCTCTCGATCAGGCTGAGGCCAGAGACAGAGGCAAGATGAAGGCCGAGGCCGACCCCATTGAACAACTGCTGTGGGCAGTAGAGGCTTTGAAAGCCGGGGGAATGAACAAGCAACAGATATCCGCAGTTGTGACAAAAGCTGTGGAGGACGCTTTCCCCACTCCACCTGAGGGCAGTTCCAGTCAATCAGAGAATCGGGATAGGCCCCGTCATGCCAAAACAGTTCTTCCTGCTCCCAACCTTGCATCCGGAAAGGATCAGAAATCCAAGTCCGCACCTGCCGATCCGTTCGCCAGCACATCTAGCAGGAGCACTCAGGCTTCAAAATACCAGCCCCGGGGGCGGAGGGTCTTCCATCCTCTCTACATGCCTTTGTCTAGGGCACTTCTGATTTTGGCCAAAAAGGGGCATCTTACACCCCTCGAGCCTAGGCCGCTCTCCAAACCCCTTCCAGCAGGACATGATGCCACTCAGTACTGTGCGTACCACCAGCAATCTGGCCACTCCACCGATAACTGCTTTCGCCTCCGCCACGAGGTGCAGGATCTGATTGACAATGAGGTTATCCTCCCACCCACCTCAGCTAAATCCGTCACCACTCAGTTGTTGGATTTTGAGGACACCGATACCGCGAGTATGTAATTGGGATTCAACCGCCTGCGGGCAGCGCCTCGAGTTTTTGATGTGGCATCTGGCACGCATTTTTGAGCATCTGCGAATGCTACTTTTGTAAATCCTGGCTTGGGCGCCGAGTCAGTCTTTTGCTTTGTTTTGAGTCTGTCTCTGTCTTGAGTCAGTCCTTTTTTGCTTAAGGGTCTGTCTTGTTGTAACGAGTCAGTCCCTCTTTGGTATAGAATACCAGGTGACTCCGGGGTTATTGCCACTATGTAGGAGAATCCGTATAGGTGTTCGAGTCTTCGAACCATAATGCCTGAGAATAGGTAAGTAAACGCCGTATTTACATATCTGCCACTGTGCAGGAGAATCCGTATAGGTGTTCGAGTGTTCAAACCCTAATGCGTGAGAACAGGTAAGTAAACGCCGTATTTACATATCTGCCACTGTCCAGGAGAATCCGTATAGGTGTTCGAGTCTTCGACCCATAATGCCTGAGAATAGATAAGTAAACGCCGTATTTACATATCTGCCACTGTGCAGGAGAATCCGTATGGGTGTTTGAGTGTTCGAACCCTAATGCGTGAGAATAGGTCAGTAAACGCCGTATTTACATATCTGCCACTGTGTAGTAGAATCCGTATAGGTGTTCGAGTCTTCGAACCATAATGCCTGAAAATAGGTAAGTAAATGCCGTATTTACATATCTGCCACTGTGCAGGAGAATCCATATAGGTGTTCGAGTGTTCGAACCTTAATGCGTGAGAATGGGTAAGTAAACGCCGTATTTACATATCTGCCACTGTACAGGAGAATCCGTATAGGTGTTCGAGTCTTCGAACCATAATGCCTGAGAATAGGTAAGTAAACGCCGTATTTACAAATCTGCCACTGTGCAGGGGAATCCGTATAGGTGTGCGAGTGTTCAAACCGTAATGCGTGAGAAATGGTAAGTAAACGCCATATTTACATATCTGCCACTGTGCAGGAGAATCCGTATGGGTGTCTGAGTGTTCGAACCGTAATGCGTGAGAAATGGTAAGTAAACGCCGTATTTACATATTTGCCACTGTGCAGGAGAATCCGTATAGGTGTTCGAGTGTTCGAACCGTAATGCGTGAGAAATGGTAAGTAAACACCGTATTTAAATATCTGCCACTATGCAGGAGAATCCATATAGGTGTTCGAGTGTTCGAACCGTAATGCGTGAAAAATGGTAAGTAAACGTCGTATTTACATATATGACACTGTGCAGGTGAATCCGTATAGGTGTTCGAGTGTTCGAATCCTAATGCCTGAGAATAGGTAAGTAAACGCCGTATTTACAAATCTGCCACTGTGCAGGAGAATCCGTATAGGTGTTCGAGTGTTCGAACCCTAATGCGTGAGAAATGGTAAGTAAACGCCATATTCACATATCTGCCACTCTGCAGGAGAATCCGTACAGGTGTTCGAGTGTTCGAACCGTAATGCATGAGAAATGGTAAGTAAACGCCGTATTTACATATCTGCCACTATGCAGGAGAATCCGTATAGGTGTTCGAGTGTTCGAACCGTAATGCGTGAGAAATGGTAAGTAAACGCCGTATTTAAATATCTGCCACTGTGTAGGAGAATCCGTATAGGTGTTCGAGTGTTCGAACCGTAATGCATGAAAAATGGTAAGTAAACGCCGTATTTACATATATGACACTGTGCAGGTGAATCCGTATAGGTGTTCGAGTGTTCGTACCGTAATGCGTGAGAAATGGTAAGTAAACGCCGTATTTACATATCTGGCACTGTGCAGGAGAATCCGTATAGGTGTTCGAGTGTTCGAACCCTAATGCGTGAGAAATGGTAAGTAAACGCCGTATTTACATATCTGCCACTGCGCAGGAGAATCCGTATAGGTGTTCGAGTGTTCGAACCGTAATGTATGAGAAATGGTAAGTAAACGCCGTATTTACATATCTGCCACTGTGCAGGAGAATCCGTATAGGTGTTCGAGTGTTCAAACCGTAATGCGTGAGAAATGGTAAGTAAACGCCGTATTTACATATCTGCCACTGTGCAGGAGAATCCGTATAGGTCTTCGAGTGCTCAAACCCTAATGGGTGAGAATAGGTTAGTAAACGCCGTATTACATATCTGCCACTGTGCAGGAGAATCCGTATAGGTGTTCGAGTCTTCGAACCCTAATGCATGAGAAATGGTAAGTAAACGCCGTATTTACATATCTGCCACTGTGCAGGAGAATCCTTATAGGGGTTCGAGTTTCGTACCGTAATGCGTGAGAAATGGTAAGTAAACGCCGTATTTACATATCTGCCACTGTGCAGGAGAATCCGTATAGGTGTTCGAGTGTTCGAACTGTAATTCGAGTGTTCGAACTGTAATGCGTGAGAAATGGTAAGTAAACGCCGTATTTACATATCTGCCACTCTGCAGGAGAATCCGTCTAGGTGTTCGAGTTTCGTACCGTAATGCGTGAGAAATGGTAAGTAAACGCCGTATTTACATATCTGCCACTATGCAGGAGAATCCGTATAGGTGTTCGAGTGTTCGAACTGTAATGCGTGAGAAATGGTAAGTAAACGCCGTATTTACATATCTGCCACTCTGCAGGAGAATCCGTATAGGTGTTCGAGTTTCGTACCGTAATGCGTGTGAAATGGTAAGTAAACGCCGTATTTACATATCTGCCACTGTGCAGGAGAATCCGTACAGGTGTTCGAGTGTTCGAACCGTAATGCGTGAGAAATGGTAAGTAAACGCCGTATTTACATATCTGCCACTGTGCAGGAGAATCCGTATAGGTGTTCGAGTGTTCGAACCGTAATGCGTGAGAAATGGTAAGTAAACGCCGTATTTACATATATGCCACTGTGCAGGTGAATCCGTATAGGTGTTCGAGTGTTCGAACCCTAATGCCTGAGAATAGGCGAGTAAACGCCGTATTTACATATCTGCGACTGTGCAGGAGAGTCCGTATAGGTGTTCGAGTGTTCGAACCCGAATGCGTGAGAAATGGTAAGTAAACGCCGTATTTACATATATGCCACTGTGCAGGAGAATCCGTATAGGTGTTCGAGTGTTCGAAGCCTAATGCGTGAGAATAGGTAAGTAAACGCCGTATTTACATATCTGCCACTGTGCAGGAGAATCTGTATAGGTGTTCGAGTCTTCGAACCCTAATGCATGAGAATAGGTAAGTAAACGCCGTATTTACATATCTGCCACTGTGCAGGAGAATCCGTATAGGTGTTTGAGTGTTCGAACCCTAATGCGTGAGAATAGGTCAGTAAACGCCGTATTTACATATCTGCCACTGTGTAGGAGAATCCGTATAGGTGTTCGAGTCTTCGAACCATAATGCCTGAGAATAGGTAAGTAAACACCGTATTTACATATCTGCCACTGTGCAGGAGAATCCGTATAGGTGTTCGAGTGTTCGAACCCTAATGCCTGAGAATAGGTAAGTAAACGCCGTATTTACATATCTGCCACTGTGCAGGAGAATCCGTATAGGTGTTTGAGTCTTCGAACCATAATGCCTGAGAATAGGTAAGTAAACGCCGTATTTACATATCTGCCACTGTGCAGGAGAATCCGTATAGGTGTGCGAGTGTTCAAACCGTAATGCGTGAGAAATGGTAAGTAAACGCCGTATTTACATATCTGCCACTGTGCAGGAGAATCCGTATGGGTGTTCGAGTGTTCGAACCGTAATGCGTGAGAAATGGTAAGTAAACGCCGTATTTACATATCTGCCACTGTGCAGGAGAATCCGTATAGGTGTTCGAGTGTTCGAACCGTAATGCCTGAGAAATGGTAAGTAAACGCCGTATTTACATATCTGCCACTGTGTAGGAGAATCCGTATCGGTGTTCGAGTGTTCGAACCGTAATACGTGAGAAATGGTAAGTAAACGCCGTATTTAAATATCTGCCATTGTGCAGGAGAATCTGTATAGGTGTTCGAGTGTTCAAACCGTAATGCGTGAAAAATGGTAAGTAAACGCCGTATTTACATATATGACACTGTGCAGGTGAATCCGTATAGGTGTTCGAGTGTTCGAACCCTAATGCCTGAGAATAGGTAAGTAAATGCCGTATTTACATATCTGCCATTGTGCAGGAGAATCCGTATAGGTGTTCGAGGTGTTCGAACTGTAATGCGTGAGAAATGGTAAGTAAACGCCGTATTTACATATCTGCCACTGTGCAGGAGAATCCGTATAGTTGTTCGAGTGTTCGAACCGTAATGCGTGAGAAATGGTAAGTAGACGCCGTATTTACATATCTGCCACTGTTTGCACAAAACAGTGCGACGCGCAAAATAGCGCGAGTGTGAACTGCACAAAATAGTGTGACGTGCAAAATAGCCCGAGTGATAAACTGCACAAAACAGTGCGACGCGAAAATCGGCGTGAGTGTGACTGCACAAAACGGGGCGACGCGCAAAAATAGCGCGATTGTCAACTACACAAAACAGGGCCACGCTCAAAATAACGCGAGTGTCAACTGCACAAAACAGTGCGATGCGGAAACTAGCGCGAGTGTGATCTGCACAAAACAGTGCGACGCGCAAAATAGCGCGAGTGATAAACTGCACAAAACAGTGCGACGCGGAAAATGGCGCATGTGTGAACTGCAAAAAACAGGGCGACGCGAAAAATAGCGCGAGTGTCAACTGCACAAAACGAGGCGAGGCGCAAAATAGCGCGAGTGTAAACTGCACAAAACAGTGCGACGCGCAAAATAGCGTTAGTGTGAACTGTACAAAACCGTGCGACGCGCAAAATAGCGCGAGTGTCAACTGCACAAAACAGTGCAACGCGCAAAACAGCGCGAGTGATAAACTGCACAAAACAGTGCGACGCGGAAAATAGCGCGAGTGTGATCTGCACAAAACAGTGCGACGCGCAAAATAGCGTGAGTGTGAACTGCACAAAACAGTGCGACGCGCAAAATAGCTCGAGTGATAAACTGCACAAAACAGTGCGACCGCGCAAAATAGCGCGAGTGTCAACTGCACAAAACAGTGCGACGCGCAAAATAGCGCGAGTGTGGTCTGTAAAAAACAGTGCGACGCGCAAAATAGCGCGAGTGTGAACTGTACAAAACCGTGCGACGCGCAAAATAGCGCGAGTGTGAACAGCACAAAACAGTGCGACGCGCAAATTAGCGCAAGTGTCAACTGCACAAAACAGTGCGACGCGAAAAGTAGCGCGAGTGTGTACAGCACAAAACCGTGCGTCGCACAAAATAGCGCGAGTGTAAACTGCACAAAACAGTGCGACGCGCGAAATAGCGCGAGTGTCAACTGCACAAAACAGTGCGACGCGCAAAATAGCGCGAGTGTGATCTGCACAAAACAGTGCGACGCGCAAAATAGCGCGAGTGTGAACTGCACAAAACAGTGGGACGCGCAAAATAGCGCGAGTGATAAACTGCACAAAACAGTGCGACGTGAAAAATGGCTTGAGTGCGACTGCACAAAACAGGGTGACACGCAAAATAGCGCGATTGTGAACTGCACAAAACGGCGCGACGCGCAAAATAGCGCGAGTGTCAGCTACATAAAACAGGGCCACGCGCAAAATAACGCGAGTGTCAACTGCACCAAACAGTGCGATGCGCAAACTAGCGCGAGTGTGATCTGCACAAAACAGTGCGACGCGGAAAATAGCGTGAGTGTGATCTGCACAAAACATTGCGACGCGCAAAATAGCGCGAGTGTGGTCTAAGGGGTGCTTTGTGCTTTGGGGAAGTTTGGCCACCCTTAGGCTTTGAAAAGGCCCAGTTTTGTGCTATTTTGTTGAGATCCGGGATTTTGGTGTTTGGGTCTCTTCACCATTGAAATCTTGAGGGATTTCAGTGGTGAAGATGATGCCATAAAGTCCTAAGAAGGAGGGGGGCACCCCCTCTCCTTGATGTCCTTGAAAAGGGCAAGTTTTGCCTCTTGAGAGAGCATTGTGCTTGAGTGTGTGTTGAGCATGTATGGACTGTTATTCATGCTTAGGATATCATGATTTAACATTGCTATGTGTTGGTTTTGGTCCCTTATGCATGCTTAGCATAGTTGCCATGTAATGCCTTGTATTGCCTTAACATGCCTTAGGTTGTTAGCCCTAATTTGAGCATGCTTTAGGCTTAGACTTATGAATGTTTTGTGCTTATTTTGACATGTTTTAGCTCTGTCCATAGTCATTTGGGTGGATCTTGGCATGCATTATATAGCCCCTTTGCATTTTAGGCTTGCTAGCCATTGAGCATGCATGTGTAGCATGTGTTGCTTACCTCATTTTGATGGTTTGGAACCATTTAACATGTCATTTCAGTCCCTTTGGTGTGCTTGTATGCTTGCCTTAGTTGCCTCTTTAATGCTTTGAAAGCATGTATTGAATGCTCCATGTTTTGGTCATTGTGCATGCCTTTGGTTTCAAGCCTCTTAGATGCCATCTAAGTAGCCTTTTGGCTTTGTTTTAACATGCTAAAAACCTGTTTTTAGTTGTTTAATGCATGCCATAATTGTCTTGCATAAGTATAGTTCAATGCCTCTTTGACTTGCTTTAAACCTTGGACCATTTGCATGCTTTGTTTGGTCTATTTTGAGTTGGTCTAGCACCACACTTTGACATGATTTTAGAGCTTATGATGCATGCTAAGTGTCCATGATATCCCCTTTCAAGTGTGCTTGAGGGTTGCTTACTTAGTGCCTAAGTGTTAAGTCTTAACATATGCATGTGTGTGTGTGTGTGTTGGCTTTCATTTTTGGGGCATTTTGGTCACTGATTTTAGGCCTATTAGAGTTGCCTAAGTCATGTTTAAGACCATCATTTGCTTGCTTGCATGCTTACCTCATGTTCGTTTGTATGCTTTGCATAAGTACATGGCATTGTTCATATTGCATGATAGCTAACATGACTAGGTTGCATTGCATCAACATGCATTCCTTGTCCCTTGATTTGGTGATAGGGATTGGGATTTTGGTTTGTTTGGTTTGCATGCATTTGAGATTGAAAGTGCACATTTGATCCTTTGGGCCATCATGCATGGGAATGCGTGATTGGTGGCCCGAGAATCGAGGCACATGCCCCTTTGAGTCACAAACATGATAAGGGGCATTATTGGTGCACACATTGTTGGAATTACATTGCCATGCAAGTTTTTGCCCTCTGCTGCTGTGAGTTGCAGGTTCTGCAGACATTCAGTGCCGGCCGGCAGTATTTAGTGCCGACCGGCAGTCTGTTTATGGCCGATGGATGAATTTTGTGCCGGTGACCTCATGCTGATGCCGGTGGAAGTTCCCCTCAGCCGGTGGTATCCCCTAGTGCCTTGAGAAGCAGTTCTGAGACTTTGGCAGTTTTCAGAAAGGCAGAGCAGGGAAAACAGAGGCAGTCTAGGCATGGCAGTGCGATTCCGAGCAAGTCCCGAGCGTGCGCTGCATCTGGCCCTCCTCCCGAGGCGGTTTATTGTTTTAATTAAATTAGTTAATTCGTTTAATTAATTTATTGGGTTTGTAATATTTAATTAGCTTGCGTAGTTAATTAATTTGTATTAGTCTTTTGGTCCCTCCGAGCGAGGGCAGGTCTGTAATAAGTGTGGGTGAGTGGTGTGTATGTCTTCCAACCCCCACTTCTTTCTCCCTTTTATTTACCTGCTTTGATGGTAGATTAGGGCACGTTTATTTTAGCATACCTTATGCTATGCATGCGTGCATCCATGCATTTGTTTACAGCCACCGGGCTCGGTACATCATACAAACTGCATTGTATTTCAATTTCCAAATTCAATACGTGTTATTTGATTGCATCTCACATGCCATGTTTAGGGTTAGCCGAGCCTACTCTAAATTGCATCCTTGCTTGTGATGCATCAGTCATTCTAACATGAGCTAGGCCATGCATGTTTGCTAACTAGTTTATTGTTTTTGGCACGGAGTACGATGTAAGTATTTTACGCTTTAGCATACCACATGCGTGTGAATGTTGCCATGACAGTATGCTTACCATGCGGCTAAGTGCTTATGTGAGATAAACTGTTTGAATGCCTGTGGGTGGAGGTTGGGTTGCTTGAGTTGGAAAAACTCGTTGAAATCCGTATTTTAGCCTACTTGCGAGTAGCAAATTCCAAAGCGTTTTCCAAACAAACGGATATGCAATGTTTATTTCCGAATTAGGCAATCTAGTCTATACTTGTTTGCCGCGCGCATAACATAGTAATTCTAGGCTAATAACTGGAATAAGAACGCATAACGTTTTCAAAATTGGATATCACGGTTAGTAGAGGCCGGTCTTCGGACCGGGCGAGAGGGGTTGCTCATAGCTGACCTTCCCCGATCGTACCCAAGCTCCCGAGCCAAGACCACTTTGGTGATGACGGACACGTGGCCTTCGGCACCGAGTCAGGGTTTCCTAAATTTCCCGAAATAAAATATTTAGGTGGCGACTCTGTAATCTGGCAAAGCAGTCCATGTTTGGCACTACTTTTTCAAAAAATCTGTTTCTCAAAACGATTTGCCGGATTTGGACTCTTTGGTTCAGACTTAGAACCGTGACACAAATTGAGTCTGAGCTGTAGCATCGAGGTCCCACGCGGGCGCTGCTACAGGGTGTGATCTGCACAAAACAGTGCGACGCGCAAAATAGCGCGAGTGTCAACTGCCCAAAACAGTGCGACGCGGAAAGTAGCGCCAGTGTGAACAGCACAAAACAGTGCGACGCGCAAAATAGCGCGAGTGTCAACTGCACAAAACAGTGCGACGCGGAAGTAGCGCCAGTGTGAATAGCACAAAACAGTGCGACGCGCAAAATAGCGCGAGTGTCAGCTGCACAAAACAGTGCGACGCGAAATAGCGCGAGTGTCAATTGCACAAAACAGTGCGACGCGCAAAATAGCGCGAGTGTGATCTGCCCAAAACAGTGCGGCCCGCAAAATAGCGCGAGTGATAAACTGCAGAAAACAGTGCGAAACGAAAAATGGCGCGAGTGTGAACTGCACAAAACAGGGCGACACGCAAAATAGCGCGAGTGTGATCTGCACAAAACAGTGCGACGCGCATAATAGCGCGAGTGTCAACTGCACAAAACAGTGCGGCGCGGAAAGTAGCGCCAGTGTGAACAGCACAAAACAGTGCGACGCGCAAAATAGCGCGAGTGTCAACTGCATAAAACTGTTCGACGAGCGAAATGGCGCGTCTGTCAACTGCACAAAACAGTGCGACGCGCACAATAGCGCGAGTGATAAACTGCACAAAACAGTGCGAAGCGAAAAATTGTGCGATTGTGAACTGCACAAAACAAGGCGACGCGTAAAATAGCGCGAGTGTAAACCGCACAAAACAGTGCGACGCGCAAAATAGCACGAGTGTGAACAGCAAAAAATCGTGCGACGCGCAAAATACCGCGAGTGTCAACTGCACAAAACAGTGCGACGCGCAAAATAGCGCGAGTGTCAACTGGACAAAACAGTGCGACGCGGAGACTAGCGCGAGTGTGAACAGCACAAAACCATGTGACGCGCAAAATAGCACAAGTGTAAACTGCACAAAACAGTGCGACGCGCAAAATAGCGCGAGTGTCAACTGCAAAACACAGTGCGACGCGCAAAATAGCGCCAGTGTCAACTGCAAAACACAGTGCGACGCGCAAAATAGCACGAATGTGAACAGCACGAAACCGTGCGACGCGCAAAATAGCGCGAATGTGAACAGCACGAAACCGTGCGACGCGCAAAATAGCGCGAGTGTCAACTGTACAAAACAGTGCGACGCACAAAATAGCGCGAATGTGAACAGCACGAAACCGTGCGACGCGCAAAATAGCGCGAGTGTCAACTGCACAAAACAGTGCCACGCGCAAAATAGCGCGAGTGTCAACTGCACAAAACAGTGCCACGCGCAAAATAGCGCGAGTGTCAACTGCACAAAACAGTGCCACGCGCAAAATAGCGCGAGTGTGATCAGCACAAAACAGTGCGACGTGCAAAATAGCGCGAGTGTGAACTGCACAAAACAGTGCGACGCGCAAAATAGGGCGAGTGTCAGCTGCACCAAACAGTGCGACGCGGAAAATAGCGCGAGTGTGAACTGCACAATACGGTGCGACGCGCAAAATAGCGCGGGTGTAAACTGCACAAAACAGTGCGACATGCAAAATAGCGCGAGTGTGAACAACAAAAAACCGTGCGACGCGCAAAATAGCGCGACTGTCAACTACACAAAACTGTTCGACGCGCAAAATAGCGCGAGTGTGAACTACACAAAACCGTGCGACGCGCAAAATAGCACGAGTGTCAACTGCACAAAACAGTGCGAGGCGCAAAATAGCCCGAGTGTAAACTGCACAAAACAGTGCGACGCGCGAAATAGCGCGAGTGTCAACTGCACAAAACAGTGCGACGCGCAAAATAGCGCGAGTTTGATCTAAAAAAAACAGTGCGACGCGCAAAATAGCGCGAGTGATAAACTGCACAAAACAGTGCGATGCGCAAAATAGCGCGAGTGTCAACTGCACAAAACAGTGCGACGCGGAAGTAGCGCTAGTGTGAATAGCACAAAACAGTGCGATGCACAAAATAGCGCGAGTGTGGTCTGCACAAAACAGGGTGACACGCAAAATAGCGCGAGTGTGGTGGGCACAAAACAGTGCGACGCGCAAAATAGCACGAGTGTGAACTGCACAAAACAATGCGACGCGCAAAATAGCGCGAGTGTCAACTGCACAAAACAGTGCGACGCGGAAAATAGCGCGAGTGTGAACTGCACAATACGGTGCGACGCGCAAAATAGCGCGAGTGTAAACTGCACAAAACAGTGCAACGCGCAAAATAGCGCAAGTGTGAACAGCAAAAAATCGTGCGACGCGCAAAATAGCTCGAGTGTAAACAGCACAAAACAGTGCGACGCGCGAAATAGCCCGAGTGTCAACTGCACAAAACCGTGCGACGCGTAAAATAGCGCGAGTGTGATCTGCAAAAAACAGTGCGACGCGCAAAATAGCGCGATTGATAAACTGCACAAAACAGTGCGACGCGCAAAAAAGCGCGAGTGTCAACTGCACAAAACAGTGCCACGCGCAAAATATCGCGGGTGTGATCTGCACAAAACAGTGCGACGCGCAAAATAGCGCGAGTGTCAACTGCCCAAAACAGTGCGATGCGGAAAGTAGCGCCAGTGTGAACAGCACAAAACAGTGCGACGCGCAAAATAGCGCGAGTGTCAACTGCACAAAACAGTGCGACGCGGAAGTAGCGCCAGTGTGAATAGCACAAAACAGTGCGACGCGCAAAAAAGCATGAGTGTCAACTGCACAAAACAGTTCGACGCGAAATAGCGCGAGTGTCAATTGCACAAAACAGTGCGACGCGCAAAATAGCGCGAGTGTGATCTGCACAAAACAGTGCGACCCGCAAAATAGCTCTAGTGATAAACTGCACAAAACAGTGCGAAACGAAAAATGGCGCGAGTGTGAACTGCACAAAACAGGGCGACACGCAAAATAGCGCGAGTGTCATCTGCACAAAACAGTGCGACGCGCAAAATAGCGCGAGTGTCAACTGCACAAAACAGTGCAAAAAGAAAAATGGTGCGAGTGTGAACTGCACAAAACAGAGCGACACGCAAAATAGCGCGAGTGTGATCTGCACAAAACAGTGCGATGCGCAAAATAGCGCGAGTGTCAACTGCACAAAACAGTGCGACGCGGAAAGTATCGCCAGTGTGAATAGCACAAAACAGTGCGACGCGCAAAATAGCGCAAGTGTCAACTGCACAAAATTGTTCGACGCGCGAAATGGCGCGTCTGTCAACTGCACAAAGCAGTGCGACGCGCAAAATAGCGCGAGTGTGAACTGCACAAAACAGTGCGACGCGCAAAATAGCGCGAGTGTGAACTGCACAAAACTGTGCGACGTGCAAAATAGCGCGAGTGTCAACTGCACCAAACAGTGCGACGCGGAAAATAGCACGAGTGTAAACTGCACAAAACAGTGCGACGCGCAAAATAGCGCGAGTGTGAACAGCAAAAAACCGTGCGACGCGCAAAATAGCGCGAGTGTCAACTACACAAAACCGTTCGATGAGCAAAATTGCGCGAGTGTGAACTACACAAAACCGTGCGACGCGCAAAATAGCGCGAGTGTCAACTGCACAAAACAGTGCGAGGCGTAAAATAGCGCGAGTGTAAACTGCACAAAACAGTGCGACGAGCGAAATAGCGCGAGTGTTAACTGCACAAAACAGTGCGACGCGCAAAATAACGCGAGTGTGATCTGCAAAAAACAGTGCGACGCGCAAAATAGCGGGAGTGATAAACTGCACAAAACAGTGCGACGCGCAAAATAGCGCGAATGTCAACTGCACAAAACAGTGCCACACGCAAAATAGCGCGACTGTGATCTGCCCAAAACAGTGCGACGCGCAAAATAGTGAGAGTGTCAACTGCCCAAAACAGTGCGACGCGGAAAGTAGCGCCAGTGTGAACAGCACAAAACAGTGCGACGCGCAAAATAGCGCGAGTGTCAACTGTACAAAACAGTGCGACGCGGAAGTAGCGCCAGTGTGAATAGCACAAAACAGTGCGATGCACAAAATAGCGCGACTGTCAACTGCACAAAATAGTGCGACGCGCAAAATAGCGGGAGTGTCAACTGCACAAAACAGTGCGACCCGCAAAATAGCGCGAGTGTGATCTGCACAAAACAGTGCGACGCGCAAAATAGCGCGAGTGTGAACTGCACAAAACACTGCGACGCGCAAAATAGCGCGAGTGTCAACTGCACAAAACAGTGCGACCCGCAAAATAGCGCGAGTGTGATCTGCACAAAACAGTGCGATGCGCAAAATAGCGCGAGTGTGAACTGCACAAAACACTGCGACGCGCAAAATAGCGCGATTGTCAACTGCACAAAACAGTGCGACGCGGAAAGTAGCGCCAGTGTGAACAACACAAAACTGTGCGAAGCGCAAAATAGCGCGAGTGTCAACTGCACAAAACAGTGCGACGCGGAAAGTAGCGCCAGTGTGAATAGCACAAAACAGTGCGACGCGCAAAATAGCGCGAGTGTGAACTGCACAAAACAGTGCGACGCGCAAAATAGCGCGAGTGTGAACTGCACAAAACTGTGCGACGCGCAAAATAGCGCGAGTGTCAACTGCACCAAACAGTGCGACGCGGAAAATAGCACGAGTGTAAACTGCACAAAACAGTGCGACGCGCAAAATAGCGCGAGTGTGAACAGCAAAAAACCGTGCGACGCGCAAAATAGCGCGAGTGTCAACTAACAAAACCGTTCGACGAGCAAAATTGCGCGAGTGTGAACTACACAAAACCGTGCGACGCGCAAAATAGCGCGAGTGTCAACAGCACAAAACAGTGCGAGGCGTAAAATAGCGCGAGTGTAAACTGCACAAAACAGTGCGACGAGCGAAATAGCGCGAGTGTTAACTGCACAAAACAGTGCGACGCGCAAAATAACGCGAGTGTGATCTGCAAAAAACAGTGCGACGCGCAAAATAGCGGGAGTGATAAACTGCACAAAACAGTGCGACGCGCAAAATAGTGCGAATGTCAACTGCGCAAAACAGTGCCACACGCAAAATAGCGCGAGTGTGATCTGCCCAAAACAGTGCGACGCGCAAAATAGTGAGAGTGTCAACTGCCCAAAACAGTGCGACGCGGAAAGTAGCGCCAGTGTGAACAGCACAAAACAGTGCGACGCGCAAAATAGCGCGAGTGTCAACTGTACAAAACAGTGCGACGCGGAAGTAGCGCCAGTGTGAATAGCACAAAACAGTGCGATGCACAAAATAGCGCGACTGTCAACTGCACAAAATAGTGCGACGCGCAAAATAGCGCGAGTGTCAACTGCACAAAACAGTGCGACCCGCAAAATAGCGCGAGTGTGATCTGCACAAAACAGTGCGACGCGCAAAATAGCGCGAGTGTGAACTGCACAAAACACTGCGATGCGCAAAATAGCGCGAGTGTCAACTGCACAAAACAGTGCGACCCGCAAAATAGCGCGAGTGTGATCTGCACAAAACAGTGCGATGCGCAAAATAGCGCGAGTGTGAACTGCACAAAACACTGCGACGCGCAAAATAGCGCGAGTGTCAACTGCACAAAACAGTGCGACGCGGAAAGTAGCGCCAGTGTGAACAACACAAAACTGTGCGAAGCGCAAAATAGCGCGAGTGTCAACTGCACAAAACAGTGCGACGTGCAAAATCGCGCGAGTGTCAACGGCACAAAACAGTGCGACGAGCAAAATAGCGCGAGTGTCAACTGCACAAAACAGTGCGATGCACAAAATAGCGCGAGTGTCAATTGCACAAAACAGTGCGACGCACAAAATAGCGCGAGTGTGATCTGCACAAAACAGTGCGACGCGCAAAATAGCGGGAGTGATAAACTGCACAAAACATTGCGAAACGAAAAATGGCACGAGTGTGAACTGCACAAAACAGGGCGACACGCAAAATAGCGCGAGTGTGATCTGCACAAAACAGTGCGACGCGCAAAATAGCGCGAGTGTGAACTGCACAAAACAGTGCGACGCGCAAAATAGCGCGAGTGTGATCTGCACAAAACAGTGCGACGCGCAAAATAGCGCGAGTGTGAACTGCACTAAACAGTGCGACGCGCAAAATAGCGAGTGTCAACTGCACAAAACAGTGCGACGCGGAAAATAGCGCGAGTGTGAACTGCACCATACGGTGCGACGCGCAAAATAGCGGGAGTGTAAACTGCACAAAACAGTGCGACGCGCAAAATAGTGCGAGTGTGAAGTACACAAAACCGTGCGACGCGCAAAATAGCGCGAGTGTCAACTACACAAAACAGTTCGACGCGCAAAATAGCGCGAGTGTGAACTACACAAAACCGTGCGACGCGCAAAATAGCGCGAGTGTCAACTGCACAAAACAGTGCGAGGCGCAAAATAGCCCGAGTGTAAACTGTACAAAACAGTGCGACGCGCAAAAAAGTGCGAGTGTCAACTGCACAAAACAATGCCACGCACAAAATAGCGCGGGTGTGATATGCACAAAACAGTGCTACGCGCAAATTGCGCGAGTGTCAACGGCACAAAACGGTGCGACGAGCAAAATAGCGCGAGTGTCAACTGCGCAAAACAGTGCGATGCACAAAATAGCGCGAGTGTCAATTGCACAAAACAGTGCGACGCCCAAAATGGCGCGAGTGTGATCTGCACAAAACAGTGCGACGCACAAAATAGCGCGAGTGATAAACTGCACAAAACAGTGCGAAACGAAAAATGGCACGAGTGTGAACTGCACAAAACAGGGCGACACGCAAAATAGCGCGAGTGTGATCTGCACAAAACAGTGCGACGCGCAAAATAGCGCGAGTGTGAACTGCACAAAACAGTGCGACGCGCAAAATAGCGCGAGTGTCAACTGCAGAAAACAGTGCGACGCGCAAAATAGCGCGAGTGTGAACTGCACAAAACAGAGCGACCCGCAAAATAGCGCGAGTGTGATCTACACAAAACAGTGCGACGCGCAAAATAGCGCGAGTGTCAACTGCACAAAACAGTGCGACGCCGAAAGTAGCGCCAGTGTGAATAGCACAAAACAGTGCGACGCGCAAAATAGCGCGAGTGTCAACTGCACAAAACTGTTCGACGCGCGAAATGGCGTGTCTGTCAACTGCACAAAGCAGTGCGACGCGCAAAATAGCGCGAGTGCGAACTGCACAAAACAGTGCGACGCGCAAAATAGCGCGATTGTGAACAGCAAAAAACCGTGCGACGCGCAAAATAGCGCGAGTGTCAACTACACAAAACCGTTCGACGAGCAAAATTGCGCGAGTGTGATCTGCACAAAACAGTGCGACGCGCAAAATAGCGCGAGTGTGAACTGCACAAAACAGTGCGACGCGCAAAATAGCGAGTGTCAACTGCACAAAACAGTGCAACGCGGAAAATAGCGCGAGTGTGAACTGCACCATACGGTGCGACGCGCAAAATAGCGGGAGTGTAAACTGCACAAAACAGTGCGACGCGCAAAATAGTGCGAGTGTGAAGTACACAAAACCGTGCGACGCGCAAAATAGCGCGAGTGTCAACTACACAAAACAGTTCGACGCGCAAAATAGCGCGAGTGTGAACTACAGAAAACCGTGCGACGCGCAAAATAGCGCGAGTGTCGACTGCAGAAAACAGTGCGAGGCGTAAAATAGCGCGAGTGTAAACTGCACAAAACAGTGCGGCGAGCGAAATAGCGGGAGTGTTAACTGCACAAAACAGTGCGACGCGCAAAATAACGCGAGTGTGATCTGCAAAAAACAGTGCGACGCGCAAAATAGCGGGAGTGATAAACTTCACAAAAATAGTGCGACGCGCAAAATAGCGCGAATGTCAACTGCACAAAACAGTGCCACACGCAAAATAGCGCGAGTGCGATCTGCCCAAAACAGTGCGACGCGCAAAATAGTGAGAGTGTCAACTGCCCAAAACAGTGCGACGCGGAAAGTAGCGCCAGTGTCAAGAACACAAAACAGTGCGACGCGCAAGATAGCGCGAGTGTCAACTGTACAAAACAGTTCGACGCGGAAGTAGCGCCAGTGTGAATAGCACAAAACAGTGCGATGCACAAAATAGCGCGACTGTCAACTGCACAAAATAGTGCGACGCGCAAAATAGCGCGAGTGTCAACTGCACAAAACAGTGCGACCCGCAAAATAGCGCGAGTGTGATCTGCACAAAACAGTGCGACGCGCAAAATAGCGCGAGTGTCAACTGCACAAAACACTGCGACGCACAAAACAGCGCGAGTGTCAACTGCACAAAACAGTGCGACCCGCAAAATAGCGCGAGTGTGATCTGCACAAAACAGTGCGACGCGCAAAATAGCGCGAGTGTGAACTGCACAAAACACTGCGACGCGCAAAATAGCGCGAGTGTCAACTGCACAAAACAGTGCGACGCGGAAAGTAGCGCCAGTGTGAACAACACAAAACTGTGCGACGCGCAAAATAGCGCGAGTGTCAACTGCACAAAACAGTGCGACGTGCAAAATCGCGCGAGTGTCAACGGCACAAAACAGTGCGACGAGCAAAATAGCGCGAGTGTCAACTGCACAAAACAGTGCGACGCACAAAATAGCGCGAGTGTCAATTGCACAAAACAGTGCGACGCACAAAATAGCGCGAGTGTGATCTGCACAAAACAGTGAGACGCGCAAAATAGCGGGAGTGATAAACTGCACAAAACATTGCGAAACGAAAAATGGCACGAGTGTGAACTGCACAAAACAGGGCGACACGCAAAATAGCGCGAGTGTGATCTGCACAAAACAGTGCGACGCGCAAAATAGCGCGAGTGTGAACTGCACAAAACAGTGCGACGCGCAAAATAGCGCGAGTGTCAACTGCACAAAACAGTGCGACGCGGAAAATAGCGCGAGTGTGAACTGCACCATGCGGTGCGACGCGCAAAATAGCGGGAGTGTAAACTGCACAAAACAGTGCGACGCGCAAAATAGTGCGAGTGTGAAGTACACAAAACCGTGCGACGCGCAAAATAGCGCGAGTGTCAATTACACAAAACAGTTCGACGTGCAAAATAGCGCGAGTGTGAACTATACAAAACCGTGCGACGCGCAAAATAGCGCGAGTGTCAACTGCACAAAACAGTGCGAGGCGCAAAATAGCCCGAGTGTAAACTGTACAAAACAGTGCGACGCGCAAAAAAGTGCGAGTGTCAACTTTACAAAACAATGCCACGCACAAAATAGCGCGGGTGTGATATGCACAAAACAGTGCTACGCGCAAATCGCGCGAGTGTCAACGGCACAAAACGGTGCGACGAGCAAAATAGCGCGAGTGTCAACTGCGCAAAACAGTGCGATGAACAAAATAGCGCGAGTGTCAACTGCACAAAACAGTGCGACGGCCAAAATAGCGCGAGTGTGATCTGCACAAAATAGTGCGACGCGCAAAATAGCGCGAGTGATAAACTGCAGAAAACAGTGCGAAACGAAAAATGGCACGAGTGTGAACTGCACAAAACAGGGCGACACGCAAAATAGCGCGAGTGTGATCTGCACAAAACAGTGCGACGCGCAAAATGGCGCGAGTGTGAACTGCACAAAACAGTGCGACGCGCAAAATAGCGCGAGTGTCAACTGCACAAAACAGTGCGACGCGCAAAATACTGCGAGTGTGAACTGCACAAAACAGAGCGACCCGCAAAATAGCGCGAGTGTGATCTGCACAAAACAGTGCGACGCGCAAAATAGCGCGAGTGTCAACTGCACAAAACAGTGCGACGCGGAAAGTAGCGCCAGTGTGAATAGCACAAAACAGTGCGACGCGCAAAATAGCGCGAGTGTCAACTGCACAAAACTGTTCGACGCGCGAAATGGCGCGTCTGTCAACTGCACAAAGCAGTGCGACGCGCAAAATAGCGCGATTGTGAACTGCACAAAACAGTGCGACGCGCAAAATAGCGCGAGTGTGAACTGCACAAAACTGTGCGACGCGCAAAATAGCGCGAGTGTCAACTGCACCAAACAGTGCGACGCGGAAAATAGCACGAGTGTAAACTGCACAAAACAGTGCGACGCGCAAAATAGCGCGAGTGTGAACAGCAAAAAACCGTGCGACGCGGAAAATAGCGCGAGTGTCAACTACACAAAACCGTTCGACGAGCAAAATTGCGCGAGTGTGAACTACACAAAACCGTGCGACGCGCAAAATAGCGCGAGTGTCAACTGCACAAAACAGTGCGTGGCGTAAAATAGCGCGAGTGTAAACTGCACAAAACAGTGCGACGAGCGAAATAGCGCGAGTGTTAACTGCACAAAACAGTGCGACGCGCAAAATAACACGAGTGTGATCTGCAAAAAACAGTGCGACGCGCAAAATAGCGGGAGTGATAAACTGCACAAAACAGTGCGACGCGCAAAATAGCGCGAATGTCAACTGCACAAAACAGTGCCACACGCAAAATAGCGCGAGTGTGATCTGCCCAAAACAGTGCGACGCGCAAAATAGTGAGAGTGTCAACTGCCCAAAACAGTGCGACGCGGAAAGTAGCGCCAGTGTGAACAGCACAAAACAGTGCGACGCGCAAAATAGCGCGAGTGTCAACTGTACAAAACAGTGCGACGCGGAAGTAGTGCCAGTGTGAATAGCACAAAACAGTGCGATGCACAAAATAGCGCGACTGTCAACTGCACAAAATTGTGCGACGTGCAAAATAGCGCGAGTGTCAACTGCACAAAACAGTGCGGCCCGCAAAATAGCGCGAGTGTGATCTGCACAAAACAGTACGACGCGCAAAATAGCGCGAGTGTGAACTGCACAAAACACTGCGACGCGCAAAATAGCGCGAGTGTCAACTGCACAAAACAGTGCGACGCGGAAAGTAGCGCCAGTGTGAACAACACAAAACTGTGCGAAGCGCAAAATAGCGCGAGTGTCAACTGCACAAAACAATGCGACGTGCAAAATCGCGCGAGTGTCAACGGCACAAAACAGTGCCACGAGCAAAATAGCGCGAGTGTCAACTGCACAAAACAGTGCGATGCACAAAATAGCGCGAGTGTCAATTGCACAAAACAGTGCGACGCACAAAATAGCGCGAGTGTGATCTGCACAAAACAATGCGACGCGCAAAATAGCGGGAGTGATAAACTGCACAAAACAGTGCGAAACGAAAAATGGCACGAGTGTGAACTGCACAAAACAGGGCGACACGCAAAATAGCGCGAGTGTGATCTGCACAAAACAGTGCGACGCGCAAAATAGCGCGAGTGTGAACTGCAGAAAACAGTGCGACGCGCAAAATAGCGCGAGTGTGATCTGCACAAAACAGTGCGACGCGCAAAATAGCGCGAGTGTGAACTGCACAAAACAGTGCGACGCGCAAAATAGCGAGTGTCAACTGCAGAAAACAGTGCGACGCGGAAAATAGCGCGAGTGTGAACTGCACCATACGGTGCGACGCGCAAAATAGCGGGAGTGTAAACTGCACAAAACAGTGCGACGCGCAAAATAGTGCGAGTGTGAAGTACACAAAACCGTGCGACGCGCAAAATAGCGCGAGTGTCAACTACACAAAACAGTTCGACGCGCAAAATAGCGCGAGTGTGAACTACACAAAACCGTGCGACGCGCAAAATAGCGCGAGTGTCAACTGCACAAAACAGTGCGAGGCGCAAAATAGCCCGAGTGTAAACTGTACAAAACAGTGCGACGCGCAAAAAAGTGCGAGTGTCAACTGCACAAAACAATGCCACGCACAAAATAGCGCGGGTGTGATATGCACAAAACAGTGCTACGCGCAAATTGCGCGAGTGTCAACGGCACAAAACGGTGCGACGAGCAAAATAGCGCGAGTGTCAACTGCGCAAAACAGTGCGATGCACAAAATAGCGCGAGTGTCAATTGCACAAAACAGTGCGACGCCCAAAATAGCGCGAGTGTGATCTGCACAAAACAGTGCGACGCGCAAAATAGCGCGAGTGATAAACTGCACAAAACAGTGCGAAACGAAAAATGGCACGAGTGTGAACTGCACAAAACAGGGCGACACGCAAAATAGCGCGAGTGTGATCTGCACAAAACAGTGTGACGCGCAAAATAGCGCGAGTGTGAACTGCACAAAACAGTGCGACGCGCAAAATAGCGCGAGTGTCAACTGCACAAAACAGTGCGACGCGCAAAATAGCGCGAGTGTGAACTGCACAAAACAGAGCGACCCGCAAAATAGCGCGAGTGTGATCTGCACAAAACAGTGCGACGCGCAAAATAGCGCGAGTGTCAACTGCACAAAACAGTGCGACGCGGAAAGTAGCGCCAGTGTGAATAGCACAAAACAGTGCGACGCGCAAAATAGCGCGAGTGTCAACTGCACAAAACTGTTCGACGCGCGAAATGGCGCGTCTGTCAACTGCACAAAGCAGTGCGACGCGCAAAATAGCGCGAGTGCGAACTGCACAAAACAGTGCAACGCGCAAAATAGCGCGATTGTGAACAGCAAAAAACCGTGCGACGCGCAAAATAGCGCGAGTGTCAACTACACAAAACCGTTCGACGAGCAAAATTGCGCGAGTGTGAACTACACAAAACCGTGCGACGTGCAAAATAGCGCGAGTGTCGACTGCAGAAAACAGTGCGAGGCGTAAAATAGCGCGAGTGTAAACTGCACAAAACAGTGCGGCGAGCGAAATAGCGGGAGTGTTAACTGCACAAAACAGTGCGACGCGCAAAATATCGCGAGTGTGATCTGCAAAAAACAGTGCGACGCGCAAAATAGCGGGAGTGATAAACTGCACAAAACAGTGCGACGTGCAAAATAGCGCGAATGTCAACTGCACAAAACAGTGCCACACGCAAAATAGCGCAAGTGTGATCTGCCCAAAACAGTGCGACGCGCAAAATAGTGAGAGTGTCAACTGCCCAAAACAGTGCGACGCCGAAAGTAGCGCCAGTGTGAACAGCACAAAACAGTGCGACGCGCAAAATAGCGCGAGTGTCAACTGTACAAAACAGTGCGACGTGGAAGTAGCGCCAGTGTGAATAGCACAAAACAGTGCGATGCACAAAATAGCGCGACTGTCAACTGCACAAAATAGTGCGACGCGCAAAATAGCGCGAGTGTCAACTGCACAAAACAGTGCGACCCGCAAAATAGCGCGAGTGTGATCTGCACAAAACAGTGCGACGCGCAAAATAGCGCGAGTGTGAACTGCACAAAACACTGCGACGCGCAAAATAGCGCGAGTGTCAACTGCACAAAACAGTGCGACCCGCAAAATAGCGCGAGTGTGATCTGCACAAAACAGTGCGACGCGCAAAATAGCGCGAGTGTGAACTGCACAAAACACTGCGACGCGCAAAATAGCGCGAGTGTCAACTACACAAAACAGTGCGACGCGGAAAGTAGCGCCAGTGTGAACAACACAAAACTGTGCGACGCGAAAAATAGCGCGAGTGTCAACTGCACAAAACAGTGCGACGTGCAAAATCGCGCGAGTGTCAACGGCACAAAACAGTGCGACGAGCAAAATAGCGCGAGTGTCAACTGTACAAAACAGTGCGACGCGGAAGTAGCGCCAGTGTGAATAGCACAAAACAGTGCGATGCAGAAAATAGCGCGACTGTCAACTGCACAAAATAGGGCGACGCGCAAAATAGCGCGAGTGTCAACTGCACAAAACAGTGCGACCCGCAAAATAGCGCGAGTGTGATCTGCACAAAACAGTGCGACGCGCAAAATAGCGCGAGTGTGAACTGCACAAAACATTGCGACGCGCAAAATAGCGCGAGTGTCAACTGCACAAAACAGTGCGACCCGCAAAATAGCGCGAGTGTGATCTGCACAAAACAGTGCGACGCGCAAAATAGCGGGAGTGTGAACTGCACAAAACACTGCGACGCGCAAAATAGCGCGAGTGTCAACTGCACAAAACAGTGCGACGTGGAAAGTAGCGCCAGTGTGAACAACACAAAACTGTGCGACGCGCAAAATAGCGCGAGTGTCAACTGCACAAAACAGTGCGACGTGCAAAATCGCGCGAGTGTCAACGGCACAAAACAGTGCGACGAGCAAAATAGCGCGAGTGTCAACTGCACAAAACAGTGCGATGCACAAAATAGCGCGAGTGTCAATTGCACAAAACAGTGCGACGCACAAAATAGCGCGAGTGTGATCTGCACAAAACAGTGCGACGCGCAAAATAGCGGGAGTGATAAATTGCACAAAACATTGCGAAACGAAAAATGGCACGAGTGTGAACTGCACAAAACAGGGCGACACGCAAAATAGCACGAGTGTGATCTGCACAAAACAGCGCGACGCGCAAAATAGCGCGAGTGTCAACTGCACAAAACAGTGCGACGCGCAAAATAGCGCGAGTGTGAACTGCACCATACGGTGCGACGCGCAAAATCGCGGGAGTGTAAACTGCACAAAACAGTGCGACGCGCAAAATAGTGCGAGTGTGAAGTACACAAAACCGTGCGACGCGCAAAATAGCGCGAGTGTCAACTGCACAAAACAGTTCGACGCGCAAAATAGCGCGAGTGTGAACTACACAAAACCGTGCGACGCGCAAAATAGCGCGAGTGTCAACTGCACAAAACAGTGCGAGGCGCAAAATAGCCCGAGTGTAAACTGTACAAAACAGTGCGACGCGCAAAAAAGTGCGAGTGTCAACTGCACAAAACAATGCCACGCACAAAATAGCGCGGGTGTGATATGCACAAAACAGTGCTACGCGCAAATCGCGCGAGTGTCAACGGCACAAAACGGTGCGACGAGCAAAATAGCGCGAGTGTCAACTGCGCAAAACAGTACGATGCACAAAATAGCGCGAGTGTCAATTGCACAAAACAGTGCGACGCCCAAAATAGCGCGAGTGTGATCTGCACAAAACAGTGCGACGCGCAAAATAGCGCGAGTGATAAACTGCACAAAACAGTGCGAAACGAAAAATGGCACGAGTGTGAACTGCACAAAACAGGGCGACACGCAAAATAGCGCGAGTGTGATCTGCACAAAACAGTGCGACGCGCAAAATAGCGCGAGTGTGAACTGCACAAAACAGTGCGACGCGCAAAATAGCGCGAGTGTCAACTGCACAAAACAGTGCGACGCGCAAAATAGCGCGAGTGTGAACTGCACAAAACAGAGCGACCCGCAAAATAGCGCGAGTGTGATCTGCACAAAACAGTGCGACGCGCAAAATAGCGGGAGTGATAAACTG
The DNA here is from genome assembly GCA_036172215.1 of Camellia granthamiana. NCBI lineage: Eukaryota > Viridiplantae > Streptophyta > Magnoliopsida > Ericales > Theaceae > Camellia > Camellia granthamiana. The sequence goes on from CM069913.1 coordinate 881,326, forward strand.
CACAAAACATTGCGAAACGAAAAATGGCACGAGTGTGAACTGCACAAAACAGGGCGACACGCAAAATAGCACGAGTGTGATCTGCACAAAACAGCGCGACGCGCAAAATAGCGCGAGTGTGAACTGCACAAAACAGTGCGACGCGCAAAATAGCGCGAGTGTCAACTGCACAAAACAGTGCGACGCGCAAAATAGCGCGAGTGTGAACTGCACCATACGGTGCGACGCGCAAAATCGCGGGAGTGTAAACTGCACAAAACAGTGCGACGCGCAAAATAGTGCGAGTGTGAACTACACAAAACCGTGCGACGCGCAAAATAGCGCGAGTGTCAACTGCACAAAACAGTTCGACGCGCAAAATAGCGCGAGTGTGAACTACACAAAACCGTGCGACGCGCAAAATAGCGCGAGTGTCAACTGCACAAAACAGTGCGAGGCGCAAAATAGCCCGAGTGTAAACTGTACAAAACAGTGCGACGCGCAAAAAAGTGCGAGTGTCAACTGCACAAAACAATGCCACGCACAAAATAGCGCGGGTGTGATATGCACAAAACAGTGCTACGCGCAAATCGCGCGAGTGTCAACGGCACAAAACGGTGCGACGAGCAAAATAGCGCGAGTGTCAACTGCGCAAAACAGTACGATGCACAAAATAGCGCGAGTGTCAATTGCACAAAACAGTGCGACGCCCAAAATAGCGCGAGTGTGATCTGCACAAAACAGTGCGACGCGCAAAATAGCGCGAGTGATAAACTGCACAAAACAGTGCGAAACGAAAAATGGCACGAGTGTGAACTGCACAAAACAGGGCGACACGCAAAATAGCGCGAGTGTGATCTGCACAAAACAGTGCGACGCGCAAAATAGCGCGAGTGTGAACTGCACAAAACAGTGCGACGCGCAAAATAGCGCGAGTGTCAACTGCACAAAACAGTGCGACGCGCAAAATAGCGCGAGTGTGAACTGCACAAAACAGAGCGACCCGCAAAATAGCGCGAGTGTGATCTGCACAAAACAGTGCGACGCGCAAAATAGCGGGAGTGATAAACTGCACAAAACATTGCGAAACGAAAAATGGCACGAGTGTGAACTGCACAAAACAGGGCGACACGCAAAATAGCACGAGTGTGATCTGCACAAAACAGCGCGACGCGCAAAATAGCGCGAGTGTGAACTGCACAAAACAGTGCGACGCGCAAAATAGCGCGAGTGTCAACTGCACAAAACAGTGCGACGCGCAAAATAGCGCGAGTGTGAACTGCACCATACGGTGCGACGCGCAAAATCGCGGGAGTGTAAACTGCACAAAACAGTGCGACGCGCAAAATAGTGCGAGTGTGAAGTACACAAAACCGTGCGACGCGCAAAATAGCGCGAGTGTCAACTGCACAAAACAGTTCGACGCGCAAAATAGCGCGAGTGTGAACTACACAAAACCGTGCGACGCGCAAAATAGCGCGAGTGTCAACTGCACAAAACAGTGCGAGGCGCAAAATAGCCCGAGTGTAAACTGTACAAAACAGTGCGACGCGCAAAAAAGTGCGAGTGTCAACTGCACAAAACAATGCCACGCACAAAATAGCGCGGGTGTGATATGCACAAAACAGTGCTACGCGCAAATCGCGCGAGTGTCAACGGCACAAACGGTGCGACGAGCAAAATAGCGCGAGTGTCAACTGCGCAAAACAGTACGATGCACAAAATAGCGCGAGTGTCAATTGCACAAAACAGTGCGACGCCCAAAATAGCGCGAGTGTGATCTGCACAAAACAGTGCGACGCGCAAAATAGCGCGAGTGATAAACTGCACAAAACAGTGCGAAACGAAAAATGGCACGAGTGTGAACTGCACAAAACAGGGCGACACGCAAAATAGCGCGAGTGTGATCTGCACAAAACAGTGCGACGCGCAAAATAGCGCGAGTGTGAACTGCACAAAACAGTGCGACGCGCAAAATAGCGCGAGTGTCAACTGCACAAAACAGTGCGACGCGCAAAATAGCGCGAGTGTGAACTGCACAAAACAGAGCGACCCGCAAAATAGCGCGAGTGTGATCTGCACAAAACAGTGCGACGCGCAAAATAGCGCGAGTGTCAACTGCACAAAACAGTGCGACGCGGAAAGTAGCGCCAGTGTGAATAGCACAAAACAGTGCGACGCGCAAAATAGCGCGAGTGTCAACTGCACAAAACTGTTCGACACGCGAAATGGCGCGTCTGTCAACTGCACAAAGCAGTGCGACGCGCAAAATAGCGCGAGTGCGAACTGCACAAAACAGTGCGACGCGCAAAATAGCGCGATTGTGAACAGCAAAAAACCGTGCGACGCGCAAAATAGCACGAGTGTCAACTACACAAAACCGTTCGACGAGCAAAATTGCGCGAGTGTGAACTACACAAAACCGTGCGACGCGCAAAATAGCGCGAGTGTCGACTGCACAAAACAGTGCGAGGCGTAAAATAGCGCGAGTGTAAACTGCACAAAACAGTGCGGCGAGCGAAATAGCGCGAGTGTTAACTGCACAAAACAGTGCGACGCGCAAAATAACGCGAGTGTGATCTGCAAAAAACAGTGCGACGCGCAAAATGGCGGGAGTGATAAACTGCACAAAACAGTGCGACGCGCAAAATAGCGCGAATGTCAACTGCACAAAACAGTGCCACACGCAAAATAGCGCGAGTGTGATCTGCCCAAAACAGTGCGACGCGCAAAATAGTGAGAGTGTCAACTGCCCAAAACAGTGCGACGCGGAAAGTAGCGCCAGTGTGAACAGCACAAAACAGTGCGACGCGCAAAATAGCGCGAGTGTCAACTGTACAAAACAGTGCGACGCGGAAGTAGCGCCAGTGTGAATAGCACAAAACAGTGCGATGCACAAAATAGCGCGACTGTCAACTGCACAAAATAGTGCGACGCGCAAAATAGCGCGAGTGTCAACTGCACAAAACAGTGCGACCCGCAAAATAGCGCGAGTGTGATCTGCACAAAACAGTGCGACGCGCAAAATAGCGCGAGTGTGAACTGCACAAAACACTGCGACGCGCAAAATAGCGCGAGTGTCAACTGCACAAAACAGTGCGACGCGGAAAGTAGCGCCAGTGTGAACAACACAAAACTGTGCGACGCGAAAAATAGCGCGACTGTCAACTGCACAAAACAGTGCGACGTGCAAAATCGCGTGAGTGTCAACGGCACAAAACAGTGCGACGAGCAAAATAGCGCGAGTGTCAACTGTACAAAACAGTGCGACGCGGAAGTAGCGCCAGTGTGAATAGCACAAAACAGTGCGATGCACAAAATAGCGCGACTGTCAACTGCACAAAATAGTGCGACGCGCAAAATAGCGCGAGTGTCAACTGCACAAAACAGTGCTACCCGCAAAATAGCGCGAATGTGATCTGCACAAAACAGTACGACGCGCAAAATAGCGCGAGTGTGAACTGCACAAAACACTGCGACGCGCAAAATAGCGCGAGTGTCAACTGCACAAAACAGTGCGACCCGCAAAATAGCGCGAGTGTGATCTGCACAAAACAGTGCGACGCGCAAAATAGCGCGAGTGTGAACTACACAAAACACTGCGACGCGCAAAATAGCGCGAGTGTCAACTGCACAAAACAGTGCGACGCGGAAAGTAGCGCCAGTGTGAACAACACAAAACTGTGCGACGCGCAAAATAGCGCCAGTGTCAACTGCACAAAACAGTGCGACGTGCAAAATCGCGCGAGTGTCAACGGCACAAAACAGTGCGACGAGCAAAATAGCGCGAGTGTCAACTGCACAAAACAGTGCGATGCACAAAATAGCGCGAGTGTCAATTGCACAAAATAGTGCGACGCAGAAAATAGCGCGAGTGTGATCTGCACAAAACAGTGCGACGCGCAAAATAGCGGGAGTGATAAACTGCACAAAACATTGCGAAACGAAAAATGGCACGAGTGTGAACTGCACAAAACAGGGCGACACGCAAAATAGCGCGAGTGTGATCTGCACAAAACAGTGCGACGCGCAAAATAGCGCGAGTGTGAACTGCACAAAACAGTGCAACGCGCAAAATAGCGCGAGTGTCAACTGCACAAAACAGTGCGACGCGCAAAATAGCGCGAGTGTGAACTGCACCATACGGTGCGACGCGCAAAATAGCGGGAGTGTAAACTGCACAAAACAGTGCGACGCGCAAAATAGTGCGAATGTGAAGTACACAAAACCGTGCGACGCGCAAAATAGCGCGAGTGTCAACTACACAAAACAGTTCGACGCGCAAAATAGCGCGAGTGTGAACTACACAAAACCGTGCGACGCGCAAAATAGCGCGAGTGTCAACTGCACAAAACAGTGCGAGGCGCAAAATAGCCCGAGTGTAAACTGTACAAAACAGTGCGACGCGCAAAAAAGTGCGAGTGTCAACTGCACAAAACAATGCCACGCACAAAATAGCGCGGGTGTGATATGCACAAAACAGTGCTACGCGCAAATCGCGCGAGTGTCAACGGCACAAAACGGTGCGACGAGCAAAATAGCGCGAGTGTCAACTGCGCAAAACAGTGCGATGCACAAAATAGCGCGAGTGTCAATTGCACAAAACAGTGCGACGCCGAAAATAGCGCGAGTGTGATCTGCACGAAACAGTGCGACGCGCAAAATAGCGCGAGTGATAAACTGCACAAAACAGTGCGAAACGAAAAATGGCACGAGTGTGAACTGCACAAAACAGGGCGACACGCAAAATACCGCGAGTGTGATCTGCACAAAACAGTGCGACGCGCAAAATAGCGCGAGTGTGAACTGCACAAAACAGTGCGACGCGCAAAATAGCGCGAGTGTCAACTGCACAAAACGGTGCGGCGAGCGAAATAGCGCGAGTGTTAACTGCACAAAACAGTGCGACGCGCAAAATAACGCGAGTGTGATCTGCAAAAAACAGTGCGACGCGCAAAATGGCGGGAGTGATAAACTGCACAAAACAGTGCGACGCGCAAAATAGCGCGAATGTCAACTGCACAAAACAGTGCCACACGCAAAATAGCGCGAGTGTGATCAGCCCAAAACTGTGCGACGCGCAAAATAGTGAGAGTGTCAACTGCCCAAAACAGTGCGACGCGGAAAGTAGCACCAGTGTGAACAGCACAAAACAGTGCGACGCGCAAAATAGTGCGAGTGTCAACTGTACAAAACAGTGCGACGCGGAAGTAGCGCCAGTGTGAATAGCACAAAACAGTGCGATGCACAAAATAGCGCGACTGTCAACTGCACAAAATAGTGCGACGCGCAAAATAGCGCGAGTGTCAACTGCACAAAACAGTGCGACCCGCAAAATAGCGCGAGTGTGATCTGCACAAAACAGTGCGACGCGCAAAATAGCGCGAGTGTGAACTGCACAAAACACTGCGACGCGCAAAATAGCGCGAGTGTCAACTGCACAAAACAGTGCGACGCGGAAAGTAGCGCCAGTGTGAACAACACAAAACTGTGCGACGCGAAAAATAGCGCGAGTGTCAACTGCACAAAACAGTGCGACGTGCAAAATCGCGCGAGTGTCAACGGCACAAAACAGTGCGACGAGCAAAATAGCGCGAGTGTCAACTGTACAAAACAGTGCGACGCGGAAGTAGCGCCAGTGTGAATAGCACAAAACAGTGCGATGCACAAAATAGCGCGACTGTCAACTGCACAAAATAGTGCGACGCGCAAAATAGCGCGAGTGTCAACTGCACAAAACAGTGCGACCCGCAAAATAGCGCGAATGTGATCTGCACAAAACAGTACGACGCGCAAAATAGCGCGAGTGTGAACTGCACAAAACACTGCGACGCGCAAAATAGCGCGAGTGTCAACTGCACAAAACAGTGCGACCCGCAAAATAGCGCGAGTGTGATCTGCACAAAACAGTGCGACGCGCAAAATAGCGCGAGTGTGAACTGCACAAAACACTGCGACGCGCAAAATAGCGCGAGTGTCAACTGCACAAAACAGTGCGACGCGGAAAGTAGCGCCAGTGTGAACAACACAAAACTGTGCGACGCGCAAAATAGCGCCAGTGTCAACTGCACAAAACAGCGCGACGTGCAAAATCGCGCGAGTGTCAACGGCACAAAACAGTGCGACGAGCAAAATAGCGCGAGTGTCAACTGCACAAAATAGCGCGAGTGTCAATTGCACAAAACAGTGCGACGCACAAAATAGCGCGAGTGTGATCTGCACAAAACAGTGCGACGCGCAAAATAGCGGGAGTGATAAACTGCACAAAACATTGCGAAACGAAAAATGGCACGAGTGTGAACTGCACAAAACAGGGCGACACGCAAAATAGCGCGAGTGTGATCTGCACAAAACAGTGCGACGCGCAAAATAGCGCGAGTGTGAACTGCACAAAACAGTGCGACGCGCAAAATAGCGCGAGTGTCAACTGCACAAAACAGTGCGACGCGCAAAATAGCGCGAGTGTGAACTGCACCATACGGTGCGACGCGCAAAATAGCGGGAGTGTAAACTGCACAAAACAGTGCGACGCGCAAAATAGTGCGAATGTGAAGTACACAAAACCGTGCGACGCGCAAAATAGCGCGAGTGTCAACTACACAAAACAGTTCGACGCGCAAAATAGCGCGAGTGTCAACTGCACAAAACAGTGCGACGTGCAAAATAGCGCGAGTGTCAACTGCACAAAACAGTGCGAGGCGCAAAATAGCCCGAGTGTAAACTGTACAAAACAGTGCGACGCGCAAAAAAGTGCGAGTGTCAACTGCACAAAACAATGCCACGCACAAAATAGCGCGGGTGTGATATGCACAAAACAGTGCTACGCGCAAATCGCGCGAGTGTCAACGGCACAAAACGGTGCGACGAGCAAAATAGCGCGAGTGTCAACTGCGCAAAACAGTGCGATGCACAAAATAGCGCGAGTGTCAATTGCACAAAACAGTGCGACGCCCAAAATAGCGCGAGTGATAAACTGCACAAAACAGTGCGAAACGAAAAATGGCACGAGTGTGAACTGCACAAAACAGGGCGACACGCAAAATACCGCGAGTGTGATCTGCACAAAACAGTGCGACGCGCAAAATAGCGCGAGTGTGAACTGCACAAAACACTGCGACGCGCAAAATAGCGCGAGTGTCAACTGCACAAAACAGTGCGACCCGCAAAATAGCGCGAGTGAGATCTGCACAAAACAGTGCGACGCGCAAAATAGCGCGAGTGTGAACTGCACAAAACACTGCGACGCGCAAAATAGCGCGAGTGTCAACTGCACAAAACAGTGCGACGCGGAAAGTAGCGCCAGTGTGAACAACACAAAACTGTGCGACGCGCAAAATAGCGCGAGTGTCAACTGCACAAAACAGTGCGACGTGCAAAATCGCGCGAGTGTCAACGGCACAAAACAGTGCGACGAGCAAAATAGCGCGAGTGTCAACTGCACAAAACAGTGCGATGCACAAAATACCGCGAGTGTCAATTGCACAAAACAGTGCGACGCACAAAATAGCGCGAGTGTGATCTGCACAAAACAGTGCGACGCGCAAAATGGCGGGAGTGATAAACTGCACAAAACATTGCGAAACGAAAAATGGCACGAGTGTGAACTGCACAAAACAGGGCGACACGCAAAATAGCGCGAGTGTGATCTGCACAAAACAGTGCGACGCGCAAAATAGCGCGAGTGTGAACTGCACAAAACAGTGCGACGCGCAAAATAGCGCGAGTGTCAACTGCACAAAACAGTGCGACGCGGAAAATAGCGGGAGTGTGAACTGCACCATACGGTGCGACGCGCAAAATAGCGGGAGTGTAAACTGCACAAAACAGTGCGACGCGCAAAATAGTGCGAGTGTGAAGTACACAAAACCGTGCGACGCGCAAAATAGCGCGAGTGTCAACTACACAAAACCGTTCGACGACCAAAATTGCGCGAGTGTGAACTACACAAAACCGTGCGACGCGCAAAATAGCGCGAGTGTCAACTACACAAAACAGTTCGACGCGCAAAATAGCGCGAGTGTGAACTACACAAAACCGTGCGACGCGCAAAACAGCGCGAGTGTCAACTGCACAAAACAGTGCGAGGCGCAAAATAGCCCGAGTGTAAACTGTACAAAACAGTGCGACGCGCAAAAAAGTGCGAGTGTCAACTGCACAAAACAATGCCACGCACAAAATAGCGCGGGTGTGATATGCACAAAACAGTGCTACGCGCAAATCGCGCGAGTGTCAACGGCACAAAACGGTGCGACGAGCAAAATAGCCCGAGTGTCAACTGCGCAAAACAGTGCGATGCACAAAATAGCGCGATTGTCAATTGCACAAAACAGTGCGACGCCCAAAATAGCGCGAGTGTGATCTGCACAAAACAGTGCGACGCGCAAAATAGCGCGAGTGATAAACTGCACAAAACAGTGCGAAACGAAAAATGGCACGAGTGTGAACTGCACAAAATAGGGCGACACGCAAAATAGCGCGAGTGTGATATGCACAAAACAGTGCGACGCGCAAAATAGCGCGAGTGTGAACTGCACAAAACAGTGCGACGCGCAAAATAGCGCGAGTGTCAACTGCACAAAACAGTGCGACGCGCAAAATAGCGCGAGTGTGAACTGCACAAAACAGAGCGACACGCAAAATAGCGCGAGTGTGATCTGCACAAAACAGTGCGACGCGCAAAATAGCGCGAGTGTCAACTGCACAAAACAGTGCGACGCGGAAAGTAGCGCCAGTGTGAATAGCACAAAACAGTGCGACGCGCAAAATAGCGCGAGTGTCAACTGCACAAAACTGTTCGACGCGCGAAATGCTGCGTCTGTCAACTGCACAAAGCAGTGCGACGCGCAAAATAGCGCGAGTGTGAACTGCACAAAACAGTGCGACGCGCAAAATAGCGCGAGTGTGAAATGCACAAAACTGTGCGACGCGCAAAATAGCGCGAGTGTCAACTGCACCAAACAGTGCGACGCGAAAAATATCGCGAGTGTAAACTGCACAAAACAGTGCGACGCGCAAAATAGCGAGATTGTGAACAGCAAAAAACCGTGCGACGCGCAAAATAGCGCGAGTGTCAACTACACAAAACCGTTCGACGAGCAAAATAGCGCGAGTGTCAACTGCACAAAACAGTGCGACGTGCAAAATCGCGCGAGTGTCAACGGCACAAAACAGTGCGACGAGCAAAATAGCGCGAGTGTCAACTGCACAAAACAGTGCGATGCACAAAATAGCGCGTGTGTCAATTGCACAAAACAGTGCGACGCGCAAAATAGCGCGAGTGTCAACTGCACAAAACAGTGCGACGCGGAAGTAGCGCCAGTGTGAATAGCACAAAACAGTGCGACGCACAAAATAGCGCGACTGTCAACTGCACAAAATAGTGCGACGCGCAAAATAGCGCGAGTGTCAACTGCACAAAACAGTGCGACCCGCAAAATAGCGCGAGTGTGATCTGCACAAAACAGTGCGACGCGCAAAATAGCGCGAGTGTCAACTGCACAAAACAGTGCGACGCGCAAAATAGCGCGAGTCTCAACTGCATAAAACAGTGCGACGCGGAAGTAGCGCCAGTGTGAATAGCACAAAACAGTGCGACGCACAAAATAGCGCGACTGTCAACTGCACAAAATAGTGCGACGCGCAAAATAGCACGAGTGTCAACTGCGCAAAACAGTGCGACACGCAAAATAGCGCGAGTGTGATCTGCACAAAACAGTGCAACGCGCAAAATCGCGCGAGTGTCAACTGCACAAAACACTGCGACGCGCAAAATAGCGCGAGTGTCAACTGCACAAAACAGTGCGACGCGGAGAGTAGCGCCAGTGTGAACAGCACAAAACAGTGCGACGTGCAAAATAGCGCGAGTGTCAACTGCACAAAACAGTGCGACGCGGAAGTAGCGCCAGTGTGAGTAGCACAAAACAGTGCGACGCCCAAAATAGCGCGACTGTCAACTGCACAAAATAGTGCGACGCGCAAAATAGCGCGAGTGTCAACTGCACAAAACAGTGCAACCCGCAAAATAGCGCGAGTGTGATCTGCACAAAACAGTGCGACGCACAAAATAGCGCGAGTGTGAACTGCACAAAACACTGCGACGCGCAAAATAGTGCGAGTGTCAACTGCACAAAACAGTGCGACGCGGAAAGTAGCGCCAGTGTGAACAGCACAAAACAGTGCGACGTGCAAAATAGCGCGAGTGTCAACTGCACAAAACAGTGCGACGCGGAAAGTAGCGCCAGTGTGAACAGCACAAAACAGTGCGACGTGCAAAATAGCGCGAGTGTCAACTGCACAAAACAGTGCGACGCGGAAGTAGCGCCAGTGTGAATAGCACAAAACAGTGCGACGCCCAAAATAGCGCGACTGTCAACTGCACAAAATAGTGCGACGCGCAAAATAGCGCGAGTGTCAACTGCACAAAACAGTGCGACCCGCAAAATAGCGCGAGTGTGATCTGCACAAAAAAGTGCGACGCGCAAAATAGCGCGAGTGTGAACTGCACAAAACACTGCGACGCGCAAAATAGTGCGAGTGTCAACTGCACAAAACAGTGCGACGCGGAAAGTAGCGCCAGTGTGAACAGCACAAAACAGTGCGACGCGCAAAATAGCGCGAGTGTCAACTGCACAAAACACTGCGACGCGCAAAATAGCGCGAGTGTCAACTGCACAAAACAGTGCGACGCGGAAAGTAGCGCCAGTGTGAACAGCACAAAACAGTGCGACGTGCAAAATAGCGCGAGTGTCAACTGCACAAAACAGTGCGACGCGGAAGTAGCGCCAGTGTGAATAGCACAAAACAGTGCGACGCACAAAATAGCGCGACTGTCAACTGCACAAAATAGTGCGACGCGCAAAATAGCGCGAGTGTTAACCGCACAAAACAGTGCGACGTGCAAAATAGCGCGAGTGTGAACTGCACAAAACACTGCGACGCACAAAATAGCGCGAGTGTCAACTGCACAAAACAGTGCGACGCGCAAAACAGCGCGAGTGTGATCTACAAAAAACAGTGCGATGCGCAAAATAGCGCGAGTGATAAACTGCACAAAACAGTGCGAAGCGCAAAATAGCGCGAGTGTCAACAACACAAAACAGTGCGACGCGCAAAATAGCGCGAGTGTCAACTGCACAAAACAGTGCGACGCGGAAGTAGCGCCAGTGTGAATAGCACAAAACAGTGCGACGCACAAAATAGCGCGACTGTCAACTGCACAAAATAGTGCAACGCGCAAAATAGCGCGAGTGTCAACTGCACAAAACAGTGCGACCCGCAAAATAGCGCGAGTGTGATCTGCACAAAACAGTGCGACGCGCAAAATAGCGCGAGTGTCAACTGCACAAAAAAGTGCGACGCGGAAAGTAGCGCCAGTGTGAACAGCACAAAACAGTGCGACGCGCAAAATAGCGCGAGTCTCAACTGCATAAAACAGTGCGACGCGGAAGTAGCGCCAGTGTGAATAGCACAAAACAGTGCGACGCACAAAATAGCGCGACTGTCAACTGCACAAAATAGTGCGACGCGCAAAATAGCACGAGTGTCAACTGCGCAAAACAGTGCGACACGCAAAATAGCGCGAGTGTGATCTGCACAAAACAGTGCAACGCGCAAAATAGCGCGAGTGTCAACTGCACAAAACACTGCGACGCGCAAAATAGCGCGAGTGTCAACTGCACAAAACAGTGCGACGCGGAAAGTAGCGCCAGTGTGAACAGCACAAAACAGTGCGACGTGCAAAATAGCGCGAGTGTCAACTGCACAAAACAGTGCGACGCGGAAGTAGCGCCAGTGTGAATAGCGCAAAACAGTGCGACGCCCAAAATAGCGCGACTGTCAACTGCACAAAATAGTGCGACGCGCAAAATAGCACGAGTGTCAACTGCACAAAACAGTGCGACACGCAAAATAGCGCGAGTGTGATCTGCACAAAACAGTGCAACGCGCAAAATAGCGCGAGTGTCAACTGCACAAAACACTGCGACGCGCAAAATAGCGCGAGTGTCAACTGCACAAAACAGTGCGACGCGGAAAGTAGCGCCAGTGTGAACAGCACAAAACAGTGCGACGCGCAAAATAGCGCGAGTGTCAACTGCACAAAACAGTGCGACGCGGAAAGTAGCGCCAGTGTGAACAGCACAAAACAGTGCGACGTGCAAAATAGCGCGAGTGTCAACTGCACAAAACAGTGCGACGCGGAAGTAGCGCCAGTGTGAATAGCACAAAACAGTGCGACGCCCAAAATAGCGCGACTGTCAACTGCACAAAATAGTGCGACGCGCAAAATAGCGCGAGTGTCAACTGCACAAAACAGTGCGACCCGCAAAATAGCGCGAGTGTGATCTGCACAAAACAGTGCGACGCGCAAAATAGCGCGAGTGTGAACTGCACAAAACACTGCGACGCGCAAAATAGTGCGAGTGTCAACTACACAAAACAGTGCGACGCGGAAAGTAGCGCCAGTGTGAACAGCACAAAACAGTGCGACGCGCAAAATAGCGCGAGTCTCAACTGCAGAAAACAGTGCGACGCGGAAGTAGCGCCAGTGTGAATAGCACAAAACAGTGCGACGCACAAAATAGCGCGACTGTCAACTGCACAAAATAGTGCGACGCGCAAAATAGCACGAGTGTCAACTGCGCAAAACAGTGCGACACGCAAAATAGCGCGAGTGTGATCTGCACAAAACAGTGCAACGCGCAAAATAGCGCGAGTGTCAACTGCACAAAACACTGCGACGCGCAAAATAGCGCGAGTGTCAACTGCACAAAACAGTGCGACGCGGAAAGTAGCGCCAGTGTGAACAGCACAAAACAGTGCGACGTGCAAAATAGCGCGAGTGTCAACTGCACAAAACAGTGCGACGCGGAAGTAGCGCCAGTGTGAATAGCACAAAACAGTGCGACGCCCAAAATAGCGCGACTGTCAACTGCACAAAATAGTGCGACGCGCAAAATAGCGCGAGTGTCAACTGCACAAAACAGTGCGACCCGCAAAATAGCGCGAGTGTGATCTGCACAAAACAGTGCGACGCGCAAAATAGCGCGAGTGTGAACTGCACAAAACACTGCGACGCGCAAAATAGTGCGAGTGTCAACTGCACAAACAGTGCGACGCGGAAAGTAGCGCCAGTGTGAACAGCACAAAACAGTGCGACGCGCAAAATAGCGCGAGTGTCAACTGCACAAAACAGTGCGACGCGGAAAGTAGCGCCAGTGTGAACAGCACAAAACAGTGCGACGTGCAAAATAGCGCGAGTGTCAACTGCACAAAACAGTGCGACGCGGAAGTAGCGCCAGTGTGAATAGCACAAAACAGTGCGACGCCCAAAATAGCGCGACTGTCAACTGCACAAAATAGTGCGACGCGCAAAATAGCGCGAGTGTCAACTGCACAAAACAGTGCGACCCGCAAAATAGCGCGAGTGTGATCTGCACAAAACAGTGCGACGCGCAAAATAGCGCGAGTGTGAACTGCACAAAACACTGCGACGCGCAAAATAGTGCGAGTGTCAACTGCACAAAACAGTGCGACGCGGAAAGTAGCGCCAGTGTGAACAGCACAAAACAGTGCGACGCGCAAAATAGCGCGAGTGTCAACTGCACAAAACACTGCGACGCGCAAAATAGCGCGAGTGTCAACTGCACAAAACAGTGCGACGCGGAAAGTAGCGCCAGTGTGAACAGCACAAAACAGTGCGACGTGCAAAATAGCGCGAGTGTCAACTGCACAAAACAGTGCGACGCGGAAGTAGCGCCAGTGTGAATAGCACAAAACAGTGCGACGCACAAAATAGCGCGACTGTCAACTGCACAAAATAGTGCGACGCGCAAAATAGCGCGAGTGTTAACCGCACAAAACAGTGCGACGCGCAAAATAGCGCGAGTGTGAACTGCACAAAACACTGCGACGCACAAAATAGCGCGAGTGTCAACTGCACAAAACAGTGCGACGCGCAAAACAGCGCGAGTGTGATCTACAAAAAACAGTGCGATGCGCAAAATAGCGCGAGTGATAAACTGCACAAAACAGTGCGAAGCGCAAAATAGCGCGAGTGTCAACAGCACAAAACAGTGCGACGCGCAAAATAGCGCGAGTGTCAACTGCACAAAACAGTGCGACGCGGAAGTAGCGCCAGTGTGAATAGCACAAAACAGTGCGACGCACAAAATAGCGCGACTGTCAACTGCACAAAATAGTGCGACGCGCAAAATAGCGCGAGTGTCAACTGCACAAAACAGTGCGACCCGCAAAATAGCGCGAGTGTGATCTGCACAAAACAGTGCGACGCGCAAAATAGCGCGAGTGTCAACTGCACAAAACGCTGCGACGCGCAAAATAGCGCGAGTGTCAACTGCACAAAAAAGTGCGACGCGGAAAGTAGCGCCAGTGTGAACAGCACAAAACAGTGCGACGCGCAAAATAGCGCGAGTCTCAACTGCATAAAACAGTGCGACGCGGAAGTAGCGCCAGTGTGAATAGCACAAAACAGTGCGACGCACAAAATAGCGCGACTGTCAACTGCACAAAATAGTGCGACGCGCAAAATAGCACGAGTGTCAACTGCGCAAAACAGTGCGACACGCAAAATAGCGCGAGTGTGATCTGCACAAAATAGTGCAACGCGCAAAATAGCGCGAGTGTCAACTGCACAAAACACTGCGACGCGCAAAATAGCGCGAGTGTCAACTGCACAAAACAGTGCGACGCGGAAAGTAGCGCCAGTGTGAACAGCACAAAACAGTGCGACGTGCAAAATAGCGCGAGTGTCAACTGCACAAAACAGTGCGACGCGGAAGTAGCGCCAGTGTGAATAGCGCAAAACAGTGCGACGCCCAAAATAGCGCGACTGTCAACTGCACAAAATAGTGCGACGCGCAAAATAGCACGAGTGTCAACTGCGCAAAACAGTGCGACACGCAAAATAGCGCGAGTGTGATCTGCACAAAACAGTGCAACGCGCAAAATAGCGCGAGTGTCAACTGCACAAAACACTGCGACGCGCAAAATAGCGCGAGTGTCAACTGCACAAAACAGTGCGACGCGGAAAGTAGCGCCAGTGTGAACAGCACAAAACAGTGCGACGTGCAAAATAGCGCGAGTGTCAACTGCACAAAACAGTGCGACGCGGAAGTAGCGCCAGTGTGAATAGCACAAAACAGTGCGACGCCCAAAATAGCGCGACTGTCAACTGCACAAAATAGTACGACGCGCAAAATAGCGCGAGTGTCAACTGCACAAAACAGTGCGACCCGCAAAATAGCGCGAGTGTGATCTGCACAAAACAGTGCGACGCGCAAAATAGCGCGAGTGTGAACTGCACAAAACACTGCGACGCGCAAAATAGTGCGAGTGTCAACTACACAAAACAGTGCGACGCGGAAAGTAGCGCCAGTGTGAACAGCACAAAACAGTGCGACGCGCAAAATAGCGCGAGTGTCAACTGCACAAAACAGTGCGACGCGGAAAGTAGCGCCAGTGTGAACAGCACAAAACAGTGCGACGTGCAAAATAGCGCGAGTGTCAACTGCACAAAACAGTGCGACGCGGAAGTAGCGCCAGTGTGAATAGCACAAAACAGTGCGACGCCCAAAATAGCGCGACTGTCAACTGCACAAAATAGTGCGACGCGCAAAATAGCGCGAGTGTCAACTGCACAAAACAGTGCGACCCGCAAAATAGCGCGAGTGTGATCTGCACAAAACAGTGCGACGCGCAAAATAGCGCGAGTGTGAACTGCACAAAACACTGCGACGCGCAAAATAGTGCGAGTGTCAACTGCACAAAACAGTGCGACGCGGAAAGTAGCGCCAGTGTGAACAGCACAAAACAGTGCGACGCGCAAAATAGCGCGAGTGTCAACTGCACAAAACACTGCGACGCGCAAAATAGCGCGAGTGTCAACTGCACAAAACAGTGCGACGCGGAAAGTAGCGCCAGTGTGAACAGCACAAAACAGTGCGACGTGCAAAATAGCGCGAGTGTCAACTGCACAAAACAGTGCGACGCGGAAGTAGCGCCAGTGTGAATAGCACAAAACAGTGCGACGCACAAAATAGCGCGACTGTCAACTGCACAAAATAGTGCGACGCGCAAAATAGCGCGAGTGTTAACCGCACAAAACAGTGCGACGCGCAAAATAGCGCGAGTGTGAACTGCACAAAACACTGCGACGCACAAAATAGCGCGAGTGTCAACTGCACAAAACAGTGCGACGCGCAAAACAGCGCGAGTGTGATCTACAAAAAACAGTGCGATGCGCAAAATAGCGCGAGTGATAAACTGCACAAAACAGTGCGAAGCGCAAAATAGCGCGAGTGTCAACAGCACAAAACAGTGCGACGCGCAAAATAGCGCGAGTGTCAACTGCACAAAACAGTGCGACGCGGAAGTAGCGCCAGTGTGAATAGCACAAAACAGTGCGACGCACAAAATAGCGCGACTGTCAACTGCACAAAATAG
Source organism: Camellia granthamiana (assembly GCA_036172215.1). NCBI lineage: Eukaryota > Viridiplantae > Streptophyta > Magnoliopsida > Ericales > Theaceae > Camellia > Camellia granthamiana. The sequence continues at coordinate 897,766 of CM069913.1, forward strand.
TGCGACGCGCAAAATAGCGCGAGTGTCAACTGCACAAAACAGTGCGACCCGCAAAATAGCGCGAGTGTGATCTGCACAAAACAGTGCGACGCGCAAAATAGCGCGAGTGTCAACTGCACAAAACGCTGCGACGCGCAAAATAGCGCGAGTGTCAACTGCACAAAAAAGTGCGACGCGGAAAGTAGCGCCAGTGTGAACAGCACAAAACAGTGCGACGCGCAAAATAGCGCGAGTCTCAACTGCATAAAACAGTGCGACGCGGAAGTAGCGCCAGTGTGAATAGCACAAAACAGTGCGACGCACAAAATAGCGCGACTGTCAACTGCACAAAATAGTGCGACGCGCAAAATAGCACGAGTGTCAACTGCGCAAAACAGTGCGACACGCAAAATAGCGCGAGTGTGATCTGCACAAAATAGTGCAACGCGCAAAATAGCGCGAGTGTCAACTGCACAAAACACTGCGACGCGCAAAATAGCGCGAGTGTCAACTGCACAAAACAGTGCGACGCGGAAAGTAGCGCCAGTGTGAACAGCACAAAACAGTGCGACGTGCAAAATAGCGCGAGTGTCAACTGCACAAAACAGTGCGACGCGGAAGTAGCGCCAGTGTGAATAGCGCAAAACAGTGCGACGCCCAAAATAGCGCGACTGTCAACTGCACAAAATAGTGCGACGCGCAAAATAGCACGAGTGTCAACTGCGCAAAACAGTGCGACACGCAAAATAGCGCGAGTGTGATCTGCACAAAACAGTGCAACGCGCAAAATAGCGCGAGTGTCAACTGCACAAAACACTGCGACGCGCAAAATAGCGCGAGTGTCAACTGCACAAAACAGTGCGACGCGGAAAGTAACGCCAGTGTGAACAGCACAAAACAGTGCGACGTGCAAAATAGCGCGAGTGTCAACTGCACAAAACAGTGCGACGCGGAAGTAGCGCCAGTGTGAATAGCACAAAACAGTGCGACGCCCAAAATAGCGCGACTGTCAACTGCACAAAATAGTACGACGCGCAAAATAGCGCGAGTGTCAACTGCACAAAACAGTGCGACCCGCAAAATAGCGCGAGTGTGATCTGCACAAAACAGTGCGACGCGCAAAATAGCGCGAGTGTGAACTGCACAAAACACTGCGACGCGCAAAATAGTGCGAGTGTCAACTACACAAAACAGTGCGACGCGGAAAGTAGCGCCAGTGTGAACAGCACAAAACAGTGCGACGCGCAAAATAGCGCGAGTGTCAACTGCACAAAACAGTGCGACGCGGAAAGTAGCGCCAGTGTGAACAGCACAAAACAGTGCGACGTGCAAAATAGCGCGAGTGTCAACTGCACAAAACAGTGCGACGCGGAAGTAGCGCCAGTGTGAATAGCACAAAACAGTGCGACGCCCAAAATAGCGCGACTGTCAACTGCACAAAATAGTGCGACGCGCAAAATAGCGCGAGTGTCAACTGCACAAAACAGTGCGACCCGCAAAATAGCGCGAGTGTGATCTGCACAAAACAGTGCGACGCGCAAAATAGCGCGAGTGTGAACTGCACAAAACACTGCGACGCGCAAAATAGTGCGAGTGTCAACTGCACAAAACAGTGCGACGCGGAAAGTAGCGCCAGTGTGAACAGCACAAAACAGTGCGACGCGCAAAATAGCGCGAGTGTCAACTGCACAAAACACTGCGACGCGCAAAATAGCGCGAGTGTCAACTGCACAAAACAGTGCGACGCGGAAAGTAGCGCCAGTGTGAACAGCACAAAACAGTGCGACGTGCAAAATAGCGCGAGTGTCAACTGCACAAAACAGTGCGACGCGGAAGTAGCGCCAGTGTGAATAGCACAAAACAGTGCGACGCACAAAATAGCGCGACTGTCAACTGCACAAAATAGTGCGACGCGCAAAATAGCGCGAGTGTTAACCGCACAAAACAGTGCGACGCGCAAAATAGCGCGAGTGTGAACTGCACAAAACACTGCGACGCACAAAATAGCGCGAGTGTCAACTGCACAAAACAGTGCGACGCGCAAAACAGCGCGAGTGTGATCTACAAAAAACAGTGCGATGCGCAAAATAGCGCGAGTGATAAACTGCACAAAACAGTGCGAAGCGCAAAATAGCGCGAGTGTCAACAGCACAAAACAGTGCGACGCGCAAAATAGCGCGAGTGTCAACTGCACAAAACAGTGCGACGCGGAAGTAGCGCCAGTGTGAATAGCACAAAACAGTGCGACGCACAAAATAGCGCGACTGTCAACTGCACAAAATAGTGCGACGCGCAAAATAGCGCGAGTGTCAACTGCACAAAACAGTGCGACCCGCAAAATAGCGCGAGTGTGATCTGCACAAAACAGTGCGACGCGCAAAATAGCGCGAGTGTCAACTGCACAAAACGCTGCGACGCGCAAAATAGCGCGAGTGTCAACTGCACAAAAAAGTGCGACGCGGAAAGTAGCGCCAGTGTGAACAGCACAAAACAGTGCGACGCGCAAAATAGCGCGAGTCTCAACTGCATAAAACAGTGCGACGCGGAAGTAGCGCCAGTGTGAATAGCACAAAACAGTGCGACGCACAAAATAGCGCGACTGTCAACTGCACAAAATAGTGCGACGCGCAAAATAGCACGAGTGTCAACTGCGCAAAACAGTGCGACACGCAAAATAGCGCGAGTGTGATCTGCACAAAATAGTGCAACGCGCAAAATAGCGCGAGTGTCAACTGCACAAAACACTGCGACGCGCAAAATAGCGCGAGTGTCAACTGCACAAAACAGTGCGACGCGGAAAGTAGCGCCAGTGTGAACAGCACAAAACAGTGCGACGTGCAAAATAGCGCGAGTGTCAACTGCACAAAACAGTGCGACGCGGAAGTAGCGCCAGTGTGAATAGCGCAAAACAGTGCGACGCCCAAAATAGCGCGACTGTCAACTGCACAAAATAGTGCGACGCGCAAAATAGCGCGAGTGTCAACTGCACAAAACAGTGCGACCCGCAAAATAGCGCGAGTGTGATCTGCACAAAACAGTGCGACGCGCAAAATAGCGCGAGTGTGAACTGCACAAAACACTGCGACGCACAAAATAGTGCGAGTGTCAACTGCACAAAACAGTGCGACGCGGAAAGTAGCGCCAGTGTGAACAGCACAAAACAGTGCGACGCGCAAAATAGCGCGAGTGTCAACTGCACAAAACAGTGCAACGTGCAAAATCGCGCGAGTCTCAACTGCACAAAACAGTGCGACGCGCAAAATAGCACGAGTGTCAACTGCACAAAACAGTGCGACGCGGAAAGTAGCGCCAGTGTGAACAGCACAAAACAGTGCGACGCGCAAAATAGCGCGAGTGTCAACTGCACAAAACAGTGCAACGTGCAAAATCGCGCGAGTCTCAACTGCACAAAACAGTGCGACGCGCAAAATAGCACGAGTGTCAACCGCACAAAACAATGCCACGCGCAAAATAGCGCGGGTTTGATCTGCACAAAGCTGTGCGACGCGCAAAATTGCGCGAGGGTCAACTGCGCAAAACAGTGCGACGCGGAAAGTAGCGCCAGTGTGAACAGCACAAAACAGTGCGACGCGCAAAATAGCGCGAGTCTCAACTGCATAAAACAGTGCGACGCGGAAGTAGCGCCAGTGTGAATAGCACAAAACAGTGCGACGCACAAAATAGCGCGACTGTCAACTGCACAAAATAGTGCGACGCGCAAAATAGCACGAGTGTCAACAGCACAAAACAGTGCGACGCGCAAAATAGCGCGAGTGTCAACTGCACAAAACAGTGCGACGCGGAAGTAGCGCCAGTGTGAATAGCACAAAACAGTGCGACGCACAAAATAGCGCGACTGTCAACTGCACAAAATAGTGCAACGCGCAAAATAGCGCGAGTGTCAACTGCACAAAACAGTGCGACCCGCAAAATAGCGCGAGTGTGATCTGCACAAAACAGTGCGACGCGCAAAATAGCGCGAGTGTCAACTGCACAAAACACTGCGACGCGCAAAATAGCGCGAGTGTCAACTGCACAAAAAAGTGCGACGCGGAAAGTAGCGCCAGTGTGAACAGCACAAAACAGTGCGACGCGCAAAATAGCGCGAGTCTCAACTGCATAAAACAGTGCGACGCGGAAGTAGCGCCAGTGTGAATAGCACAAAACAGTGCGACGCACAAAATAGCGCGACTGTCAACTGCACAAAATAGTGCGACGCGCAAAATAGCACGAGTGTCAACCGCGCAAAACAGTGCGACACGCAAAATAGCGCGAGTGTGATCTGCACAAAACAGTGCAACGCGCAAAATAGCGCGAGTGTCAACTGCACAAAACACTGCGACGCGCAAAATAGCGCGAGTGTCAACTGCACAAAACAGTGCGACGCGGAAAGTAGCGCCAGTGTGAACAGCACAAAACAGTGCGACGTGCAAAATAGCGCGAGTGTCAACTGCACAAAACAGTGCGACGCGGAAGTAGCGCCAGTGTGAATAGCACAAAACAGTGCGACGCCCAAAATAGCGCGACTGTCAACTGCACAAAATAGTGCGACGCGCAAAATAGCGCGAGTGTCAACTGCACAAAACAGTGCGACCCGCAAAATAGCGCGAGTGTGATCTGCACAAAACAGTGCGACGCGCAAAATAGCGCGAGTGTGAACTGCACAAAACACTGCGACGCGCAAAATAGTGCGAGTGTCAACTGCACAAACAGTGCGACGCGGAAAGTAGCGCCAGTGTGAACAGCACAAAACAGTGCGACGCGCAAAATAGCGCGAGTGTCAACTGCACAAAACAGTGCGACGCGGAAAGTAGCGCCAGTGTGAACAGCACAAAACAGTGCGACGTGCAAAATAGCGCGAGTGTCAACTGCACAAAACAGTGCGACGCGGAAGTAGCGCCAGTGTGAATAGCACAAAACAGTGCGACGCCCAAAATAGCGCGACTGTCAACTGCACAAAATAGTGCGACGCGCAAAATAGCGCGAGTGTCAACTGCACAAAACAGTGCGACCCGCAAAATAGCGCGAGTGTGATCTGCACAAAACAGTGCGACGCGCAAAATAGCGCGAGTGTGAACTGCACAAAACACTGCGACGCGCAAAATAGTGCGAGTGTCAACTGCACAAAACAGTGCGACGCGGAAAGTAGCGCCAGTGTGAACAGCACAAAACAGTGCGACGCGCAAAATAGCGCGAGTGTCAACTGCACAAAACACTGCGACGCGCAAAATAGCGCGAGTGTCAACTGCACAAAACAGTGCGACGCGGAAAGTAGCGCCAGTGTGAACAGCACAAAACAGTGCGACGTGCAAAATAGCGCGAGTGTCAACTGCACAAAACAGTGCGACGCGGAAGTAGCGCCAGTGTGAATAGCACAAAACAGTGCGACGCACAAAATAGCGCGACTGTCAACTGCACAAAATAGTGCGACGCGCAAAATAGCGCGAGTGTTAACCGCACAAAACAGTGCGACGCGCAAAATAGCGCGAGTGTGAACTGCACAAAACACTGCGACGCACAAAATAGCGCGAGTGTCAACTGCACAAAACAGTGCGACGCGCAAAACAGCGCGACTGTGATCTACAAAAAACAGTGCGATGCGCAAAATAGCGCGAGTGATAAACTGCACAAAACAGTGCGAAGCGCAAAATAGCGCGAGTGTCAACAGCACAAAACAGTGCGACGCGCAAAATAGCGCGAGTGTCAACTGCACAAAACAGTGCGACGCGGAAGTAGCGCCAGTGTGAATAGCACAAAACAGTGCGACGCACAAAATAGCGCGACTGTCAACTGCACAAAATAGTGCGACACGCAAAATAGCGCGAGTGTCAACTGCACAAAACAGTGCGACCCGCAAAATAGCGCGAGTGTGATCTGCACAAAACAGTGCGACGCGCAAAATAGCGCGAGTGTCAACTGCACAAAACGCTGCGACGCGCAAAATAGCGCGAGTGTCAACTGCACAAAAAAGTGCGACGCGGAAAGTAGCGCCAGTGTGAACAGCACAAAACAGTGCGACGCGCAAAATAGCGCGAGTCTCAACTGCATAAAACAGTGCGACGCGGAAGTAGCGCCAGTGTGAATAGCACAAAACAGTGCGACGCACAAAATAGCGCGACTGTCAACTGCACAAAATAGTGCGACGCGCAAAATAGCACGAGTGTCAACTGCGCAAAACAGTGCGACACGCAAAATAGCGCGAGTGTGATCTGCACAAAATAGTGCAACGCGCAAAATAGCGCGAGTGTCAACTGCACAAAACACTGCGACGCGCAAAATAGCGCGAGTGTCAACTGCACAAAACAGTGCGACGCGGAAAGTAGCGCCAGTGTGAACAGCACAAAACAGTGCGACGTGCAAAATAGCGCGAGTGTCAACTGCACAAAACAGTGCGACGTGGAAGTAGCGCCAGTGTGAATAGCGCAAAACAGTGCGACGCCCAAAATAGCGCGACTGTCAACTGCACAAAATAGTGCGACGCGCAAAATAGCGCGAGTGTCAACTGCACAAAACAGTGCGACGCGGAAGTAGCGCCAGTGTGAATAGCACAAAACAGTGCGACGCCCAAAATAGCGCGACTGTCAACTGCACAAAATAGTGCGACGCGCAAAATAGCGCGAGTGTCAACTGCACAAAACAGTGCGACCCGCAAAATAGCGCGAGTGTGATCTGCACAAAACAGTGCGACGCGCAAAATAGCGCGAGTGTGAACTGCACAAAACACTGCGACGCGCAAAATAGTGCGAGTGTCAACTGCACAAACAGTGCGACGCGGAAAGTAGCGCCAGTGTGAACAGCACAAAACAGTGCGACGCGCAAAATAGCGCGAGTGTCAACTGCACAAAACAGTGCGACGCGGAAAGTAGCGCCAGTGTGAACAGCACAAAACAGTGCGACGTGCAAAATAGCGCGAGTGTCAACTGCACAAAACAGTGCGACGCGGAAGTAGCGCCAGTGTGAATAGCACAAAACAGTGCGACGCCCAAAATAGCGCGACTGTCAACTGCACAAAATAGTGCGACGCGCAAAATAGCGCGAGTGTCAACTGCACAAAACAGTGCGACCCGCAAAATAGCGCGAGTGTGATCTGCACAAAACAGTGCGACGCGCAAAATAGCGCGAGTGTGAACTGCACAAAACACTGCGACGCGCAAAATAGTGCGAGTGTCAACTGCACAAAACAGTGCGACGCGGAAAGTAGCGCCAGTGTGAACAGCACAAAACAGTGCGACGCGCAAAATAGCGCGAGTGTCAACTGCACAAAACACTGCGACGCGCAAAATAGCGCGAGTGTCAACTGCACAAAACAGTGCGACGCGGAAAGTAGCGCCAGTGTGAACAGCACAAAACAGTGCGACGTGCAAAATAGCGCGAGTGTCAACTGCACAAAACAGTGCGACGCGGAAGTAGCGCCAGTGTGAATAGCACAAAACAGTGCGACGCACAAAATAGCGCGACTGTCAACTGCACAAAATAGTGCGACGCGCAAAATAGCGCGAGTGTTAACCGCACAAAACAGTGCGACGCGCAAAATAGCGCGAGTGTGAACTGCACAAAACACTGCGACGCCCAAAATAGCGCGAGTGTCAACTGCACAAAACAGTGCGACGCGCAAAACAGCGCGAGTGTGATCTACAAAAAATAGTGCGATGCGCAAAATAGCGCGAGTGATAAACTGCACAAAACAGTGCGAAGCGCAAAATAGCGCGAGTGTCAACAGCACAAAACAGTGCGACGCGCAAAATAGCGCGAGTGTCAACTGCACAAAACAGTGCGACGCGGAAGTAGCGCCAGTGTGAATAGCACAAAACAGTGCGACGCACAAAATAGCGCGACTGTCAACTGCACAAGATAGTGCGACACGCAAAATAGCGCGAGTGTCAACTGCACAAAACAGTGCGACCCGCAAAATAGCGCGAGTGTGATCTGCACAAAACAGTGCGACGCGCAAAATAGCGCGAGTGTCTACTGCACAAAACGCTGCGACGCGCAAAATAGCGCGAGTGTCAACTGCACAAAAAAGTGCGACGCGGAAAGTAGCGCCAGTGTGAACAGCACAAAACAGTGCGACGCGCAAAATAGCGCGAGTCTCAACTGCATAAAACAGTGCGACGCGGAAGTAGCGCCAGTGTGAATAGCACAAAACAGTGCGACGCACAAAATAGCGCGACTGTCAACTGCACAAAATAGTGCGACGCGCAAAATAGCACGAGTGTCAACTGCGCAAAACAGTGCGACACGCAAAATAGCGCGAGTGTGATCTGCACAAAATAGTGCAACGCGCAAAATAGCGCGAGTGTCAACTGCACAAAACACTGCGACGCGCAAAATAGCGCGAGTGTCAACTGCACAAAACAGTGCGACGCGGAAGTAGCGCCAGTGTGAATAGCACAAAACAGTGCGACGCCCAAAATAGCGCGACTGTCAACTGCACAAAATAGTGCGACGCGCAAAATAGCGCGAGTGTCAACTGCACAAAACAGTGCGACCCGCAAAATAGCGCGAGTGTGATCTGCACAAAACAGTGCGACGCGCAAAATAGCGCGAGTGTGAACTGCACAAAACACTGCGACGCGCAAAATAGTGCGAGTGTCAACTGCACAAACAGTGCGACGCGGAAAGTAGCGCCAGTGTGAACAGCACAAAACAGTGCGACGCGCAAAATAGCGCGAGTGTCAACTGCACAAAACAGTGCGACGCGGAAAGTAGCGCCAGTGTGAACAGCACAAAACAGTGCGACGTGCAAAATAGCGCGAGTGTCAACTGCACAAAACAGTGCGACGCGGAAGTAGCGCCAGTGTGAATAGCACAAAACAGTGCGACGCCCAAAATAGCGCGACTGTCAACTGCACAAAATAGTGCGACGCGCAAAATAGCGCGAGTGTCAACTGCACAAAACAGTGCGACCCGCAAAATAGCGCGAGTGTGATCTGCACAAAACAGTGCGACGCGCAAAATAGCGCGAGTGTGAACTGCACAAAACACTGCGACGCGCAAAATAGTGCGAGTGTCAACTGCACAAAACAGTGCGACGCGGAAAGTAGCGCCAGTGTGAACAGCACAAAACAGTGCGACGCGCAAAATAGCGCGAGTGTCAACTGCACAAAACACTGCGACGCGCAAAATAGCGCGAGTGTCAACTGCACAAAACAGTGCGACGCGGAAAGTAGCGCCAGTGTGAACAGCACAAAACAGTGCGACGTGCAAAATAGCGCGAGTGTCAACTGCACAAAACAGTGCGACGCGGAAGTAGCGCCAGTGTGAATAGCACAAAACAGTGCGACGCACAAAATAGCGCGACTGTCAACTGCACAAAATAGTGCGACGCGCAAAATAGCGCGAGTGTTAACCGCACAAAACAGTGCGACGCGCAAAATAGCGCGAGTGTGAACTGCACAAAACACTGCGACGCACAAAATAGCGCGAGTGTCAACTGCACAAAACAGTGCGACGCGCAAAACAGCGCGAGTGTGATCTACAAAAAATAGTGCGATGCGCAAAATAGCGCGAGTGATAAACTGCACAAAACAGTGCGAAGCGCAAAATAGCGCGAGTGTCAACAGCACAAAACAGTGCGACGCGCAAAATAGCGCGAGTGTCAACTGCACAAAACAGTGCGACGCGGAAGTAGCGCCAGTGTGAATAGCACAAAACAGTGCGACGCACAAAATAGCGCGACTGTCAACTGCACAAAATAGTGCGACACGCAAAATAGCGCGAGTGTCAACTGCACAAAACAGTGCGACCCGCAAAATAGCGCGAGTGTGATCTGCACAAAACAGTGCGACGCGCAAAATAACGCGAGTGTCAACTGCACAAAACGCTGCGACGCGCAAAATAGCGCGAGTGTCAACTGCACAAAAAAGTGCGACGCGGAAAGTAGCGCCAGTGTGAACAGCACAAAACAGTGCGACGCGCAAAATAGCGCGAGTCTCAACTGCATAAAACAGTGCGACGCGGAAGTAGTGCCAGTGTGAATAGCACAAAACAGTGCGACGCACAAAATAGCGCGACTGTCAACTGCACAAAATAGTGCGACGCGCAAAATAGCACGAGTGTCAACTGCGCAAAACAGTGCGACACGCAAAATAGCGCGAGTGTGATCTGCACAAAATAGTGCAACGCGCAAAATAGCGCGAGTGTCAACTGCACAAAACACTGCGACGCGCAAAATAGCGCGAGTGTCAACTGCACAAAACAGTGCGACGCGGAAAGTAGCGCCAGTGTGAACAGCACAAAACAGTGCGACGTGCAAAATAGCGCGAGTGTCAACTGCACAAAACAGTGCGACGTGGAAGTAGCGCCAGTGTGAATAGCGCAAAACAGTGCGACGCCCAAAATAGCGCGACTGTCAACTGCACAAAATAGTGCGACGCGCAAAATAGCGCGAGTGTCAACTGCACAAAACAGTGCGACGCGGAAGTAGCGCCAGTGTGAATAGCACAAAACAGTGCGACGCCCAAAATAGCACGACTGTCAACTGCACAAAATAGCGCGAGTGTCAACTGCACAAAACAGTGCGACCCGCAAAATAGCGCGAGTGTGATCTGCACAAAACAGTGCGACGCGCAAAATAGCGCGAGTGTGAACTGCACAAAACACTGCGACGCGCAAAATAGTGCGAGTGTCAACTGCACGAACAGTGCGACGCGGAAAGTAGCGCCAGTGTGAACAGCACAAAACAGTGCGACGCGCAAAATAGCGCGAGTGTCAACTGCACAAAACAGTGCGACGCGGAAAGTAGCGCCAGTGTGAACAGCACAAAACAGTGCGACGTGCAAAATAGCGCGAGTGTCAACTGCACAAAACAGTGCGACGCGGAAGTAGCGCCAGTGTGAATAGCACAAAACAGTGCGACGCCCAAAATAGCGCGACTGTCAACTGCACAAAATAGTGCGACGCGCAAAATAGCGCGAGTGTCAACTGCACAAAACAGTGCGACCCGCAAAATAGCGCGAGTGTGATCTGCACAAAACAGTGCGACGCGCAAAATAGCGCGAGTGTGAACTGCACAAAACACTGCGACGCGCAAAATAGTGCGAGTGTCAACTGCACAAAACAGTGCGACGCGGAAAGTAGCGCCAGTGTGAACAGCACAAAACAGTGCGACGCGCAAAATAGCGCGAGTGTCAACTGCACAAAACACTGCGACGCGCAAAATAGCGCGAGTGTCAACTGCACAAAACAGTGCGACGCGGAAAGTAGCGCCAGTGTGAACAGCACAAAACAGTGCGACGTGCAAAATAGCGCGAGTGTCAACTGCACAAAACAGTGCGACGCGGAAGTAGCGCCAGTGTGAATAGCACAAAACAGTGCGACGCACAAAATAGCGCGACTGTCAACTGCACAAAATAGTGCGACGCGCAAAATAGCGCGAGTGTTAACCGCACAAAACAGTGCGACGCGCAAAATAGCGCGAGTGTGAACTGCACAAAACACTGCGACGCACAAAATAGCGCGAGTGTCAACTGCACAAAACAGTGCGACGCGCAAAACAGCGCGAGTGTGATCTACAAAAAATAGTGCGATGCGCAAAATAGCGCGAGTGATAAACTGCACAAAACAGTGCGAAGCGCAAAATAGCGCGAGTGTCAACAGCACAAAACAGTGCGACGCGCAAAATAGCGCGAGTGTCAACTGCACAAAACAGTGCGACGCGGAAGTAGCGCCAGTGTGAATAGCACAAAACAGTGCGACGCACAAAATAGCGCGACTGTCAACTGCACAAAATAGTGCGACACGCAAAATAGCGCGAGTGTCAACTGCACAAAACAGTGCGACCCGCAAAATAGCGCGAGTGTGATCTGCACAAAACAGTGCGACGCGCAAAATAGCGCGAGTGTCAACTGCACAAAACGCTGCGACGCGCAAAATAGCGCGAGTGTCAACTGCACAAAAAAGTGCGACGCGGAAAGTAGCGCCAGTGTGAACAGCACAAAACAGTGCGACGCGCAAAATAGCGCGAGTCTCAACTGCATAAAACAGTGCGACGCGGAAGTAGCGCCAGTGTGAATAGCACAAAACAGTGCGACGCACAAAATAGCGCGACTGTCAACTGCACAAAATAGTGCGACGCGCAAAATAGCACGAGTGTCAACTGCGCAAAACAGTGCGACACGCAAAATAGCGCGAGTGTGATCTGCACAAAATAGTGCAACGCGCAAAATAGCGCGAGTGTCAACTGCACAAAACACTGCGACGCGCAAAATAGCGCGAGTGTCAACTGCACAAAACAGTGCGACGCGGAAAGTAGCGCCAGTGTGAACAGCACAAAACAGTGCGACGTGCAAAATAGCGCGAGTGTCAACTGCACAAAACAGTGCGACGTGGAAGTAGCGCCAGTGTGAATAGCGCAAAACAGTGCGACGCCCAAAATAGCGCGACTGTCAACTGCACAAAATAGTGCGACGCGCAAAATAGCGCGAGTGTCAACTGCACAAAACAGTGCGACCCGCAAAATAGCGCGAGTGTGATCTGCACAAAACAGTGCGACGCGCAAAATAGCGCGAGTGTGAACTGCACAAAACACTGCGACGCACAAAATAGGGCGAGTGTCAACTGCACAAAACAGTGCGACGCGGAAAGTAGCGCCAGTGTGAACAGCACAAAACAGTGCGACGCGCAAAATAGCGCGAGTGTCAACTGCACAAAACAGTGCAACGTGCAAAATCGCGCGAGTCTCAACTGCACAAAACAGTGCGACGCGCAAAATAGCACGAGTGTCAACTGCACAAAACAGTGCGACGCGGAAAGTAGCGCCAGTGTGAACAGCACAAAACAGTGCGACGCGCAAAATAGCGCGAGTGTCAACTGCACAAAACAGTGCAACGTGCAAAATCGCGCGAGTCTCAACTGCACAAAACAGTGCGACGCGCAAAATAGCACGAGTGTCAACTGCACAAAACAATGCCACGCGCAAAATAGCGCGGGTTTGATCTGCACAAAGCTGTGCGACGCGCAAAATTGCGCGAGGGTCAACTGCGCAAAACAGTGCGACGCGGAAAGTAGCGCCAGTGTGAACAGCACAAAACAGTGCGACGCGCAAAATAGCGCGAGTCTCAACTGCATAAAACAGTGCGACGCGGAAGTAGCGCCAGTGTGAATAGCACAAAACAGTGCGACGCACAAAATAGCGCGACTGTCAACTGCACAAAATAGTGCGACGCGCAAAATAGCACGAGTGTCAACTGCACAAAACAGTGCGACACGCAAAATAGCGCGAGTGTGATCTGCACAAAACAGTGCAACGCGCAAAATAGCGCGAGTGTCAACTGCACAAAACACTGCGACGCGCAAAATAGCGCGAGTGTCAACTGCCCAAAACAGTGCGACGCGGAAAGTAGCGCCAGTGTGAACAGCACAAAACAGTGCGACGCGCAAAATAGCGCGAGTGTCAACTGCACAAAACAGTGCGACGCGGAAGTAGCGCCAGTGTGAATAGCACAAAACAGTGCGACGCACAAAATAGCGCGACTGTCAACGGCACAAAAGAGTGCGATGCGCAAAATAGCGCGAGTGTCAACCGCACAAAACAGTGCGACGCGCAAAATAGCGCGAGTGTCAACTGCACAAAACAGTGCGACGCGCAAAATAGCGCGAGTGTGATCTACAAAAAACAGTGCGATGTGCAAAATAGCGCGAGTGATAAACTGCACAAAACAGTGTGAAGCGCAAAATAGCGCGAGTGTCAACAGCACAAAATAGTGCGACGCGCAAAATAGCGCGAGTCTCAACTGCACAAAACAGTGCGACGCGGAAGTAGCGCTAGTGTGAATAGCACAAAACAGTGCGACGCACAAAATAGCGCGACTGTCAACTGCATAAAATAGTGCGACGCGCAAAATAGCGCGAGTGTCAACTACACAAAACAGTGCGAGCCACAAAATAGCGTGAGTGTGATCTGCACAAAACAGTGCGACGCGCAAAATAGCGCGAGTGTGAACTGCACAAAACACTGCGACGTGCAAAATAGTGCGAGTGTCAACTGCACAAAACAGTGCGACGCGGAAAGTAGCGCCAGTGTGAACAGCACAAAACAGTGCGACGCGCAAAATAGCGCGAGTGTCAACTGCACAAAACAGTGCAACGTGCAAAATCGCGTGAGTCTTAACTGCACAAAATCGTGCGACGCGCAAAATAGCGCGAGTGTCAACTGCACAAAACAATGCCACGCGCAAAATAGCGCGGGTGTGATCTGCACAAAACTGTGCGACGCGCAAAATAGCGCGAGGGTCAACTGCCAAAACAGTGCGACGCGGAAAGTAGCGCCAATGTGAACAGCACAAAACAGTGCGACGCGCAAAATAGCGCGAGTGTCAACTGCATAAAACAGTGTGACGCGGAAGTAGAGCCAGTGTGAATAGCACAAAACAGTGCGACGCACAAAATAGCGTGAGTGTCAACTGCACAAAAACAGTGCGACACGCAAAATAGCGCGAGTGTGATCTGCACAAATCAGCGCGACGCACAAAATAGCGCGAGTGTCAACTGCACAAAACACTGTGACGCGCAAAATAGCACGAGTGTCAACTGCACAAAACAGTGCGACGCGGAAAGTAGCGCCAGTGTGAACAGCACAAAACAGTGCAACGCGCAAAATAGCGCGAGTGTCAACTGCACAAAACAGTGCGACGCGGAAGTAGCGCCAGTGTAAATACCACAAAACAGTGCGACGCAACAAAATAGCGCGACTGTCAACTGCACAAAATAGTGCGAACGCGCAAAATAGCGCGAGTGTCAACCGCACAAAACAGTGCGACGCGCAAAATAGCGTGAGTGTGATCTACAAAAAACAGTGCGATGCGCAAAATAGCGCGAGTGATAAACTGCACAAAACAGTGCGATGCGCAAAATAGCGCGAGTGTCAACTGCACAAAATAGTGCCACGCGCAAAATAGCGCGAGTGTGATGTGCACAAAACAGTGCGACGTGCAAAAGAGCGCGAGTGTCAACTGCACAAAACAGTGCGACGCGGAAGTAGCGCCAGTGTGAATAGCACAAAACAGTGCGACGCACAAAATAGCGCGACTGTCAACTGCACAAAATAGTGCGACGCGCAAAATAGCGCGAGTGTCAACTGCACAAAACAGTGCGACACGCAAAATAGCGCGAGTGTGATCTGCACAAAACAGTGCGACGCGCAAAATAGCGCGAGTGTGAACTGCACAAAACACTGCGACGCGCAAAATAGTGCGAGTGTCAACTGCACAAAACAGTGCGACGCGGAAAGTAGCGCCAGTGTGAACAGCACAAAACAGTGCGACGCGCAAAATAGCGCGAGTGTCAACTGCACAAAACAGTGCAACGCGGAAGTAGTGCCAGTGTGAATAGCACAAAACAGTGCGACGCACAAAATAGCGCGACTGTCAACTGCACAAAATAGTGCGACGCGCAAAATAGCGTGAGTGTCAACTGCACCAAAACAGTGCGACACGCAAAATAGCGCGAGTGTGATCTGCACAAAACAGTGCGACGCGCAAAATAGCGCGAGTGTGAACTTTACAAAACAGTGCGACGCGCAAAATAGCGCGAGTGTCAACAGCACAAAACAGTGCGACGCGGAAAGTAGTGCCAGTGTGAACAACACAAAACAGTGCGACGCGCAAAATAGCGCGAGTGTCAACTGCACAAAATAGTGCGACGTGCAAAATCGCGCGAGTGTCAACTGCACAAAACAGTGCAGCAAAACAACGCGAGTGTCAACTGCACAAAATAGTGCGATGCACAAAATAGCGCGAGTGTCAATTGCACAAAACAGTGCGACGCACAAAATAGCGCGAGTGTGATCTGCACAAAACAGTGCGACGCGCAAAATAGCGCGAGTGATAAACTGCACAAAACAGTGCGAAACGAAAAATGGCACGAGTGTGAACTGCACAAAACAGGGTGACACCCAAAATAGCGCGAGTGTGATCTGCACAAAACAGTGCGACGCGCAAAATAGCGCGAGTGTGAACTGCAAAAAACAGTGCGACGCGTAAAATAGCGCGAGTGTCAACGGCACAAAACAGTGCGACGCGCAAAATAGCGCGAGTGTGATCTACAAAAAACAGTGCGATGCGCAAAATAGCGCGAGTGATAAACTGCACAAAACAGTGCGATGCGCAAAATAGCGCGAGTGTCAACTGCACAAAATAGTGCCACGCGCAAAATAGCGCGAGTGTGATGTGCACAAAACAGTGCGACGCGCAAAATAGCGCGAGTGTCAACTGCCCAAAACAGTGCGACGCGGAAAGTAGCGCCAGTGTGAAAGCACAAAACAGTGCGACGCGCAAAATAGCGCGAGTGTCAACTGCACAAAACAGTGCGACGCGGAAGTAGCGCCAGTGTGAATAGCACAAAAACAGTGCGACGCACAAAATAGCGCGACTGTCAACTGCACAAAATAGTGCGACGCGCAAAATAGCGCGAGTGTCAACTGCACAAAACAGTGCGACCCGCAAAATAGCGCGAGTGTGATCTGCACAAAACAGTGCGACGCGCAAAATAGCGCGAGTGTCAACTGCCCAAAACAGTGCGACGCGGAAAGTAGCGCCAGTGTGAACAGCACAAAACAGTGCGACGCGCAAAATAGTGCGAGTGTCAACTGCACAAAACAGTGCGACGCGGAAGTAGCGCCAGTGTGAATAGCACAAAACAGTGCGACGCACAAAATAGCGCGACTGTCAACTGCACAAAATAGTGCGACGCGCAAAATAGCGTGAGTGTCAACTGCACAAAACAGTGCGACACGCAAAATAGCGCGAGTGTGATCTGCACAAAACAGTGCGACGCGCAAAATAGCGCGAGTGTGAACTTTACAAAACAGTGCGACGCGCAAAATAGCGCAAGTGTCAACAGCACAAAACAGTGCGACGCGGAAAGTAGTGCCAGTGTGAACGACACAAAACAGTGCGACGCGTAAAATAGCGCGAGTGTCTACTGCACAAAACAGTGCGACGTGCAAAATCGCGCGAGTGTCAACTGCACAAAATAGTGCGACGAGCAAAACAACGCGAGTGTCAACTGCAGAAAATAGTGCGATGCACAAAATAGCGCGAGTGTCAATTGCACAAAACAGTGCGACGCACAAAATAGCGCGAGTGTGATCTGCACAAAACAGTGCGACGCGCAAAATAGCGCGAGTGATAAACTGCACAAAACAGTGCGAAACGAAAAATGGCACGAGTGTGAACTGCACAAAACAGGGTGACACCCAAAATAGCGCGAGTGTGATCTGCACAAAACAGTGCGACGCGCAAAATAGCGCGAGTGTGAACTGCAAAAAACAGTGCGACGCGTAAAATAGCGCGAGTGTCAACGGCACAAAACAGTGCGACGCGCAAAATAGCGCGAGTGTGATCTACAAAAAACAGTGCGATGCGCAAAATAGCGCGAGTGATAAACTGCACAAAACAGTGCGATGCGCAAAATAGCGCGAGTGTCAACTGCACAAAATAGTGCCACGCGCAAAATAGCGCGAGTGTGATGTGCACAAAACAGTGCGACGCGCAAAATAGCGCGAGTGTCAACTGCCCAAAACAGTGCGACGCGGAAAGTAGCGCCAGTGTGAACAGCACAAAACAGTGCGACGCGCAAAATAGCGCGAGTGTCAACTGCACAAAACAGTGCGACGCGGAAGTAGCGCCAGTGTGAATAGCACAAAACAGTGCGACGCACAAAATAGCGCGACTGTCAACTGCACAAAATAGTGCGACGCGCAAAATAGCGCGAGTGTTCAACTGCACAAAACAGTGCGACCCGCAAAATAGCGCGAGTGTGATCTGCCACAAAACAGTGCGACGCGCAAAATAGCGCGAGTGTCAACTGCCCAAAACAGTGCGACGCGGAAAGTAGCGCCAGTGTGAACAGCACAAAACAGTGCGACGCGCAAAATAGTGCGAGTGTCAACTGCACAAAACAGTGCGACGCGGAAGTAGCGCCAGTGTGAATAGCACAAAACAGTGCGACGCACAAAATAGCGCGACTGTCAACTGCACAAAATAGTGCGACGCGCAAAATAGCGTGAGTGTCAACTGCACAAAACAGTGCGACACGCAAAATAGCGCGAGTGTGATCTGCACAAAACAGTGCGACGCGCAAAAATAGCGCGAGTGTGAACTTTACAAAACAGTGCGACGCGCAAAATAGCGCAAGTGTCAACAGCACAAAACAGTGCGACGCGGAAAGTAGTGCCAGTAGTGAACGACACAAAACAGTGCGACGCGTAAAATAGCGCGAGTGTCTACTGCACAAAACAGTGCGACGTGCAAAATCGCGCGAGTGTCAACTGCACAAAATAGTGCGACGAGCAAAACAACGCGAGTGTCAACTGCAGAAAATAGTGCGATGCACAAAATAGCGCGAGTGTCAATTGCACAAAACAGTGCGACGCACAAAATAGCGCGAGTGTGATCTGCACAAAACAGTGCGACGCGCAAAATAGCGCGAGTGATAAACTGCACAAAACAGTGCGAAACGAAAAATGGCACGAGTGTGAACTGCACAAAAAGGGGACACGCAAAATAGCGCGAGTGTGATCTGCACAAAACAGTGCGACGCGCAAAGTAGCGCGAGTGTGAACTGCGCAAAACAGTGCGACGCGTAAAATAGCGCGAGTGTCAACTGCACAAAACAGTGCGACGCGCAAAATAGCGCGAGTGTGATCTACAAAAAACAGTGCGATGTGCAAAATAGCGCGAGTGATAAACTGCACAAAACAGTGCGATGCGCAAAATAGCGCGAGTGTCAACTGCACAAAATAGTGCCACGCGCAAAATAGCGCGAGTGTGATGTGCACAAAACAGTGCGATGCGCAAAATAGCGCGAGTGTCAACTGCCCAAAACAGTGCGACGCGGAAAGTAGCGCCAGTGTGAACAGCACAAAACAGTGCGACGCGCAAAAATATCGCGAGTGTCAACTGCACAAAACAGTGCGACGCGGAAGTAGCGCCAGTGTGAAAAGCACAAAACAGTGCGACGCACAAAATAGCGCGACTGTCAACTGCACAAAATACTGCGACGCGCAAAATAGCGCGAGTGTCAACTGCACAAAACAGTGCGACTCGCAAAATAGCGCGAGTGTGATCTGCACAAAACAATGCGACGCGCAAAATAGCGCGAGTGTCAACTGCCCAAAACAGTGCGACGCGGAAAGTAGCGCCAGTGTGAACAGCACAAAACAGTGCGACGCGCAAAATAGCGCGAGTGTCAACAGCACAAAACAGTGCGACGCGGAAGTAGCGCCAGTGTGAATAGCACAAAAACAGTGCGACGCACAAAATAGCGCGACTGTCAACTGCACAAAATAGTGCGACGCGCAAAATAGCGTGAGTGTCAACTGCACAAAACAGTGCGACACGCAAAATAGCGCGAGTGTGATCTGCACAAAACAGTGCGACGCGCAAAATAGCGCGAGTGTGAACTGCACAAAACAGTGCGACGCGCAAAATAGCGCGAGTGTCAACAGCACAAAACAGTGCGACGCGGAAAGTAGTGCCAGTGTGAACAACACAAAACAGTGCGACGCGCAAAATAGCACGAGTGTCAACTGCACAAAACAATGCCACGCGCAAAATAGCGCGGGTGTGATCTGCACAAAACTGTGCGACGCGCAAAATAGCGCGAGGGTCAACTGCCCAAAACAGTGCGACGCGGAAAGTAGCGCCAGTGTGAACAGCACAAAACAGTGCGACGCGCAAAATAGCGCGAGTGTCAACTGCACAAAACAGTGCGACGCGGAAGTAGAGCCAGTGTGAATAGCACAAAACAGTGCGACGCACAAAATAGCGTGAGTGTCAACTGCACAAAACAGTGCGACACGCAAAATAGCGCGAGTGTGATCTGCACAAATCAGCGCGACGCACAAAATAGCGCGAGTGTCAACTGCACAAAACACCGTGACGCGCAAAATAGCACGAGTGTCAACTGCACAAAACAGTGCGACGTTGGAAAGTAGCGCCAAGTGTGAACAGCACAAAACAGTGCAACGCGCAAAATAGCGCGAGTGTCAACTGCACAAAACAGTGCGACGCGGAAGTAGCGCCAGTGTGAATAGCACAAAACAGTGCGACGCACAAAATAGCGCGACTGTCAACTGCACAAAATAGTGCGACGCGCAAAATAGCGCGAGTGTCAACCGCACAAATAGTGCGACGCGCAAAATAGCGCGAGTGTGAGCCGCACAAAACACTGCGACGCGCAAAATAGCGCGAGTGTCAACTGCACAAAACAGTGCGACGCGCAAAATAGCGCGAGTGTGATCTACAAAAAAACAGTGCGATGCGCAAAATAGCGCGAGTGATAAACTGCACAAAACAGTGCGATGCGCAAAATAGCGCGAGTGTCAACTGCACAAAATAGTGCCACGCGCAAAATAGCGCGAGTGTGATGTGCACAAAACAGTGCGACGCGGAAGTAGCGCCAGTGTGAATAGCACAAAACAGTGCGACGCGGAAGTAGCGCCAGTGTGAATAGCACAAAACAGTTGCGACGCACAAAATAGCGCGACTGTCAACTGCACAAAATAGTGCGACGCGCAAAATAGCGCGAGTGTCAACTGTACAAAACAGTGCGACCCGCAAATAGCGCGAGTGTGATCTGCACAAAACAGTGCGATGCGCAAAATAGCGCGAGTGTCAACTGCCGAAAACAGTGCGCGCGGAAAGTAGCGCCAGTGTGAACAGCACAAAACAGTGCGACGCGCAAAATAGCGCGAGTGTCAACTGCACAAAACAGTGGACGCGGAAGTAGCGCCAGTGTGAATAGCACAAAACAGTGCGACGCACAAAATAGCGCGACTGTCAACTGCACAAAATAGTGCGACGCGCAAAATAGCGTGAGTGTCAACTGCACAAAACAGTGCGACACGCAAAATAGCGCGAGTGTGATCTGCACAAAACAGTGCGACGCGCAAAATAGCGCGAGTGTCAACTGCCCAAAACAGTGCGACGCGGAAAGTAGCGCCAGTGTGAACAGCACAAAACAGTGCGACGCGCAAAATAGCGCGAGTGTCAACTGCACAAAACAGTGCGACGCGGAAGTAGCGCCAGTGTGAATAGCACAAAACAGTGCGACGCACAAAATAGCGCGACTGTCAACTGCACAAAATAGTGCGATGCGCAAAATAGCGTGAGTGTCAACTGCACAAAACAGTGCGACACGCAAAATAGCGCGAGTGTGATCTGCACAAAACAGTGCGACGCACAAAATAGCGCGAGTGTGAACTGCACAAAACAGTGCGACGCGCAAAATAGCGCAAGTGTCAACAGCACAAAACAGTGCGACGCGGAAAGTAGTGCCAGTGTGAACAACACAAAACAGTGCGACGCGCAAAATAGCGCGAGTGTCAACTGCACAAAACAGTGCGACGTGCAAAATCGCGCGAGTGTCAACTGCACAAAACAGTGCGACAAGCAAAACAGCGCGAGTGTCAACTGCACAAAAGAGTGCGATGCACAAAATAGCGCGAGTGTCAATTGCACAAAACAGTGCGACGCACAAAATAGCGCGAGTGTGATCTGCACAAAACAGTGCGACGCGCAAAATAGCGCGAGTGATAAACTGCACAAAACAGTGCGAAACGAAAAATGGCACGAGGGTGAACTGCACAAAAAGGGGACACGCAAAATAGCGCGAGTGTGATCTGCACAAAACAGTGCGACGCGCAAAATAGCGCGAGTGTGAACTGCGCAAAACAGTGCGACGCGTAAAATAGCGCGAGTGTCAACTGCACAAAACAGTGCGACGCGCAAAATAGCGCGAGTGTGATCTACAAAAAATAGTGCGATGCGCAAAATAGCGCGAGTGAT
Organism: Camellia granthamiana; assembly: GCA_036172215.1. Taxonomy (NCBI): domain Eukaryota; kingdom Viridiplantae; phylum Streptophyta; class Magnoliopsida; order Ericales; family Theaceae; genus Camellia; species Camellia granthamiana. The sequence goes on from CM069913.1 coordinate 919,533, forward strand.
AAACTGCACAAAACAGTGCGATGCGCAAAATAGCGCGAGTGTCAACTGCACAAAATAGTGCGATGCGCAAAATAGCGCGAGTGTCAACTGCACAAAATAGTGCCACGCGCAAAATAGCGCGAGTGTGATGTGCACAAAACAGTGCGACGCGCAAAATAGCGCGAGTGTCAACTGCCCAAAACAGTGCGACGCGGAAAGCAGCGCCAGTGTGAACAGCACAAAACAGTGCGACGCGCAAAATATCGCGAGTGTCAACTGCACAAAACAGTGCGACGCGGAAGTAGCGCCAGTGTGAATAGCACAAAACAGTGCGACGCACAAAATAGCGCGACTGTCAACTGCACAAAATACTGCGACGCGCAAAATAGCGCGAGTGTCAACTGCACAAAACAGTGCGACACGCAAAATAGCGCGAATGTGATCTGCACAAAACAATGCGACGCGCAAAATAGCGCGAGTGTCAACTGCCCAAAACAGTGCGACGTGGAAAGTAGCGCCAGTGTGAACAGCACAAAACAGTGCGACGCGCAAAATAGCGCGAGTGTCAACAGCACAAAACAGTGCGACGCGGAAGTAGCGCCAGTGTGAATAGCACAAAACAGTGCGACGCACAAAATAGCGCGACTGTCAACTGCACAAAATAGTGCGACGCGCAAAATAGCGTGAGTGTCAACTGCACAAAACCGTGCGACACGCAAAATAGCGCGAGTGTGATCTGCACAAAACAGTGCGACGCGCAAAATAGCGCGAGTTTGAACTGCACAAAACAGTGCGACGCGCAAAATAGCGCGAGTGTCAACAGCACAAAACAATGCGACGGGGAAAGTAGTGCCAGTGTGAACAACACAAAACAGTGCGACGCGCAAAATAGCGCGAGTGTCAACTGCACAAAACAGTGCGACGCGGAAGTAGCGCCAGTGTGAATAGCACAAAACAGTGCGACGCACAAAATAGCGCGACTGTCAACTGCACAAAATAGTGCGACGCGCAAAATAGCGTGAGTGTCAACTGCACAAAACAGTGCGACACGCAAAATAGCGCGAGTGTGATCTGCACAAAACAGTGCGACGCTCAAAATAGCGCGAGTGTGAACTGCACAAAACAGTGCGACGCGCAAAATAGCGCAAGTGTCAGCAGCACAAAACAGTGCGACGCGGAAAGTAGTGCCAGTGTGAACAACACAAAACAGTGCGACGCGCAAAATAGCGCGAGTGTCAACTGCACAAAACAGTGCGACGTGCAAAATCGCACGAGTGTCAACTGCACAAAACAGTGCGACAAGCAAAACAGCGCGAGTGTCAACTGCACAAAATAGTGCGATGCACAAAATAGCGCGAGTGTCAATTGCACAAAACAGTGCGACGCACAAAATAGCGCGAGTGTGATCTGCACAAAACAGTGCGACGCGCAAAATAGCGCAAGTGATAAACTGCACAAAACAGTGCGAAACGAAAAATGGCACGAGTGTGAACTGCACAAAAAGGGGACACGCAAAATAGCGCGAGTGTGATCTGCACAAAACAGTGCGACGCGCAAAATAGCGCGAGTGTGAACTGCGCAAAACAGTGCGACGCGTAAAATAGCGCGAGTGTCAACTGCACAAAACAGTGCGACGCGCAAAATAGCGCGAGTGTGATCTACAAAAAACAGTGCGATGCGCAAAATAGCGCGAGTGATAAACTGCACAAAACAGTGCGATGCGCAAAATAGCGCGAGTGTCAACTGCACAAAATAGTGCGATGCGCAAAATAGCGCGAGTGTCAACTGCACAAAATAGTGCCACGCGCAAAATAGCGCGAGTGTGATGTGCACAAAACAGTGCGACGCGCAAAATAGCGCGAGTGTCAACTGCCCAAAACAGTGCGACGCGGAAAGCAGCGCCAGTGTGAACAGCACAAAACAGTGCGACGCGCAAAATATCGCGAGTGTCAACTGCACAAAACAGTGCGACGCGGAAGTAGCGCCAGTGTGAATAGCACAAAACAGTGCGACGCACAAAATAGCGCGACTGTCAACTGCACAAAATACTGCGACGCGCAAAATAGCGCGAGTGTCAACTGCACAAAACAGTGCGACACGCAAAATAGCGCGAATGTGATCTGCACAAAACAATGCGACGCGCAAAATAGCGCGAGTGTCAACTGCCCAAAACAGTGCGACGCGGAAAGTAGCGCCAGTGTGAACAGCACAAAACAGTGCGACGCGCAAAATAGCGCGAGTGTCAACAGCACAAAACAGTGCGACGCGGAAGTAGCGCCAGTGTGAATAGCACAAAACAGTGCGACGCACAAAATAGCGCGACTGTCAACTGCACAAAATAGTGCGACGCGCAAAATAGCGTGAGTGTCAACTGCACAAAACCGTGCGACACGCAAAATAGCGCGAGTGTGATCTGCACAAAACAGTGCGACGCGCAAAATAGCGCGAGTTTGAACTGCACAAAACAGTGCGACGCGCAAAATAGCGCGAGTGTCAGCAGCACAAAACAGTGCGACGCGGAAAGTAGTGCCAGTGTGAACAACACAAAACAGTGCGACGCGCAAAATAGCGCGAGTGTCAACTGC
>CM069913.1:922296-1145151 GCA_036172215.1 Camellia granthamiana
AGTCCATGTTTCATTTCACTTTCCATTACTTATACAGTTTCGATTCACAAACATGGCTCAGAACCTGGCCAACCAATTCAATGAGACTATAACTCATTTTAAAACATTTCCATACTTCACAATTCACATGAGATAACGACTCATAGTAAAGCACTTCCATATTTCACAATTCACATGAGATAACAACTCATAAAGAAACACTTACATACTTCACAATAAGTACACATATTTGTTGTACTAATGGAGTCCATCCCCTATCTCCTCCCAAACAGGTTTGAGAGTCTATCCCCTATCTCTCCTCAAACCATGAGTACATCCCCTATCTCCTCCCAAACATTATGCATATACAATATATTTAAACACTTATCATATACAACAATCAATCAATACACATATTTGCTGTATTATTCCAACCGTCATATTCAATGACATATTCCACATGATTAGTTTCAGTTTTCCCTAATCAACATACAGTGTCTACAACAATCAAGACTATCCTCCACCGATAGCCCAAAACAGTTATTTCTAAACAGATAATAAATGCATCAAACAGATATAACATTAACATTTACATAGGTGAGCGACTAAGTAATCCAACTACACCATTCAATCCCATAATTTCCCAATTTCATTATCCTCAACTCAATTTCATATTTCCACAATTTCCCCAAATTAATTATACAAATTAATTTATTACAACAATTAGGGCATTTTCCCTTTTTTCTCAACTATTGCCCCTAAGGCCAAATTTCACCAATTTAACTCTCAAGCCCACATTTCCAAGGCTTTAAATACATATGGAGCTTTAAAACATAAAACCCATCTTTTACAAATTACACAACAAACCCTAACTTTTCCCAACAACACCAACTAATCAAAATGACTAAAAGTTATATTAAAACTCATAGAATAGAGTAGGTTATCCCTACCTCAAAATGAAGAGACCAAATGGAGAAGATGGTGAAAACCCAAAGTGCTCCAAATCCAAGATTGTTCAAATTAAAGTGAAGCCCACGCCACCTTCTATCTTTCTTACAAAGAGATTAGGGTAGAAACACTCAAGAACTAGATCAAACCTTAGAGAGAAATTATATAGAGAGAGAAAGAGCTGCTGGTCTAGGGTTTGTATAAGAGAAGAGATAAAAAAGATGAAGGAAGAAGAAGCTGCTATGAACTGAAATACACGAGGCTCGCTCGAGCGAAGAAGTGGTCGCTTGAGCGACCAGACACAAGAAACCCTCGCTCGAGCATAGAAAGTCTCGCTCGAGCCAACAATTTGAAGCTTCAGGTCTGCAACCAGAAGCACGCTCGAGCGAAGAAAAGCTCGCTCGAGCGAAGAAACCCAAAACATACAGCTCGCTCGCTCGAGCGAAGGAAAGCTCGCTCGAGCCAAAAATTGCAACTCTCAGGTCCAGAACCAGACGCAGACGCAGGCTCGAGCGCAAGACTTCTCGTTCGAGCCACCAGACACAACACCCAACTCTCGCTCGAGCGAAGAAACCCTGGCTCGAGCGAAGGATCTAAAACAAAGAGCTCGCTCGAGTGACAAAAGCCTCGCTCGAGCAAAGACACCAAAATCTGGGCAGCAACCATTTGTTCCCAAACACAACCAACCTGTTACAAACCTGCCCAACACATCCTAAAACTCATATACAAGAATTGAAGAACAGAAATAAGATATATACAACAATCAACATCCACGGAACCAAGTCCAGATTACAATAATCAATGGAGGGAAAACCGGGATCGCTATATTTTCTATTATATTTATGAATCTCTTGGGTTGGTTTATCCTCTTTATTTTGAGGGCATTACAGTGTGACTGAAGCATTTGGGTTTTGCTGAGACTTGACCATTGCAGGAGTTGAGGCATGAATGCTAACTGGAAATTCTTGCTGGACTTGTTCAATAATACGATGGGCTTTGAATGCATCCCATCATTTAACAAAATATTGACGACTAACTATGTTATTGGATAGGCTATATTGCCATTTAAAAATCCAAGGGACTTTATATTTGGACATAAAATAGAGTAACCAAGGAAATTAACTTTTATGCTAGCTGAGCTTGTAAATTGAAGAAAAGTAATTGACTTGTTCTATTAACTCAGAAGGGCTGATTTCTGGGATGGCACCATGCTGTGACCACCATCTCAGGAACCAAGAAGGGAATTCTAATTTGAATTTGTGGTCAAATGAGAAAAACCAAGAATGACTATATGAGTCATTTTGATATAGGAGGATTTTGAACCAAGCATCAATGTAATCATAGTAACTATATTGTATATCATGATTGGGAATGTCTCGTAGTAGAAAAGGGAGACTCCATTCTTCCATGGAAACAATATTATGAATGTACAAGGAATGATGAATGATTTTACTGGACTGGACTCGATCATGATATGTTTAATGACTATTGACTTATGATGGAAAAGAATATCCTTATAAAAGGTTATTGACTTATTGGGATGAGAATGAATGAAATGCCATCTATTAGGGAAATAGGATTTGACTAATTCAAGAACATTGTGGATATTTTTGTGTACCGGTTCTTTGTAAAAAAAGATTGAATGACTATTTAAGAACATAATCTGTTCTTGGGGTACACTTGTTAGGAGGCATTGGCGTAATTGACTGGCAGGCAAAAGGGTCTAAAGCCAGAGCCGAAGTGTAACTGAGTTTAGGAATATTACCAAGAATTTGGTATCGGATGACTAGATTAATTAGAGGTGCAACAATGGGTTGACTGAATGGCACAATGGCAAGAGGTTTTGTAGTAGGTTTGTGGCTTGACATATGTAAGAAAAATGACAGAAGTAGATTAGCATCCACTGAGGACATCTAATCTATCCGTATGAAAATTAACTAGATTAGTGTGATAAGTAATGAAATTGCGATAACTTCTAATCTGTTGAATTGAAGGTAAGGGTCTTGATGAAGGTAAGGGCCATTTTGTAGTGACTTTAAATAGGATATTTTAAACTTATAATAGCGAATAGTTTTGCGATATCTTGTGACTTGTAATCTATTTGTAGAACAATAAAGAGTAGACATGATGCACTATCCGCCCTATAAAAATTCTCAAGTAAGGAAATCAGGGATAGAATTTTGACTACTAGGAATATATTCAATATCAAAATCAAAAATACTTAAAATGGATTGCCATCGAGCAAAAATATGTTTACTAGCAATATTTTGAACATTTTTTTCCAAAACATATTTAGCACTTTTGCAATCAACACATAATAGGAATTTTTTATTTAAAATGTCATCTTGAAATTTACCAATACATAAAATAGATAAAATTCCTTTTTTAATAGTACTATAATTTTTCTGTGCTTTGTTCCAAACACCAGAATGAAAACGAACAATTTGTTCAAATGACTGAGGAGTGTTTTTCTGAAGGATAATGCCACCATAACCAACATCAGAAGCGTCAGTCTGAATAATTTTGAATGAATTTTCAGTAGGAATGCCAAGACAAAGCAAGGTCTTTACATATTTTTTAACTTGTTGAACAATAGCAGTATGAGTAGAAGACCAAGGAGGAGGATTATTTTTCAACTTATCAAAAAGGGGTTGACAAGTTTTCCTAAGGTCTTTGTAAAATTCAGCAATGTAATTTAAGGAACCTAAAAACCATTGTAACTGGATTTTGTCTAAGATCTTATCAGGGAACTTAGAAGCAAACTCAATAGATCAACTGATAGGAAAAATAGTACTTTGGTGGATATCATAACCTAAGAATCTAACTTTAGTTTGGAATAGCTTAATCTTAGGAGAAGAAATGACTAGACCATTATACTTGATAATATGGAGAAAGGAATAAAGATGTTTCCAATGTTTCTCGAGTGACTTAGAGAAAATGAGGATATCATCTATGTAGACAATAGAAAAATGACTAAAGGGATTAAAAATTTCATTCATAATGTTTTGAAATTCACTAGGAGCATTTTTAATCCAAAAGGCAAGACATTCCATTCGTAATGGCCAAAAGGTGTAGTAAATGCAATTTTATAGCGATCATGAGGATTAATTTGTATTTGCCAAAATCCACTTTTAAGATCAAATTTACTAAAGATAACAACTTGACTAAGTATTTTAATGAGATCTTTTTTATTAGGGGTTGGATAGTGTATCTATTCCAAAACTTTGTTTAACGGTTTATAATTAATGACTAATCATGGAAAACCACGTTCAAGTTCAGCATTTTTATTAACATAAAAAGCAGGGTAAGACCAAGGCGACTTACTATTACTAATGATATTATTTTTTAATAATTCATTAATCTCTTTTTTGCACATTTCCATTAATTCATGTTTCATTTGAATAGGTCAAGACTTAGTAGGAATTTGTCTTTCATTAAAATTTTTGATATGAGGGAGTGTAACTACATGTTTTTTCCTATGCCAGAAAGCACTAGGTAAAGTGAAACAAACGGTATTTCCTATTGGTTTTTAAATTTATCAATTTTGGATATAAAAATTTGATTAGTCAATTGAGTTTCAATTCTTTTGTATTTTACTTCTTCTTTGATAAATTTGAGTTGTTTAGTTAATCGATTAATAGATTGGGATATAGAATATTCTTTTAATTGATTTAATTATTTGATTTCAGGAGGAGGCAAGAATTTAAAAGTCACTGTTTGACCAAAAGCTTGTGTGATTATGTCATGGTTAGTAGTGGTAAATGGATACAGTAAAAAGATAAACAGAGTTCCTAGGATGACTTTGTCGGTCATATTTCTGACTAGAACAAAGGATGTTTTAAAACAAACATTATTTTGACAAATATGTACTTTGGGTAATTTATATTTAATATGCATTTGACTTTCATTAGCAGAACTTAATTGTTTACTAGTTTTATGATAATATTTTGTGGAGATTAAACCTTCTTGAATACAATTTAAATCAGCGCCGATATTAAGAAGGGCTATGACTTCTATTTTAAAGTCATTAATAACTAGTTTGACTTTCGAATGCCATTTTTGGATATGAATTCTATTAATAATATTTAAGCGATGACTATCATTATGATTATCACTATTAGATTTAGTTGATCGATTATCAAAGATGACGTGGCTAGGATCAAGACTAGAACTAGATTCATCAGAGAAAGTATCATTATTATTTTGGAAATCATTAAGATTTTTATTGATTTTTAATATTGAAATTTCTTCTTCTAATGATTTGTCTTTAGCCTTTAACTCTTGAATGGTTAGTTTAATTTGATTAATCTCATTTTGTAAATCTTGTAAAGTGATTTCTTTATATTTATTTTTTCGGAATCTTTCTAAAGTAGTTGTGAGACTAATAATTGGTTTATCTCTGTAGACACCCCATTTTTGACTGTCCTCAAGACTTGGACGTCACCGCTTGAACACTCAGTGATCATCCATGTTTGTGCTCGTCCTGAGTTCCCGGAGGTCTCGGCTACGCGCCTTGCCTCAGGATCTCTCGACTCGACTGTTTTGTGTTTGGTTTTGCACCAAACACCTGTGTTTTTCCTTTGAGGGGGCAGGGAATGGCTTGTTGGCCATCCCTACACATCACCGGCCATGGCTTGAGGCCACTGGCCATTGGTTTGTTGCCACCGGCCAAATGTTTGGCCGACCGGCACTCTTTGTGGCCGGCCGACCATCTATTTTGGTCAAATTGCATTTTTGGCTGGCCGACCACTGTTCATCTGCTTTTGCAGATATTTTTATGCCAGCTGTGCTAGCTGGCATACACTTTGCTCCCCTCCATACACGTGTATGGAGGGATCTCCCTCTTGACTAGCTTGTTTGGAAAGCTTTACAAGAGGGATTGTCTATAAGAGAGAGCCTCATCTCCCTCCATTAGGGTTGGGGGAGAGACAATATTTCCAAAGCTCTGAGTTTTAGGGTTAGGGTTTGTGTATCACCTATCTCTATATCTCTCTTGTGTGTATTTCGTGTGTGTTTGTCCTTACTATTGCACACAAACACCCACCATTACACCTTCCCTTAGCTGCTGAGGCATTGAAGGGCTGTTCTTGAAGTTTTGGAGCTGATTCAACCTTGGAGGAGCTGTTGGAACACCATTTTTGAAGAGGGTCAATAAGGGTAAGAACTTACTCATTTTTTACCCCATTTTTGCATAGCTTTTTAGCCTATCTTGCAACTGTTTTTAGACTTTGTATATAACTAATAAAAGTCTTTTTTTTCATTGCTTTAAATAGTTGCTTAAGGGTGTTTTGAGCTTTGGGGTTGTTTGACCCCTCTTAGGGCTTGTTTGGCCCCATTTTGTGCCATTTTGGTTGAGCTCCGGGACCACCTTGTTTGGGCCTCCTCACCACTAAAATCTTAAGGGATTTCAATGGTGAGGATGATGCCTTGAGGTCCTAAGAAAGAGAGGGCCACCCCCTCTCCTTGTTGTCCTTGAAAAGGGCCATTTTAGCCTCTTGAGTGAGCATCTTGTCTAAGTGTATGATGGCCATGCCTTAGCTGTTTTTTATGCTTATTATGTCATAATATAGCTCTGTTTTTACTTGGCTTAGACACACCATGCTTGTTTAGCATACATGTCTTGTAATGCCATCAATTGCCTTAACATGTATCTAACATTTAGACCACTATTGTAGACACCCCATTTTTGACCGCCTTTAAGACTCGGACGAGACTGATGGTTTTGAAAGATGTGCAGGGCAAAGTTTCAATTTCTTCGGCAAAGAGAGAGTCAAATCTCAACTTCATACCCCTGTTCTAGACCAAAACAATCTTGATCAAAAGATTTTAGTCTTAAAACCCTCTCTTTCAAAACGTTTTTGAAATAAAGTTTTTACGATGTTCCGAGGCTCGCATTTTGTCAAATGTTGCGCTTTTCGGTAAACCGAGTAAGGACAAAGTGGAAATGAATGAAAGAGAGATGAAATCTTTGAAAAATCTTTCAAAACACCTTACTTAGGGGTTTGAAGTTGAAGAAAAGAGGAGAAGAGGGAAGAAATCCAGTTGAGGGAGAAAATGGGCATGAACCGTTAAGAAAGAGTCGAACAGCCCTCGCCGAATCGGGCCTATTCATTTGCATACTTGGAATCAAGCTATGACGCCACCACCGTTGGAAATAAGAATTCCAGGGCTTCATTTTGCACTCAAGAATCTCCTAAAGCCAATTCCGGATGGGGGAGATATGGTTAATTGTAGTAGGGCATCACTCCGGTTGGACCGAATCTGCGCGGCTTCACCAAAACTGGCATAACTTTTTGTACAGGAGGAATTTTAATGCAAGGTTTGCACCATTGGAAAGCCAACTTCCGGGGCTTCAATTTGGACACCTGGCCGGACACCATTGGAGTTCCCAATCACTGGCCGGCCACCTTTCTTTCCGGCAGACCCATTTTTTGTCCTGAAAAGTAGCAGGCCGGCCAGAAAATGTGGCAGGCCGGCCACCTACCTGGTCGGATGACCACTTTGGCCCTTTTGAGCTGGCCGGCCATTCTTGCCCTCCTGAGTGTGTTCCAACTGTGCCCCCCATTTTTCCTCCAGACCCTGTACCCGAGGGTCAGCCTTTTGGGGGGGGGGAAATTTGAATTGGTTTCCCCCCCATTTTTCCCTTCTCTCCCTCTATAAAACCAGCACCCTCAGCTGCATTTTAGGAGGGTTAGAAAAATTCATTTGAGAGTCTTGCATTAAATCTCTCTCTCACTCTACTCCAAGCCTCAAAACCACCTTGCTCCTACACCATTTCTACACCATCTCCAAGCCTACAACCTCCATACTCCATTCCAGCAACTTGAGGCTGTTTTTCAGAGCTTAGGAGCACCATTTCTTGGACCAAAAGCTGCTGGAAGTTTGGACTACAAGGGTGAGCCTCATTTCTCTCTCTTTTTGCTCTATTTTGCATGCAATCTTAGCCTTTGTTGTTTACATTTTTGGGCTCCGACCTGAACTGTAAATAGTCATATTTTGAGCTCCTTTTCATGTTTGATCAAGGACCTCTTACTATTTGAGGTCTCCTACTGCCACTTGCCTCTTTAACTCTCTTTTAGGCCTATTTTTGCATAGTATTTTAGGCTTATTTGTGAGCTATTTTGGACTTGGTCATAAACTTTAAAATGCCTTTTTTTGAGCCCCTCTTCAACTTTTTTGAATGGCTCTCCTCTGTTTGAGGTCAGCTGCTGTCCCTTGTCTCTTTACCCCTCTTTTAGGCCTTTTTCTTACATGGTAGTTTAGCCCTACTTTTGTTCATTTTCGAGACTTGATGTAAACTATAAAGTACTTTGTTTTGAGCCCCTCTTCAACTTTGTTGAAGGGCTCTTTGCTGTTTGGGGCCAGATGCTGTCCCTTGTCTCTAATCTCTCTTTTAGGGCCATTTTTGCATGATAGATTAGCCCTATTTGTGTTCATTTTTGAGAGTTGTTATAAACTGAAGAATATCTTTTTTTATTCTCATCTTCAAGTTTGTTTAAGGTTTAATTTTTTTTTGAGGTCATATGCTCCCTTGTATGCTTGATTGTCCCTTATTTTGAGCCTTACACCTAAGCTTTTGTTGCATGCTTGGTTTGGCCTTCTAGCCACTGAAATCCAGTGGATTTTTAGTGGCTAGCACACTATTTTGAGCCTCCAAATCAGAGGGGGTTGACCCCCTCTCACATTGTTCTGTTAGATGGTCATTTTGGCCTTCCAAAGAGACCCTATCTTGCATGCTTTGAAGTCACTTTCCAGGGTCAATTTGGTAAGTTTTAGGACTACCATATTTGATTTTCAGAGTTGTTTATTCCATGCTAAGTGTCCACCTTGTATGTGCTTAAGAATCCCTTGCATAGCCCTCTAAAGGAGTTCATCATTTTGGCATGTGTTGGCTTCATTTCAGTGGTTATTTGGGCATATTTTGGCATGTTTTATTCACTGATTTTTTCTGGTTTGGTGAGATTCCATATGCTTAATATACTTGCCATGTAACCCATGTTTGCTAGTCAAACTTGCATGTTATTTTAGTCCACCTTGCTAGCACTTTTTGGCCACACTTTGAACTGGAAATGTGCATATTTTGGGACTGTCTTGACTCTGTCTTTAGACTTCATGATCAAATAATGCATGCTTTGTATAGCTATAAGCCATTCCATGTGCCTAGTTTTGAGTTTCGGGGTTCATCTCATGCATCGGGTGCCATTTTTCCATGTTTCGGGACCATTTAGCATCATATTTCAGTTCTGAAATTTGCATGCTTGTATGCCATATTCCATGCCTTGCCATGCTTTGGTAGAGTGGCATTTGATGCCTTAGGTTCGGTCCTCGATTTGCGTGCATGTGCGCACGCATTTCGAGCGTCTCATTTTCATCTTATGGCCACTGATGTGAGTGTGGCTAAGGTCCACTCATATTGGTGTAAGTCCATCGTGCATTGTGTATGCCATTTCAATTCATAGCATTGCGTATGTTAGGTTGTATGTTAGAGCATTGTGTATGTCATGTTACATCGAGCATTGTGTATGCCATTTCAATTCATAGCATTGCGTATGCTAGGTTGTATGTTAGAGCATTGTGTATGTCATGTTACATCGAGCATTGTGTATGCCATTTCATAGCATTGTGTATGCTAGGTTGCATGTTAGGATTGCATTCATGCGTGTCATGCATATTGCATTATGCTTGGGATAGAAGTTAGCCCGAGCACGGGAAACGAGATACGTTTCGTACTCCGAGTGACAGAACGTGTCTCAATTCCCGGTCACCGACACTCCGGATTACCCATGATGGAGTCTCGGTCTTGTTGTGTTTATATGTGCATTCATTTCATATTGAGTCATGCAATTCGACTCCTCGGCCATCATGCATTGAGATGCATGATTGGTGGTAGGAGGATCGAGGACTACACTCCCTGAAGAGTTGCTCTCTGTTGTAGCAAATCAAGAATCAACAGCCTTTCAGAGCTTTCCAAAATATTCCGGGCTTAATCATAAACAGAGGCTAATTGGGACATCGCGATGGATTTCTGCGCAAGGCAACCCGAACATGCATCATTCATCACCCGGAACAGAGCTGAGGCAGTCCATGGCTTGCATGCTAATTTACTGTTTTCCTAGATTAATTTGTTAATTATTTAGGGTTTTATACCTATTCGGACTGTATTATTTATTTGGGACTGTATTATTTATTCGGACCCTCCGAGCGAGGGCACAACTGTAATAAGTGTGCGTGTGTGTGATGTATGTCTTCCAACCCTACGTCTTTCTCCCTTTTATTTACCAGCTTATGATGGTTAGATTAGGGCATTTTTCAATTAGTATACAGTATGATAGCATGTTTGCATTCATTCATCTGTTTTGCATGCACCAAGCTCGGCGCATCATACTAACTGCATTGTATTTCAACTCCAAGTTGAATACTTGTTAGTTGTAGCATTTCACATGCCATGTTTAGAATAGCCGAGCCTGCTATGGTTGCATTTTGCATGCGTTGCATTAGGCATTTCTGTATAGTTAGGATCATGCATTGATTTCTAATTAGCTTCTTTCTTTGGCTTGGAGTACTCGGTAAGTGGTTATGCTTTAGCATCCTTGCATGCATGTGAGTGACTGCCATGATAGCATGCTTACCATGAGGCTATGTGCTTATGTGATATAACTGCCTGAATGCCTGTGGGTGAAGGTTGGGTTGTTTGGATTGGAACAATACATTGACTGTAAGTTTTAAGCCCACTAGCTAGTGGCAAAACCATCTTTTCTAAGCCCACCCGAGGGTGGCAAAATCTGCATTTTAAGCCTACTTGCGAGTAGCAAACCGTTTTCAAAAACAAACATGAGATGTGTTGTTCCAATTTAGGCGACCCGGTCTATACTTGTATGTTGTGCGCATCACGTAGTAATCCTAGGCTAATAACCGGAATAAGAATGCATAATGTTTTCAAAACTAGATATCATGGTTAGTAGAGGCCGATCTTTGATCGGGCGAGCGGGGGTGCTCACGAAGTGACCTTCCCCAATTGTACCCAAGTTCCCGAGCTGAGGCAACTTTGGTGATGACGGACACGTGGCCTTAGGCACGAGTCAGGATTTCCTAAATTTCCCAAAATAAAATATTTAGGTGGCGACTCTATATCTGGCGAAGCAGTCCATGTTTGGCACTTCTTTCAAAAATCTATTTTCTCAAAACGATTTGCCGAATTTGGACTCTTTGGTTCAGACTAAGAACCGTGACAATTTGAGTCCGAACTGTAGTGAGCCCATAACGAACGGAATGGGGGACTCATCCCTCTCGGGGCGTTCGGGGACATCTACAACTATGCTTGCTTGTTTTGGCTTAGCTTTGAGAAGCTTTTGTGCATGTTTCGATATGCTTAAGGTCTGTTTTTGGTCATTTGGGTCCTCCATGATTTGCTTTGTATAGCTACCATGTAATCCCCCTTATGAGCCTTGAGTGTTGGCCCCTCTAGTATGTTTTACTTGCACTATTTCAGTGGTTTAGAACCATTGGCCATGTCATTTCAGTCCTCATGGTATGCTTGTATGCTTGCATTTGATGCCCCTTTCATGCTTTAAGAGGTTGGTGTTTCATGCTCCATGTTTGTGCCATTGTGTATGCCTTTAGGATTAGATCATTTAGATGCCATCTAAGTGGTTTTGGGGGCTTACTTTTGCATGATTTGGGACTGTTTTGGTCCACTTTGGTCATTTGCTTCATGTGTCACATGATCATAGTTTAAGTCCTTGGGCTCGGTTGCATGCATTGTTTGCATTGGTAGGTTGATTTGGCATCATTTTCTACATGATTTTCAGAGCTTACAATGCATGCCTTTAGTCCCATGTTTGGTCTCTTTTAAGTGTGCTTAAAAGTTGCTTCTATATGCCTAAGTGTTGGACTATGTATACATGCATGTTTGTATGTCATTTTGCCTTCATTTCCATAGCACTTGGCCACTGTTTTGGGCTTACTATAGAGCTGCCCAAATTAGTTTAAGTCCACTCTTTACATGTTGTTACATGTCTTACACTTTGCATGCTTTGATTGCATCATGTCTTGCATGTCCACTAGCTTGCATACTTGTTGATTGCTTGCTTGTTTGCATTGCCATGTTGCATACTTAGTTCATGTGCTTAGGTTGTATTTGGCATGCATGTTTTGCCTCTTGAATTGATTATGATAGAGGTTGAGCCCATTTGCTTGTTTGGTTTGTATTACATTTGAAATCAAAATGCACAACTTGGCTTCTTGGGCCATCACGCATCGAAATGCGCGATTGGTGGTCCGAGAATCAAGGACCATACCCCTTTGAGTCATAAACATGATAAGGGGTGTGGTTGTGCACACATTTGCTTGAAATGCATTGTCATGCCATGTTTTGCCCTCTGTTGCTGTCAAAACAGGTTCTGCAGGAAGATATGGCCGGTCGACTACATACAGTGCCGACCAACCATGCATGGATAGCCGAGAGCTAAATGGATGGTCGATGAGCATCCTGCCATGGCCGGTGATGATTCCACTTGGTCGGTGGTGTTCCACAGTGTCTAGAGAGTGTTCCTTGGGAATTGTGCAATTTTCAGAGGAGCGGAGCAGGGAAAACAGAGGCAACTTGCGCATAGCAGTGGACTTCCGAGCAGAGCCGAGCATGCATTGCATTGGGCCCTTTTCCCGAGGCTGTTTTCTGTTTCATTAGATTAGTTAATTTGCTTAACTAGTTTAATCGTTCTGTAATATTTAATTAGCTTGTAGGCTAGTTAAATCTGTATCATTCTTTCGATCCCTCCGAGCGAGGGCAAATTTGTAATAAGTGTGGGTGCGTGTGTGCATGTCTTCCAACCCCTACTTCTTTCTCCCTTTTACTTACCTGCTTTGATGGTTAGTATTAGGACATGTTTAATTTAGCATCCTTATGCTATGCATGCGTGCATCATTCATCAGTCTTACATGCACCGGGCTCGGCGCATCATGCTAACAGCATAGTATTCCAAATCTAACTTGAATACGTGCTACTTGTTGCATCCCACATGCCATCCTAGGATTAGCCGAGCCTATTCTAGTGACATTCTGTATGCGTTGCATTAGCCACTTGACATGGATTTGGATCATGCATGATTGCTAACATGTTTATTGTTTTGGCTTGGAGTACACTGTAAATGTTTTATGTTTTAGCATCTCGCATGAGTGTGAATGTTAAACATGACAGTATGCTTACCATGCGGCTAAATGCTTATTTGATTACCTGCCTGAATGCCTGTGGGTGAAGGTTGGATTGTTTGAGTTGAGACAACTCGTTGAAATCCGTGTTTTAGCCTACTTGCGAGTAGCAAATTTCAAACCATTTCCTAAACGAAACGGATATGCAATGCTTTGTTCCAAATTAGGCGATCTAGTCTATACTTGTTTTGCTGTGCACATCACGTAGTAAATCTAGGCTAATAACCAGAATAAGAACGCATGTGTTTTCAAAAACGAGATATCATGGTTAGTAGAGGCCGATCTTCGGATCGGGCGAGAGGGGGTGCTCATAGCTGACCTTCCCCGATCATACCCAAGTTCCCGAGCTGAGGCAACTTTGGTGATGACGGACACGTGGCCTTAGGCAAACGAGTCAGGGTTTCCTAAATTCCCCCATTAAAAAAATATTTAGGTGGCGACTCTGTATCTGGCAAAGCGGTCCATGTTTGGCACTTCTTTTCTAAATATCTGTTTTCTCAAAACGATTTGTCGGATTTGGACTCTTTGGTTCAGATTAAGAACCGTGACAAATTGAGTCCAAACTGTGGGGTGAGGCCCCCACGCGGGGCGCGTCCACAGTTTCTGGCGACTCCGCTGGGGATTTTAGAGAGCTTGACTCGAACTCGTGATATCTTGTTTTGATTTCACTTATGTGTTTCTTTGCATTGCATGTGCATTGGTACGCCTAGGACACCGTGTTGGCCATCTGCTATTCCTGAGCGGTTTGCCGGAGGCTTGACTTTGTCAAAGCATGCCATAAGGCTGACCGGTTGCGGGCTCTGCCAGTATGGGAACACAAACCCCGATTTTACCGGGGCACCCTTTTAACCATTCGACCTAGTGCATATTCGGAATCCATAGTGACCATTCCAAACTAGGACAAGTTGCTTACCCGATATAGGTTGTTTGAAACCGCTGCGTGCGTAGTGAAACCCTAGCTCCTGACAAAATAGGACAGGGAAACCCTACCCCAAACATAGGGGTGTTTTGGCTCTCTTTTATTTGCTATGTGCTTTTAGAGTGTATCTCTACAAGAACGTATATATCTGCCTGTGAGTTTGAGCATCAGGCCTGCGGGCATCAGTATCGGTGTTTTTGAGAAACAGTTATATCTGCGGGTATCCGATTCAGTGTTTTGGGGCAATGATTTTAGGGAACAGTGATCAGTATTAGAGTACAGCTGTTCAGCTACGCCTGTGTTTGTTCCGTTTGGGCTGAAATGCTGCATGTCTTCTCTTTCAGTTCAGAGAATCAAGTACAGAATAGCCAGTGTTTTCCCTCGCTGAGGCAAGGCAGATATCTGATCCGTTAGTCACTGTTCAAGATCAGCGGACTTATCATGACACAGAATTCAGAGGAAATCGTGGTTATGACAGCCGCATTAGATCAAGGAATCACCCTGCAAAGTGAGACCAATGTTAATGTACCGCATCCGCCCAGGTCGCCTGCCGCGCGCCCGATCTGGGAACCCCAGTTATATCAGGCTCGTGAGCCCACTACGTTCGAATTGATGGGAATGATTGGTGACCTCCAGAGGTCTGTGGCAGATCTCGCTTACGGAATATCGGCTTCGCCACCAGCTGCACCATATGCCGGGAATTTTGTACCGCAGGAGCCCCCGCTATTGGAACGGATTGTGATCGAGCTCAGCCAACCTGAGGTTGTCCCGAGTTATAGTAATGATGTGTCAACATCAACCCAAGCCCTTGATCAGGCTGAGGCCAGAGGTAAGAACAAAATGAAGGCAGATGCCGATCCCATTGAACAACTGTTGTGGGCAATCGAGGCTTTGAAAGCCGGGGGGATGAGTAAGCAACAGGTATTCGCAGTCGCGACCAAGACTGTGGATGATGTTTTCCCCACTCCAACTGAAGGCAGTTCAAGCCAGGCAGAAAACCGAGATGGGCCCCGTCATGCCAGAACAATCCCTTCCACTCCCAACTTTGCACCTGGGAAAGATCAGAAAGTCAAGGCAGTGCCTACCGACCCTTTCGCTAGTGCGTCTAGCAAGAATTCTCAGACTTTAAAGTCTCTGCCCCGAGGGCGCAGAGTCTTCCACGCACTTTACATGCCTTTGTCTAGGGCGCTCCAGATCCTTGCCGAAATGGGGCACCTTAAACCCCTCGAGCCTAGGCCTCTTCCAAAGAATCTCCCTCCCACACATGATGCTGCTTTGTACTGCGCGTACCACCAGCAAACCGGTCACGTTACCGATAACTGTTTTCGTCTTCGCCATGAAGTGCAAGATTTGATCGACAATGAGGTTATCCTCCCACCCACCTCAGCGAAGTCTGTCACTGCTGGGTTGTTAGATTTTGAGGATACTGTGAGTATGTGATCGGGGAGTGAACCACCTGCGGGCGACCCTCGGCGTATTTTGGACGTGGCATCTGGCACGTATTTTTGAGCAGCTGCGAAAGCTAGTTTTGTAACTTCTGGCTTGGGTGTCGAGTCAGGCCTTTGTTTTGTTTTGAGTCTGTCTCATCGCTTTGAGTCAGTTCTTTTTGCTTAAGGGTCTGTCTTGTTGTAGCGAGTCAGTCCCCTTGTATAGAATGTCAGGTGATTCCGGGGTTGTTGCCTCAAACACCGTTTTGTTTTGAGTCTATCTCTGCTATGGAGCCAGTTGCAACCAGGAAATCTGAATGAAATAGCTACGGCTATCATGTTTCCATGCTTATTGCTACCTTGAGCTAGTTGTGCCAAAGGATTTGAATGAAACGGCGGAGCATCTCACTTACTCTTTTATGCTCTAAACTCGTTGTATTGACCTAAGATTTTCAAAACTGTTTTTGAACGCTGTAGTGATGAAAACGAAGAGGAAGGAATTTCCCGGGTTTTACAAAACTTTGAATAATTTAAGAGAAAGTGAGGCATGCTAAGCCTTTAATGAATGAAATCATGCTTGTTGGCGTGAGTACTGAGAAGGACCCTAGCTTGATCCAGATTGGTTCCACACTATCTTCAGGGCGAGCAATTTGTCGCTTTCGTAAAAACTTTCAAAAACAAAATGTTTTGCGCGGTCCTGTGAAGACCTGTGTGGAATCGCTCTTGAGATTGTGCAGCCTAGGATCGCTCTCAGCCTCCAGATTCAATCCATTTGTTTTCAAACCTTGAACCCATTCAGAACGTTCAACGATCAATCATCAAGAGAGGCCTGTGTGGCCAGATTTGAAGCAGCCCTTGAACAAGAGGCACCGAAGTCAGATCAAGAAAATCAGATCTCGCCAGAAAAAGCTTGTGAAGCTAAAACAGAAGCACCCCTTTAACCAGGAGCAAAATGTCCGATGTGCTCGTAGAGCCGGAGATGGATCCTTTTGCAAATCGATAATAACAGCCACTCTCCTGGATACGGATGGCTTCAAAACCCTAAAACCATTTGGCATGGACTTATTACACTTTTACCCTTTGAGAGGCTCGCTGGGCCGAAAACCCAGAAAGGCGACCCAGGCAAAAGTTAGAGCAAGAAAAAATATATACAACCAAAAAAAAAAAAAAAAAAGAGAAGAAAAGAGAAAAAAAAAAGAAGAAGAAAAGAATTGAAAAGAAAAGAAAAACAGAAGCTCGCAAGGTCGAAAACCCGCAACGGGCGCTTTGGCAAAAGTTAGAGCCTAAAAAAAAAAGTGAAGGTTAAAATACCCGAGTGTACCTTAGCCGGAATTACATAAGGCTTGATTCCCATGTTTGGGATACGTAGGCAACTTCACCCTGAAGTCCAGCCCCAAACGCTTTCATAGCGACTCTGTCCATGTAATGGTTTTGATCATCCTTGCCTTCTCTGAATCCGATAGTTCGGTTGTGACACCGTGAACTACGTAGGCTTGATTCCCGTGTTTGGGATACGTAGGCAACTTCATCCTGAAGTCCAGCTACCAATGCTTTCAAAGTGACTGTGTCCATATATTGGTTCTGACCATCTTCGTCGTCTCCATGCCCGAGAGTTCGGTCGTGATCATCACTAATGAGGACTGTTACAAAATGCTGCGGCGTCATCCAGACAAGGGGCAACTTTCCGTTGCCGCGCAGCTCTTTCAAGCAAGGGACAATTTTCCATTGCCTCCGATCCGAGGATGTGCATCTCAAGAATGAGTTTCGTGCTCGTTGAGCATTGACCGTTTGCAAAAATAATTTTTGAGAATTTTTACTGAGGTCGACTATTTTCTCGAAAACTATTCCATCTTTTCCAAAACTAGACCATTTTCTTAGACCCAAAAAAGGAAAATTTTCAGTGCTCATAGCCTAACTCGCATGATTTTCAAATCAAAAATCGAACAAGTATGTTAGTCTAACTCTCATATTGGTCAAAACTATTTTAGTAAAAAACCAAAACAAAAAATGGTCAAAATGATGAACTAGGGGCACAGTTGAGTCAAGCTCCCTGTCTTTCCCCCGATTGTCAATACTTGCCAGAAGGGCACTCTATTCACCAGAAGAAGACACAACTGAAGCTGTCAGTAAAGGGTTGAAAACTTTCAATAACCTCCAAACAACGAGGTATCAAGCCAAGTGCGAAGCACAATTCGAAATGGATCAAGATGCTCCATCCGGAACATCGACTAGACATCCCAGAAAGAAATAACCGCGAGCTAATAGTGTTGGGCGTGAACCCACAACTTCCTATTCATCCACTAACCACCCTGGGGAGGGATGGAAAATGAGAGATTAAAGAATAGAGAGGTGCAAGTCGAGAAAAAAGTGAGCAAAAGGGTTTTGAGAGAAAAAAAAACCGAGCCCGAGGGCCGAGTGATATGAGAATCACAAATTAGAAAGGGTGGGAAATAATGCCCGAAAGAACTGGCTCCTCGCGATTTAAGGTTTCTCATTTTTGTAAACACGTCTGTATGTCGTGTCTTTTGTTTTGTTTACCTCAACTTTTGTTTTGAGTCTTTTCCGAGCGTGTCTCGTTGTGATTAGGTCGTGTACCTTCTGTTTGAGTCTGTTTCTACTATGTTCAGTTGTAGGCTCAATACCCCGTTTTGAAAAACTCTTTTTTTTCAATTTCAAAAAATGTTTTAATCATGCTGTGCTCAGAGTGCTGTGCCATTCTCTACATTTATGCGAAGCAAAAGAAGAAAGGGAAAGCTTGGGGCATCTGGGTGTGCTTCAACTTCAGCCGATTCTACCTTTGTATTCCGTCTTGTCAGATTGGATTGTTTGTTCAGGGTTTGCCGTGTGCAGAATAAACAGAATGGCCTGTGTGTAGTTTAATTCCCAGCAGAGTATGGGCCGAGTGTTCACACTGAGCAATGGGTTGTCTAAGTTGTTTTGCCATTGGCCGGCTCGTTACCTGGTTATTGCAATACAAATGTTTGACTTTCAGACAGGAGATCAATTCCTTTTACATTGTCATGTGATGTGATGTAATGTAATGCGAAGCATGAAAATGTACCAAAATGTGACACTTTTTCAAATAAACAGCTTTGTTTCATTTCATCATCTTTTTCAAGTACAAAGTTTTGGAGAAAACAAAACCTGCCTGCGGCAGTACAAGGTACTCTAGCTACCAGCAAAAAAGAAAAAGTACAAAACAAAAAGCAGAAAAGCAGCAAAAATCTGGATCAATGTCAAGTGGCCTCGGGCCTAGGGGTCTGTCCTCGTCCTCTTCGTGGACGAAGGTCCAGGAGCATCATCATCAGCGCCGTCATTGGAGTCTGAGTCAGTGCCATCTCCAGTCTCCTCCTCAGATGACTCCGCCTCTGCCTCCTCCTCCGCCTCGAACTCATCATCATCAGGGACTGGTGTCCGTGAGCTACTCCCAATATGAGTGCGCCCCACTTTGGTGCGGGGGTATACTCTGCCGTCTCGAGTAGGAGCGGAAGGTCCAGCTGAAGCACCTCCTATAGTAGGAAGCTGGAAGGGAAGTTGAAAAGTACAAATGGCAAACACATCAATATGCTACAAAATGCAGTGTATAAATACAGTGTGTGAATACTGTGAGCAATGTATCAGTGCAGAATGCAGTGTATAAATACAGTGTGTGAATACTGTGAGCAGTGTATCAGTGCAGAATGCAGTGTAGGAGTACAGTGTGTGAATACTGTGAGCAGTGTGATGGTGCAGAATGTAGTGACTGAGTGCAGTACATGAATGCCGTGAGTGATGCTGTGAACAGTCTGTGGGCTACAGTGTATCAGATGCTGTGAGGACTGTGTATCGAGTGTTATGTTGACAGTGCGATGCATCAGACTGTGTGAAATAGTTTATGTATGGTTGGAGATTGTGGTCAGAAGAACATACCGGAATACTGTAAATGGCCAGAAGGTCGAGGTTCTGCTGAAGCATCCCCATCACCGAAGCGGTCAACTCCAGCGACTGGCAAGTGTACTCGGAGGAAGCCTGCAAAAGTGTTAGGAGTCTCAGTATTCTGCGGAATATCAAATGAATTGAAATGAAATGACTGTGCAGAATGCAAAATGCAGTAGTACATACCGGAGGTAAGCCGTAGAACCCGACTAACTCATGATTAGCCGGAGGGGGAGCAATGGGGATCTGGTAAGTCGTCCCACCCCGCCCTCTGCACGTCATCGTCGTGGGCAGTGCTGGCCAACTAGCCCCCCGTCCCCTCCAAGCTCTACTCCTGCCACGGACTCGAGCTGCCCTCGATGTCCCCGGCCCTGCTCCCACTCCAGCCACCGGCGCCGCAGGTTTCTCTCTCTCAGCTCGACGGCCACTGCTCAAAGGCCGCATGATGTAGGTCAGGACGTACTCTGCGTAGTCGCCCTCGCCCCTGAAGCCCTCCGCATCCCAGCCGATCGTGTAGTCGGCCATCTCCTCGGGAGTGAACCTCTCTGTCTCCCTCATGTGTGTAGGAGGCAGACCCGGGACTATCTACTCTGGTAAACCTAAGGTCTGGCACAAGAAATGCTCACCCAGGTACCAAGCCCGACAGACCGGGCCCTCCAACAAGATCCTGAAACGTGCAGTCTCCTCTGCACCGACAAATCGATCCCGAATCACGGCTGGCAATAGAGCCCAAGGCTGCCATGTGATCTGTAAATGACATGCAGTTTGTTATCTACTGTTATTGAAAATACAGTGTAAAGCGAAGCTTAAATAAACTCTAAAGTTGAACATACCTCCGTGGGGGTGATGGTGTCGAAGTAGCGGCAGAAGAAGATGAACGTCTCCCGGGGTCTCCGCACGCATCTCACATCGAAGCGTCGGGAGAATGGAACACCGAGAGGAGTCTCCACGTCTGGCACTGGGGCGAGTCTCAGAAAGTAGGCATAGACCCACAACTGCAGAGCAAATATCAGTATGCTTATCAGATAAAGCAGAATACAGAATAAAACAGAAATTACAGAACTGTGTATTGTGCAGTGTATTGTGCAGAGTATACAGTGTGTGCAGTGTACAGTTAGTGTAAAGCAGAGTATATGTGTGCCGTGTGTGCAGTCAATGTGAAGCAGACCGTAGTGTGTGCAAAGTGTACAGAGTACAGAAAATATAAAGCAGAAATGTAAAAGAGGAAGAAGATGTACCTCCCAAGCCCACCAGTAACCTCCAAGCAACTGCCCACTGCAACGGGAAGCTGAGCTCATGTATCCGTATAGAGTGGCTAGGGCAGCGCCACCCCAGTTGAAGCGCAGAATCCGCGTGACGTCCACTAGTGCACTCAACAAGCAGAGGGGCACGGTGTTCGCCCGGTCGGCGAAGATGGTCGTCTCCAGCAGAAACATCAGGAAGTCGCGAGCGTACTGCTCCACCTCCTCCTGAGCCATCGGTGCCTCTCGGCCAAGCCTGGTTGAGTCCGGAAGCGGCTCTCGAACCATAAGTATCTGACAAATCCCAGACGTGCAAGAGGCGGCATCTCGCCGAGCAGGTAAATCTGAGCAGCCTCCCACTCATCCATATCGGTGTCGAAGGGGATCGGATCACCCCCTACCCCAATGCCGGTGAGCATCGAGAAATCATAGGGAGTCATCGTCATGTCTCCCGCGGCAGAGAAGTGGAAGGAGTCGGGGGTATCCCACCACCTCTCCACCAGAGCGGCGAGAAGAGGCCTGCTCGCAGTAAGCCGGGAGAGTCCTCTGCAGAAAGCGCTGAAGCCGGCCTGGTCTACGATGTGGCGGACCGCATCGGGCAACTCCATGTACCAATCTCTGGCGGCGACATTCCCATACCCCCGGAAGGCATGGGAATCTCCCTGTATTCAAAAACAAACAGTTGCGAAGCAATATTCAACATACAGTTTTGAAGAACAGTCAAAATTGATGCAGATATAGCGTGTGTGTACGTTTTCAAGTTCAAACAAACATCAGGTGCCAGTGTGCTTGCAGAGAACTACAACATGCGATGTGTCAGTGTGTTTGGGTGGTTCAGTGCAGATATAGAGTGTGTGCACGTTTTCAAGTTCAAACAAACATCAGGTGCTGGTGTGCTTGCAGTGAACTACGACATGTGACGTGTCAGTGTGTTTGAGTGGTTCAGGGCAAATGCAGTGTTTGCACGTGTTCAGATTCAAACAGATATCAAGTGCAAGTGTGTTCACAATTAACTACAGCATACAGTGTATCGGTGCATCCGGGTTAAGCAGTTAAAGAACAGAATCAACTATGGCAGTTAAATATTCTACATTGCGGAAAATGAAACGGGGAAGAACATACCTCGAAAGCGCCGTATGATAAGTATGACTCCGGCTCGCGTAGGAGAAGCTCTGGAGCCACCATCCTATCGAAACTCCGGAACTGGCGAAGTCCGTCGGGGGGCAGTATGTGAATCGCCGGCCGGTAGGTCGCCGGGTCGAATGGGCGGACGCTCAGAGGCAAAAGCTCAGCCTCAGGATCCATCTCGTGCTTCGGAGGAGTCCCGCCATGTGGAAGGTCGTCTGCCATCTCAGAGAGGGTGTGAAAATGGCCGGAAATGTGGGAACCGGGCGAGAATGTGAAAGGTCAACCGGAAAGTCAACCCTAGGAGGGCGGAAAATGGCCGGAAAAGTCAGAAAATGGAAAAGGCACGGAAACCAAGAAAAACTCGAGGGAAACAAGCCCTAAAAGGTGGAAATCGCAAAAGAAACACCGGAACGAAGAAATGTTCGGTTCAAAACGTTCGAAACGCGAAGGTATTCGCGAATCGGACGACGAAACGGGAGCTAAAATCAAGGAAAACGGAGGATCGAAGGGAGGAAAACACTCTAGAGAGAGAGGATACAATTTCGGCCAAGAACAAGTGAGGAAAATAGGGTTTGAGGCCCTATTTTAAAAGACCCGAGGCCAAAAGACTAAACTGCCCCGATTCAGGCATGTTTGGCCGGTCGGCCACACTTTTGGCCGGTGGAATGTTTTTGTGGCCGGTGGGCAGCCGGTGCCCTCCTATGATGGCCGGTGAGCCTCCTACAACCTCTTTTGGGTCAGATATGTGGTTTGGGCCCTCCATTTCTCAAGATAGTGCAAGACAGTGCATTTCCGAAGTTCAACCGGACTCCGTTTTGACCTCGGACCGTGTTTTCTGTGCGAAGGACTCGAGTACGTACGTGGCGTATCCTTTTTGTATCCTTTTGTCTCCTAGAGAGATTTAAAAGTTTCCCTGCATGCATACGTTACAACGTTTTGTCGTGAAACGCAAGTTGGTTATACGCCATCTCACTCGCCTCGTTACGCACACATCTCGCATTGTCATGCGCGTGCCATACTTGTGTTAGTATGCACATTCTTATTTCGCATTGTCATGCATTCCAATAGTTGCATTGTCATGCATTTCAAAAGCCGTGCGGTGTCGCGCATTCCAAGTTCATTTGCATTGTCATGCGTTCCAATAGTTGCATTGTCATGCATTTCAAAAGCCGCGCGGTGTCACGCATTCCAAGTTCATTTGCATTGTCATGCATTCCAATAGTTGCATTGTCATGCATTTCAAAAGCCGTGCGGTGTCGCGCATTCCAAGTTCATTTGCATTGTCATGCATTCCAATAGTTGCATTGTCATGCATTTCAAAAGCCACGCGGTGTTGCGCATTCCAAGTTCATTTGCATTGTCATGCATTCCATTGTAAATAGTGCATATGTCATGCATTTCATTGTAAATAGTGTATATGTCATGCATTTCATTGCAAATAATGCATATGTCATGCATTTCATTGTAAATAGTGCATATGTCATGCATTCCATTGTAAATAGTGCATATGTCATGCATTTCATTGCAAATAGTGCATATGTCATGCATTTCATTGTAAATAGTGCATATGTCATGCATTCCATTGTAAATAGTGCATATGTCATGCATTCCATTGTAAATAGTGTATATGTCATGCATTCCATTGTAAATATGTCATGCATTCCATTGTAAATAGTGCATATGTCATGCATTCCATTGTAAATAGTGCATATGTCATGCATTCCATTGTAAATAGTGCATATGTCATGCATTTCATTGTAAATAATGCATATATCATGCATTTCATTGTAAATAGTGCATGTGTCAGTGCATATTGTATATATTGCATTGTAGCTTGCATGCATCCATTGCATCACCTCCATTTATGGCTTGCACCTTTCCAGGTTGAGCTTGGTCTGGTATGTGCCCATACTTTTCACGTTAAAACACAGTTCTGCATGTGTACGCGCCTATTCCACGCTGGTATGTTGGTTTGAGGGTTGCGGTACCTTTTCTGTGTTAGACGCGTTTCGTTTGTGTACATGTCTTTCCTAGGCAAGATTTGGTTTGGCCCGTGTGCCTTATCCATTGTATCCTGTCCATTCCAGTGCATATTGTATATATTGCATTGTAGCTTGCATGCATTCACTGCATCACCTCCATTATGGCCTGCGCCTTTCCAGGTTGAGCTTGGTTTGGTATGTGCCCATACTTTTCACATTAAAACACAGTTCTGCATGTGTACGCGCCTATTCCACGCTGGTATGTTGGTTTGAGGGTTGCGGCACCTTTTCTGTCTTTAAACGCGGTTCGTTTGTGTACATGCCTTTCCCAGGCAAGATTTGGTTTAGCTGCATGCCATATCCATTGTATATATTACATTGTAGTGTAATTTTTGCATCCAGCATTAGGATCATGTTCTTTCGTTAGCAGGTCATTCCCCACTTATGTCATTCCACCCAATTACTTGTCCTTGTGTCTGTTTACATCACTCATAGTTCTGCATGTGTACGCGCCTATTCCACGCTGGTATGTTGGTTTGAGGGTTACGGCACCTTTTCTATGGTAGACGGACTTTGCATCTCCATCATCCTTTTGACATTTGTGTGGTATTGACTGTTCATGATTGGATCATACTTCAATTGCATTGCATATCGTTTGCATTGTTTATACATAGTTTTGTATTGTTTTGCATATTATTTGCATTGTTTTTATATTTTGTTTTGTAATTTTGCATATCATTTGCATTACATTAGATTCAATTGCATATCATCACACTGTTTGTGCACCCCTTGGTCTAAGGAGACCTTAAATCCTACATTCGCGTTGTCGCGCAGTCTTAACTTGCATTGTCATGCATGTTGCTAACAATATTGTACCTATTAAGTTTCTTTCTCTTTCAGGCACGATATTGTATGTACGGTTCATTTGAAGCTGGTGCAACTAGACGAACCGGGCAGGTATTGTATTCTCCGAGTGAGACGTATCGAGAATTACATAATTCTCTTACATCCTTTCTGCATTATAGTGTAATTGGATTTGTGTTTGCTAGCTTAAAACTGTTGCATTGTTGTGCTTCGTTACAGCTTTCTTTGCATGATCATAAGTTATGCTTGGCTTCTTGCATTTTTAGTTGCATTTTGCCCCTGCCTTCGGGCGCATATCTTGTTTGTCTAAGTCTTCGGCCTTGTCAAAAATGGGCCGTCTCTGGGTTTTGACACTCACTCCCATCATTCTTATGACTTTCGAGTTCTGTCAAAGAGGGGCAACTGTAGACACCTCATTTTTGACCGTCCTCAAGACTTGGACGTCACCACTTGAACACTCGGTGATCATCCATGTTTGTGTTCGTCCTGAGTTCCCGGAGGTCTCGACTACGCGCCTTGCCTCAGGATCTCTCGACTCGACTGTTTTGTGTTTGGTTTTGCACCAAACACCTATGTTTTGCCTTTAAGGGGTAGGAAATGGCTTGTTGGCCATCCCTACACATCACCGGCCATGGCTTGAGGCCACCGGCCATTGGTTTGTTGCCACCGGCCAAATGTTTGGCCGATCGGCACTCTTTGTGGCCGACCGACCATCTATTTTGGTCAAATTGCATTTTGGCTGGCCGACCACTGTTCATCTGCTTTTGCAGATATTTTTATGCCAGCTGTGCTAGTTGGCATACACTTTGCTCCCCTCCATACACTGGAGGGATCTCCCTCTTGACTAGCTTGTTTGAAAGCTTTATAAGAGGGATTGTCTATAAGAGAGAGCCTCCTCTCCCTCCATTAGGGTTGGGGGAGAGACAATGTTTCCAGAGCTCTGAGTTTTAGGGTTAGGGTTTGTGTATCACCTATCTCTATATCTCTCTCTTGTGTGTATTTCATGTGTGTTTGTCCTTATTATTGCACACAAACACCCACCATTACACCTTCCCTTAGCTGCTGAGGCATTGAAGGGCTGTTCTTGAAGTTTTGGAGCTGATTCAACCTTGGAGGAGCTGTTGGAACACCATTTTTGAAGAGGGTCAACAAGAGTAAGAACTTACTCATTTTTTACCCCATTTTTGCATAGCTTTTTAGCCTAACTTGCAACTGTTTTTAGACTTTGTATATAACTAATAAAAGTCTTTTTTTTTCATTGCTTTAAATAGTTGCTTAAGGGTGTTTTGAGCTTTGGGGTTGTTTGACCCCTCTTAGGGCTTGTTTGGCCCCATTTTGTGCCATTTTGGTTGATCTCCGGGACCACCTTGTTTGGGCCTCCTCACCACTAAAATCTTGAGGGATTTCAGTGGTGATGATGGTGCCTTGAGGTCCTAAGAAAGAGAGGGCCACCCCCTCTCCTTGTTGTCCTTGAAAAGGGCCATTTTAGCCTCTTGAGTGAGCATCTTGTCTAAGTGTATGATGGCCATGCCTTAGCTGTTTGTTGTGCTTATTATGTCATAATATAGCTCTATTTTTACTTGGTTTAGACACACCATGCTTGTTTAGCATACATGTCTTGTAATGCCATCAATTGCCTTAACATGTATCTAACATTTAGACCACTATGCTTGCTTGTTTTGGCTTAGCTTTGAGAAGCTTTTGTGCATGTTTCGATATGCTTAAGGTCTATTTTTGGTCATTTGGGTCGTCCATGATTTGCTTTGTATAGCTACCATGTAATCCCCCTTATGAGCCTTGAGTGTTGACCCCTCTAGCATGTTTTACTTGCACTATTTCAGTGGTTTAGAACCATTGGCCATGTCATTTCAGTCCTCATGGTATGCTTGTATGC
Organism: Camellia granthamiana; assembly: GCA_036172215.1. Classification (NCBI taxonomy): domain Eukaryota; kingdom Viridiplantae; phylum Streptophyta; class Magnoliopsida; order Ericales; family Theaceae; genus Camellia; species Camellia granthamiana. The sequence goes on from CM069913.1 coordinate 948,801, forward strand.
TTGCATTTGATGCCCCTTTCATGCTTTAAGAGGTTGGTGTTTCATGCTCCATGTTTGTGCCATTGTGTATGCCTCTAGGATTAGATCATTTAGATGCCATCTAAGTGGTTTTTGGGGCTTACTTTTGCATGATTTGGGACTGTTTTGGTCCACTTTGGTCATTTGCTTCATGTGTCACATGATCATAGTTTAAGTCCTTGGGCTCGGTTGCATGCATTGTTTGCATTGGTAGGTTGATTTGGCATCATTTTCTACATGATTTTCAGAGCTTACAATGCATGCCTTTAGTCCCATGTTTGGTCTCTTTTAAGTGTGCTTAAAAGTTGCTTCTATATGCCTAAGTGTTGGACTATGTGTACATGCATGTTTGTATGTCATTTTGCCTTCATTTCCATAGCACTTGGCCACTGTTTTGGGCTTACTATAGAGCTGCCCAAATTAGTTTAAGTCCACTCTTTACATGTTGTTACATGTCTTACACTTTGCATGCTTTGATTGCATCATGTCTTGCATGTCCACTAGCTTGCATACTTGTTGATTGCTTGCTTGTTTGCATTGCCATGTTGCATACTTAGTTCATATGCTTAGGTTGCATTTGGCATGCATGCTTTGCCTCTTGAATTGATTATGATAGAGGTTGAGCCCATTTGTTTGTTTGGTTTGCATTACATTTGAAATCAAAATGCACAACTTGGCTTCTTGGGCCATCACGCATCGAAATGCGCGATTGGTGGTCCGAGAATCAAGGACCATACCCCTTTGAGTCATAAACATGATAAGGGGTGTGGTTGTGCAGACATTTGCTTAAAATGCATTGCCATGCCATGTTTTGCCCTCTGCTGTGGTCAAAACAGGTTCTGCAGGAAGATATGGCCGGTCGACTACATACAGTGCCGACCGACCATGCATGGATAGCCGAGAGCTAAATGGATGGTCAATGACCCATCCTGCCATGGCCGGTGATGATTCCACTTGGTCGGTGGTGTTCCACAGTGTCCAGAGAGTGTTCCTTGGGAATTGTGCAATTTTCAGAGGAGCAGAGCAGGGAAAACAGAGGCAGCTTGTGCATGGCATTGGATTTCCGGGCGAAGCCAATCCGAGCATGCATGCATCCCTCTTCCCGGGGCCTTTTACTGTTTTCCTTAGCTTAATTAATTTGTTAATTAATTAGGTGGTCTATAAATTATTTAATTAGCTTGTAGGTTAATTAAATTGTATTATTCTTTTGGTCCCTCTGAGCGAGGGCGAATCTGTAATAAGTGTGGGTGCGTGTGTGCATGTCTTCCAACCACCATTTTTTTCTCCCTTTTACTTACCTGCTTTTGATGGTTAGCAATAGGTCCATATTTAATTTAGCATACTTTATGCTATGCATGCGTGCATCATACATTTGTCTTGCATGCATCGGGCTCGGTGCATCATACTAACTGCATTGTATTTCAATTCCAAGTTGAATACGTGTTAGTTGTTGCATTTCACATGCCATCCGTAGACTAGCCGAGGCCTATTCTAGCTGAATCCTGCATGTGTTGCATTAGCCATCTTAACATGAACTAGGATCATGCATATGATTACTAACTAGTTTTTGGTGAAGTACTAGGTAAGCTTTTATGCGTTAGCATACCGCATGCGGTGTGAGTGTTGTCATAATAGCACGATTACCATGAGGCTAGCTTTTTATGTGATATAATTGCCTGAATGCCTGTGGGTGAAGGTTAAGTTATTTAAATTGGAATAATACATTGAACGCGAGTTTTAAGTCCATTTGAGAGTGGCAAAACATATTTTCTAAAGCCCACTTGAGGGGTGGCAAAATTCATGTCTTAGCTTACTTGCGGGTAGCACCATGAAACCATTTTCAAACAAACAAACATGAAATATTTTGTTCCAATTTAGGCGACTTAGTCTATACTTGTTTGCTTGTGCGCATTACGTAGTAAATCTAGGCTAATAACCGGATAAGAACGCATAATGTTTTTAAAACCAGATATCATGGTTAGTAGAGGCCGATCTTCGGATCAGGTGAAGAGGGGGGGTGCTCGTAGCTGACCTTCCCCAATCGTACCCAAGTTCCCGAGCCGAGGCAATTTTGGTGATGACGGACACGTGGCCTTAGGCAAACGAGTCAGGGTTTCCTAAATTCCCCCATTAAAAAAAATATTTAGGTGGCGACTCTGTATCTGGCAAAGCAGTCCATGTTTGGCACTTCTTCTAAAAATCTGTTTTCTCAAAACGATTTGTCGGATTTGGACTCTTTGGTTCAGATTTAGAACCGTGACGATTTGAGTCCAAACTGTAGTGAGCCTAAATGAACAAAACGGGGGGCTCATCCTCCCGGGACGATCGGGGGCGGTCTACAGTTTCTGGCGAGGCCCTCACGCGGGGCGCGTCTACACCAAAGCCCACCATAAACTGCATAACTACATCCACGGATAGGTTATCTACTAGTCGCATGGACTCTAACGGTTCCATTGGAATGATCGGGTCTGGCAGGCCCACAGTTTGGGCGCATGAACCGCTCGCTCAGGAACCAGGGGTCGACAGACTGGGGCCCTCAAGTAGAATGCGGAAGCGAGAAGTGGTCTAGGCCCCAGCGTACTGGTCCGAAATCCCAGCTGGCATGATGGCCCATGGCTGCCACATAATTTGAAAATAGAGGTTGTACAGATTATTAGTTGCTGTCAGTTGCTAAATGTGAATCAGAACAGTTATAAAGAAAAAATGACTGTGTTTTGGGTTACCTCATGAGCAGTTATTGTGTCGAAGTAATAGCGGAAGAATGTAAAGGTCTCGTGGGTCCTACGCTGGAGCCGGTCGTCATACCTCTGTGAGTAAAGGACTGCCAGTGGAAGCTCTTCTATGGGCTCTGGAGCCAAAGTTGAAAAATAAGCATACATCCACAGCTGTAGAGAAAATGTAGTAATATGTGATCAATACAGTATGAATAGATACAGAAAGTGTAAAGTAGAAAGCTCAATGTATGAACAGATGCAGAGAAAGTGCAAAGCAAAAAAGCATAGGTGTTGAATAGATGTAAACAGAAAATGTAAAGTAGAAAATGTAAAGTATAAAGAGGGAACTGAGATGCATACCTCCCAGGCTCACCAGTAGCCTCCTATCAGTCTCCTCTCAGACGGGAGGTCGAGCTCATGTAGCCACATAGGGTGGCGAGGCCAGCTCTGCCCCAATCATAAAAATGCACCTGGAGAGGGGTTACCATGGCGCTTAACAAATATAGGCCTATGGTGTTCCACCATTTCAAAAACAAGACAGCACCGAAGACGAACATCAGAAAGCCTTTAGTGTACTACTCCGTCTCCTCTATGGTCTCGGGCTCGCTCCCTTTGAACTGCTCCGCGAACCAGCTACATCTGACCATGCCCGTCCGGTATATGGGTGGACATGCTCCCAGTAGCTCAACCTAGGCTGCAATCTCACTCCCCCATCTCTGTATTGAAAGGGATCGGATCACCCCCTACTCCTAAGCCAGTGATCATAGCGAAGTCGTAAGGAGTCATCGTCATCTCCCCAGTAGTGCAAAAGTGGAAGGAGTTGGTGGTGTCCCCACCCACCTCTCCACAAGTGTGCCCAAAAGAGGACGGCTTGCGATAACTCGCGTCAAGCAGAAGCAGAATGGGCCGAAGCCGGTCTTGTCTACAATGTCGCAAACTCCAGCAGGGAACTCGTCGTACCAATCTTGTGCAATCGTAGCTCCATACCCTCTAAAGGCATGAGACTCGCCCTGTGGCAAAGAACAAGTATAATCAGATAAGGCAGTAATGAAAGTACAGTCTGAAAATGCAGTGTAAGAAATGCAAGTAAAAAGACAGGCAGAATGCATGAAAACAAAGCTCATACCTCAACGACGATCGATGAAAAGGTGAGAAACCAGCTCCCTTAGCAGGAGATCCTCCGGCACACTAAGAACGAAGTCGCTAAAGCGCCTAATGCCACCGGCTGGCAAGATAGGTGAAAGATGAAAGATGAAGAAAAATGAAAAAAAGAGGGTGAGCTTGAAAAAAGTCAACCCTATGAGAGAAAAAATGGAAGAAAAAGTCAAAGCTGGGAAAAGTGCACAGAACTCAAGAGAAACACGAGGGGAACAAGCCTAGGAGGGTGAAAATGAGGAAAGAAGTGTCGAAATCAAACTCCAATTGGTTCAAAGTGAAGAGAAATCAAGAGGGTTTAGCGAATAAAGTTTGCGTGGGGCATTAGAAAACGCGTAAAAATCTTGGATCTAGAGAGAAAAAGCACCTAGAGAGAGAAAGAGAGCAATTTCGGATGTTGTGGTAGTGAGGAAATGAAGGACCTTGGTCCATACTTAAAGACCTGAGCCAAAAAGACCCAAAAATGCCCGCACTACCATTGGTGGCTGGCAGGGGGCCAGCAAGGCTCATTGGTTAGCTGGCAAGGCTGTGTAGCGGCCGGTAGGTGGCCGATAGCTTCCCTTTGTGGCCAACCAATGGCCGTTGGCCTTCTTTTGTGTTTTGATGCTATTTTGTGTCTTTGTTTCCCAAGAAGTACAAGGGAGATTCATTGTTGGGTCCAAATTGTCTTTACGGAGGCTCAAAATTATGTTTTGGCGCACGATGTTCATCATTTGTCAACATGAACGAGGTGTATCCTTTTTTAAACATATTGTAATCCCTCCAAGAGGTGAATTGAAAAGTCCCATTTCTTTTCGCTTTCTTTTGTTGTGTAGCATATGCATTACATATGTTGCAAGCGTTATTTTTACATTATTCATGCTTCACGTGTAGAACATGTTGTTTATCATGCATAGAATATGCTTCTTTTTTTTTTTCTTATAGGGAATATACTTTGCGCATCTATCGCACTTGTCACTTTGTGCATCTATCGCATACTAACCAGCAAAACGATATTGTATGTATGGTTCATTCAGAGGAATTCTAAGCATTCATGTCTCGGTATGACGAACCTGCACGGCTTTGCAGGTGAGATTGTTCGTGCATCTACCGCACACCTCTTTTCTTTTCTTTTTTCTTCTCAGGACGGCCCTGGATGTTCGTGACGCGCAGCCCTAGGTGGGTTTCATCTCAGGACATACGAAGCATGTGCCCAAATAGTTTTCTTGTTATCTTAGGAACGTGACATGCTGCCCTGGGTGGGTTTCATCTCGGGACGTGCGAAGCATGAGCCCGAGCGGTTTTCTTGTTATCTCAGGACACATAACGCACGGTCCGTGGATGGGTTTCATCTCGGGAAGTGCGAAGCAAGTGCCCGAGCGGTTTTCTTGTTATCTCAGGATGTGTCATGCACGGCCCTGGGCGGGTTTCATCTCGGGACGTACGAAGCACAAGCCCCAGCAATTTTCTTGTTATCTCAGGATGCGTGACACACAGCCTTGGACCGGTTTCATCTCAGGATGCGTGAAACGTAGGCCCGAGTGGGTTTTGTTGTATCTCAAGACGCATGGAACGCGAGCCTGAACGGGTTTTCTTATTTCTCGAGATGTGTGAAACACTGCCCAAGCGGTTTTTCTTGTTATCTCAGGACGTGTGAAACCCAGCCCTGGGCGGGTTTTACCTCAGGACATGTGAAACATGACCCCTGAGCGGTTTTCTTAGTTTCTCAGGATGCGTGAAACGTAACCCTGAGTGGTATTTTCTTTCTTCGTCTCTTGTTTTGGCGTGGTTAGAATGTGGGTTTATCTTTTTACATGGAACCTGTGTTGGTTTCAAGCTTGAAGCTGCTCATTCATGTGTTGTTATCTTGCTTATTGTATTCATTCTTGCTTATCGCATCTTGTTATTTCCTATTGCATCATCTCGCATGATCATGAGTTTTTTTTTTTTTTTTTTTTAAACATAGTTGGCTTCGCAAAGCGTGTTTTCAAAGTCATTGTGCATATCATTTGCATTTTGCCCCAGAACTACGCTGGTTTGATTCCTTGCAAAGGGATACATAGGCAGCTTATGGGCACAACCATTTCTTTCTGTCTTGATTGTTTGTCCAAGTCTTATGGCCTTGTCAAAATGGGTCGTCTTCGGGCTTTGACATTCACTCACCTCATTTCATGACTTCGAGTTCTGTCAAAGAGGCGCAACTATAGACACCCCATTTTTGACGGCCTTTACGACTTGGACACCATTGCATGCACATCCGATGATGAGTTTATTTGCTCGCTAAGTGCTCGAAGTCCTCAGCGGAATGCCACAACTTTGAGCCTTTCCAACCCTGTACCTTTGTTGTCCCAGTTTTGGACCAAGACTAGCTTTTCTAGCCTGCAGCCTCTGGTGGCCTACCGGCTACCCCTTTTGGGCTGCCGGCCATCACTTTTTGGCTGCCGGCCACCAGTGTATTTTGCAAATATTTTATGCCGACTATGCCAGTGATGCATGCATCTATCCCCACCTGTAGAGCTGAATCTCCTTGAGGGAATATCATGTTTTCTATATATAGGAGGTCCCTCTCTCATGTTTTAAGGTTAAAAAATTTTGAGATCAAAAAATTTTTCTCTCTCTGTACCAAATCTCCATTCTTTTGCCTACAATTCTTCAACCTTTGCCTATACACCCTTAACCAAATGTCACCATCTTTGAGCTAAGGTACTTTTGAGCTTGGTTTGAGCACTAGAGGGTGTGTTTACTTGGTTTTGTTACTTGGAATTGCTTCTTCTCTTCAAGAGGTATAAGGCTTTACCTATTTGCTTGCTTTCTCTACTTTTGTTCCTACTATTTTTCCATTGTTTTGGGTTGTCAAAACTCGGTGTTTTTTGGGCTGAAGCTTGGGTTTAAGGCCATTAAAGGTTGAGGGGGTGGTTCACCCTTCTTTATACCATGTTTTGAAGGTCTTTGCCCTTGTGTTTCCCACCCTTTTACTATCATTTTCCAAGATTTTAAACACTAATTTTCAGAGTTATTTCAGTGGCCAAAATCATGTTTTGAAGTTCAAATTTGGAGGGGTTAGCCTTCCCTCCTTATGTCTTGCTTACTAGCCTAGTTGGTGCCATGTTTTAGCATGTTAATCTAGCTATTTTTAGCTTAATTTCAGCATGTTTGAGGACTTATTTTAGACTGTTTTAGCACTATTTTAAGTTGCTAGTTGCATTTGAGCTTTGTTTTGCATGCTTATAGTGTAATTGTCCTCATGAGTTTGGTGTTCTAGGCCTTAGACACCATCTTGTTTGAGTTGATAATATTTATTTATGCTTTTCTCACTTATTTTCAGCACTTAATCATCTTTGCAACCTCCCTCCTTTCTTGGCTTTTTATTTTGCTTTGAAAGTGGTTCAAACTATTTGTTTGTTTAAAGCATGAGATTGAGATGTCATGCTTAATGGTTTAATCCCTTAGGGGGTTCATTACCAACGGCATGATATCTCTTTCATGCCTAGAACAACTTTTAGTTTGAGCCTTCTTTCCATTTAGAGGACTTAAACTCACCATTGGACTTAATGGATTAAAGAATGGTTGGTAATTTAAATTGAGTAACTAAAATTAAGGCTAAAAAAATGGCGCAAGATAATAATTGGTTGTATTCAATCGGACGTTAATTGAACGCATGGAAACTTGAACCATTTCATACTCATTAGTGATGAAATGATTCAAAGTTCCAAAGTCACCACTTCCCTTGATCATTCATGAAAGGAAGGATGTTTGTGTCTTGTTTTGCAGTTATTGAACTTGCACACTTGGTTTCACAAACCATCATGCAATGAAATTGCATCCATTGATGGTTTGTGAACCGAACTTGTTACTCATTTGACTTGCTCATGAAAAGGAGGGGCGAGTTGTGCAAACAAACCCTTGAAATACCCTGTATATGCTCTATTTGTCCTCTGTTGCAGCAAGATGAACTTGTGCAATTAGTGGCCCGCAGACCACTTTCATGGCCGACAACCTTCATCATTGGTCAGCCGGCCACTGATGAAAAATTGACCAGTGTGTTTCTGAGGCTAAACAGAGCTGATCTAGAAGTGGGCAACAGTGCTGGTGTTCAACTATGCAAACAGAGGCATTCAGAAGTAAAACAGTGGCTTTTCAGGTGGGAACCAAGCATGTGCATGAACCTCCTTCGTTTCTAGAGGCAGAGTAGCTAGTTGTTTATTTAATTACTTATTTTAATTGCACTTGTGTTGTAATTATTTAATTAGTTAAGTAGTTAACTAGTTATGATGTAATTATTTTAATTAGCTAGATTAGTTGATTAATTAGTTCATTTGTTGTTGTAATAATTAGTTAAATAGTTTAGCTAGTTATTCATTTTGGTTTGTAATAGTTAGCTTAATTAGCTTAGCTTAGCTAGTTAGCTAGTTTATTCATTCGGACTCTCCTTCGTGAGAGCACAATGTAATAATATGTATGTCTTCCAACCCCATGTCTTTCTCCCTTTTATTTACTAGCTTATGATGGTTAGTCTAGGGACATCATGTTTTGTTTAGCATTCTTCATGTTTGCATCCATTTGTATTACATGCACCGAGGCTCGGTTCATCATTCTAACTGCATTGTTAGTTTAAATGCTTCTTTGAATACGTGCTTAGATCGCATGCTATTTAACTGACTCATATGCCATATTAGTAGCCGAGCCTATTAGTTGCATGTGTTGCATTAGTCATATTACATAAAGTTAGGATCATGCATTTTTCTAACTCATTTTTCTTTTGGCTTGGAGTACTAGGTGAGCCTTTACTTGTTTTAGCATATTTGCATGAGTGTGATTGTTGCCATGTCTAGCATGCTTGCCATGAGGCTAATTGCTTAGGTGCTGTAAACTGCTTGAATGCCTGTGGATGAAGGCTAGTTGCTTGAATTGGAATAATTTGAGTAATTTTTTTATATGCAATCACTTTCTTTTAAGTGGTACATATTCGAAACAATTTTCAAAATAAACATTTATCAAGTGTTCCAATTCTCGTGATTTAGTCTATACTTGTGTGTGTGTGCATCACACAGTAATGCTAGCCTAATAACTAGAATAAGAGCATATAATGTTGATAACAATCATATCATGATTAGTAGAGGCCGATCTTTGCTCGGTCGAGCGGGGGTGCTCAAAAGTATTCATGACCTTCCCCTCTCGTACCTAAGTTCCCGAGCCGAGACAATCTTGGTGATGACGGACACGTGACCTTTGGCACAAGTCATGGGTTTCCTAAATTTCCCCAAAACAAAAATATTTAGGTGGGGACTCTGTATCTGGAAAAGCAGTCCATTTTTGGCAATTTGATTCAAAATCGATTTTCAAAAAGATTTGTCGGATTTGGACTCTTTGGTGTTTATCAATTTTGCATTGCACTTGTGAGATTAGATTCAGAACCATGGCAGTCTGAAATGTAGGGCTTATTTCAAACTTCCAGAAGGGGGCGCGAAAAAGTCGAGGTACAAGGGGCAGGTGCTGGCCGACTTTGTAACTGAGTTTACAGGGTGCCATGCCGACTTCAAGTTTGATCAACTCTCCCCTCATCCTCAACCAGACTGGAGAATGTATGTTGGAGACATTTGGTAAATGTATTGTGATGGATCATCTAACCAACGTGGCAGCGGGGCAGGCGTAGTAATCATAACCCCCGAAGGGGCAATAATCGAGTAAGCAGTCAAAATAGGTTTTGATGCATCAAATAACGAGGCCGAATATGAAACATTGCTAACCGGCCTTCGTAACACACTTCACCTTAGTGCTCGGCCGTTGTAGGTTTTCTGTGACTCAAAATTAGTCATCAACCAGTTGAAAGGGGAATATGTGGCTAAGAACGACCGAATGGTAGCCTATATGAAAACGACGAATTCCTTGCTTACGAAGTTTGACCACCACGAGCTAAATCAGATAACTCGAGATCAGAACACACATGGATGCCCTTGTTTGCCTAGCTTCCACCATTAACTCAGAAGTCAAATGAACCATCGAAGTAGGATTCATCCCAAAGCCGAGTATCACTTCTTCCGAACCAGTTTAGGTTAACATCATTGACTCAGGACTGAGTTGGATGGACCCCATAGCTGCATTTCTCTCCTCAGAACAGCTGCCAATACATAAGAAAGAAGCCCACAATCTGCGGAATAAAGTCCTACGATATTACTTGGATCCCCAGGGAAAGCTTTACAAAAAATCTCTCTCAAGGCCATATTTGGAATGTGTTCACCCAGACAGAGTTGAGGACTTTTTGGCCGAAATACATGAAGGTAGTTGCGGTGCCAACTCTAGAAGACGCTCATTGGCCCACCGAGCCGTAACGCAGGGCTATTATTGGCCGACCATGCATACTAATGCCGAGAACTACGCAAAGAAGTGTGAACAATGCCAAAAGTTCTCCCCATTAACTCACCTATCTGCCGAAGAATTAAATTCCGATACTAGTCCTTGGTCGTTTGCTCAATGGGGCCTTGACATCGTCGGACCACTGCTATGTCGATGTTAAACGCTTTGTGTGGAAAAACATTATAACTCGATTCAACATACCAAGAGCACTTGTATCTGACAATGGCACCCAATTCGATTGTAGCGTCTATTGAGAGTTATGTAATACATACGATATTGGGTCCTATTTTTCCTCACTGGCGTACCCACAAAGCAACGGTCAGGACGAAGCCTCTAATAAAGTGATCCTAGATGGAATCAAGAAACAATTGGAGAAGGCTAACGGCAAGTGGGTTAAAGAGTTGCCTAGTGTATTGTGGGCTCACCGTACCATTCCGAGGAGGTCTACTGGAGAAACGCCGTTCGCTTTGTGCTTTGGGACAGAGGCTATCATCCCTCTTGAAATCGGCCTGCCCACTCTAAAATCAAAGGCTTTTGACACAAGGCATCATGACATGATGCTAGCCTTGGATCCAAATTTGATTGAGGAACACCGAAATCGAGCTCTTGCGTGCATGGCGTGATATCAGCAACAGCTCGCCAAGTCGTATAACTAACGCATGTAGTTGCACCGATATGCTCTTGGAGAATTGGTACTAAAGAAAGTGCTTCCTGTTACTAATAACTCAGCAGATGGAAAACTAGGTTCCAACTAGGACGGCCCTTACCAGATTGATTCAATTGCTGGCACAGGAGCATATCGCCTCTCAAACATGGCAGGCAGAAGTTTACCATGACCTTGGAATTTGACCCACTTGCGTAAATTTTATCATTAAACTAACTTGTAAAATATGCTAGTCCGCTTTTGTTTTTGCTGCTGTCCAAGCATGTAAACATCTATGTAGTTACTCAGCAATACAATATGCCTTTCTCATCGACTTCTCGTTTTAATTTGTCACTTGATAAAAGACTCCGAATTTGAAGCACCCTTTCATGCTCAGCACGATTGGCTAAATAAGCCTTCAAATTCAGAGCGCCCTTCGTGCTTAATCATGTTTGACAATTAAAAAGACTCTGAATTCCGAGCACCCCCCGTGCTTGGCACGATTGGCCGAATAAGCCTCCGAATTTGGAGCGCTCTTCATGCTTGATCACATTTGGCTATTAAAAAGACTTCGAATTCAAAGTGCCCCTCGTGCTCAGCACGATTGGCTGAATAAGCCTCTGAATTCAGAGCACCCTTTGTGCTTGATCACGTTTGGCCATTAAAAAGACTCTGAATTCGGAGCGCCCTTCGTGCTTGGCACGGTTGGCCGAATAAGCCTCTGAATTCAGAGCACCCTTCGTGCTCAGCACGATTGGCCGAATAAGCCTCCGAACTTGGAGCACCCTTTGTACTGTGCACGAGTGGTCGAATAAATCTAAGAATTCAGAATTGCCGAAATCAGAAAAATTTAGTAATTGAATTACAACATCAAATAAACAAACACAATGTATATTTATTTTGAGCGGTACATGGTTTCTTGCTACAAATACAAATACATGGATCTTGCTAAAATAAAATGTACAATACAAGTTTTTCTTGTTATTTAAGCCTTTCTCGAACTGAGACCTTCTTCTTCGTCATCAGTCGTTTTGGCGTCATAAGCTTCGAAGGAAAACTTGTAACTTTGGTATAATGGCGACGCCTAGTCGATACCAACGGCTTGCAAAGCCTTGGTCTATCCATTCTTAAAACCACGGTTCTCACATCAGCAAACGTCATCCGCCAACTTTTCTTTAGTCTTCTCAATGTCGATTTTTCGGCAGTCAAAAAAGCCTTCTTCATAGGCCTGCGTTTTTATCGCTTCTTTTGCGAACATGCTTGCCGTATCCTGATCGGCTATGGCATGATCAAGTAAGCGCTGGTTTACTCTTTCTGTTACAATCGGGTTCGTTGCGTCCGCCGATTGAGTCTTGGCGGCTTTGGCTTTTCTTAGTTCACTCTCGGTCTTTTTCGAGCAGTGCTCTAAGTCCCGAATACGCTCATCTTTCTGTTCAATTTCTCTTTTCACGGCTCGAAGGCGCATGCCAATCTCATATGAGCTATAGAGTCCCCTGACCGCTCCATGAATGCCCTCTCTGAAAATTTCATAGTCACCCCTGTCCGATCATTGATTGATGCACTTTGGGTGGAAACATTTGCCGAGTAAACTTGACTGCCACGTTCGGATCACAAATAATTGAGTCTACCTCGGTCATTGGCTTGTTCACAATAAACACTAAAAAACTTAACGGGCGCAGTGGCCTGCTTGATTCGTTCTGCGTTGAAGCAGGTGCACTCCCAGTTCTTGAGTTCCCTCGTTACTGCACCCCCCTCCTTGGTATTTTTTTACCTCGCCCCCTCTTGTGGACCTGCTTCGACGACGGGGGGCATCGATGCCTCTCTCGCTCCTCCAACACTATTTTACTTGTTTGGGAGGATTCGCCACCAGTTCCACAGTTCATTTCTGCGTCCAGTTCAGCTAGCGTATTTCCTTCCCCTTTACTGTTGAAGAATACGTTATTGGACATGCAAATTTTACTCAAGTTGACGCAGTGCTTTTTTCCCTTTTACATTCAGTTAGGTCTGAGCAGTTTCCATTTAAAGAGGCCACAGGCCCCACATACGCCTAGCCACCCTGCTTATTAATTGCGGTTGCAACAATTATGAAGCGACTACGATTGCCACCGTCCTCTCATGTATTTGGCAGTTATGCTCAGTGATCAATTGGGGCAAGGGCAAATTTATTAATCTATTCGACTTCTCTTCAGACATTTGCCGAATTAGGACAATGCCCCACCTAATCCCATGAACATGCTTCGTCCATATATTCGATGGTTATGCTCAATGATCAACTGGGGCAAAGGCAGATTTATTAATCTATTTGGCTTCTCTTCAGACATTTTGCCGAATTAGGACAATGCCCCACCTGATCCCATGAACATGCTTCGTCCATGTATTTGGTGATTATGCTCAGTGATCAACTGGGGCAACGGTAGATTTATTAATCTATTCGGCTCTGATACCATTTCTTTTCATGTTTTTAATCTATATGGCACATTTCAGTTTCCCAATGCTGAATCATTCACATTCATTAGCAAAACAGACATTTTCATTAATAAACTGCATGAGTGCATTCACTCTATACATTAAAATGGCCTAAGTCCAAAATAAAGTACTAACAAAAGCTAACAAAACAAACAAAAGTAGAGGAAAATATCCATTACAAAAAACAAAACAAACAAACAAACATAGAGGAAAATATCTATTACAAAAAACGGCTGATCAAAAGTCCAAATCCTCTAGATCCGATTCCAGCGGTTCGACTTCTAATTGCTCATAAGGAATCGATTGATTGAGAGTCACCTTGGCGGCTGCCAAAGCTTTGATCCATCCGTGCTTGAAGCCTCGATTCTCAAACTTCAAGGCTTCATCAGCTTATAACTCCTTGGCCTTCAGCTCGCTGGCATCAAAGGCATTTGGTCACGTCTGCCTCAATGAGCTCCCTCGCCTTTTTCTACACTTCAAGATCAGCCTTCAGTGTTGAGATTTCTTCTTGAGCCAACTTTAGAGAGCTGTCTATCAAGTTTGCTCTCTTTTCGGTGGCCTTTCGGAGCAGATCGGCGTGTAAAGCTTTCTCCTATGCAGTAACTACCCTTGCTTGCTCTTCTTTGGCCTTCACCATAGCCGCAGACAAATCGGCAATTGCAGTAATGGCCTTGCTTTTCTTTTCTTCTAACTGGCCTTCATGGATGCCGAATCGCTCTAAAACGTCATAATGACGACGGCCGATCTCGGCGATCCTTCCTGCCACTTAGAAAAGCAATTAAGCCTAGACATGTTAGTCTGAGTAGGAATGGAAATTTTAGCTACCGGGAAATTTTAGGTGTTCTTACAACTTACCAGTATTGCCGATTGCGTTGCCAAAGCAATCGATATGACATCCGATTCAGCATGAAAATTTTCTTTGTCTGTTCGCAAAGAGAGCGCCGAAGCCACGCTTAGGGCTACGGAGGGATCTTTGATGGCCAACCCACTGGTTGGTAGTGGTGCACTCTTCATCCGTGATTGGATGATGAATGCCTCAGATAAATCATCTGCGATGGACTGAATCTCCATCCTTGGCTATTTATCAATCGACTCCTCCAACAACTCGGTCGCGATCTCGGCAGGTCTCTTCTGCCCTATCAGATCGGCTCCCAAGACTTCTGTTTGGCTCTTTTCGGGAATGAACTCGGCCACGATCATTTTACGGGCCGTTTCTTCTACAAGAACCTCATATGTTGGCGTTACTTGGCTCCCCTTAGCCCCGCTGACTTGCCTCATGGCCACCATCTTCTTTGTATTTCGTCGTCTGGAAAACTAGACAAGTGATTCTCTGCCCATCTTTTCGGCTTCAGATTCAGCCCCAGGAAGATTTTCTAATCCGGTGAAAATGTCTTCCTTTGGAGCAAATAAATCTACTCGGCCAGAGGTGGATGGGTGATTGGTGCAATGGTCAGGCTGATGTGCTCAAATGCCAATTCAATTTCTCTGTTAAATTCCTGGTCTTCTGTACGGCCCTCAGATTGCGCGTCTTCGCTGACCTCTTTGACGGCATCAGAACCCTCAGCACCAATATCCCTTAGGCTTTTGTAGCTAGGGAATATAAGTGCAGTAAGCTGCCGTTCATGTGTCAGCACAGGGATGTTATCTGCCATCGAGAAAGTGGAGTAAGTTGGGTCGTATCTCAGCAAAACATGGGTTGCGCGCCCTTGTCCTTAAAGGTTTGCACAGCCTTTGTAATTAAGGATTGTCTTGACTTGCTCCAAAATGGCTTCGTCCGCCTATGTCAATGCCCTTTTCAAGTCGTTGCCTGCAAGAAACAAATGATTAGCACTCAGTATTTGAGCCGAATAAACTGTTCATTTTAAGACATGCTAACAATTCTAATCGGCCACCTGGTTCACTTTTTTGCCTTGGCACTGGGTCTTGGCGATCTTCTCCCTCGCTGAATTCCCAATTGCCTCGGACAGTGACCATGACATCGTCAATCCTTTTGCTAGAGCTGGCGAGCATGGTTACCAAGTGATGGCCAACATATTTGGCTCTTAGAAAGTAACGGCCCTACCGACCGGTTGATTTCGCCATAACATAACAGTGCCGAATAGCTGGGATTCCTAGGTTAAGACCTAGTCGGTGATTCAATTCTACTATACCCATGATTATTCGGTAGAAGTTCACGTTAGGCTGAGAGGGAATTAATCCCCAATAGCGCAGGACAGTTCTAAGAAGAGGATGGAGGGGGAATCAAACTCCACTCTCAATAATTGCAAAAGAGGGAAGTGAATGGTATTTGTGTCAGCCCTTTCCATGTCCACCACACTGTCCACAACAAGGGATAGGTGGACGTTGTCTGGGATGGAAAAATGATGATGGAAGGCTGTGATTCGCTCATTTGAGAGGACGGCTTTCAAGTGCCTCGCCATTTAAAACGAAATACAAACAATATAATAAAAAACAAAACATGCAGGGGACTGGAATGAGAGTAGAATGAGAAGAGAGAGTGGAATTTACAGGTCAAAGAAGAAAATGAACAGTGGGGAGTGAAATTGCAAAAGTCTTGAAGGAGGTTGGTGTGAAGGATGCCAAAGGAGATTGAGAGCCTTTAGATTCAAGAATATACGGAGGGCTAGTTTTCAAATCGAACATTAAATGATTGTCAAATACGAAGGCGCAGGAAGTTGTAATGATTAAAATATCGCGCCTATTCTAATGAGTAAGTTCCAGAAAGAGTGCAACCGCCATATTTTTGACTTTCGAGAGTTTCTAATATAGTGTCCGAGAAGAATGTATTAACCAAACATGCTGACCGGAATGGACTTACTCAGATGTTTGGGGGGTAATTGTGGGGGTCAAATTGTAGTCGGTCCAGATTGGGCTTTATCCTCAAGATTGCCAAATATACAGTGATGACCAGGGTCGTAGCCAACTAGAACCTATCTGTAGGACCGAATAAGCCACAGATCCTTTAGAAATGACTGGGGTTCCAGCAGTGAGAGCAGGGTGTCCATAATAGAAATTGGGCCCCTGAAGAGTAATATAAAAAGGAGGACCGTCAGCTAAATAAGGGGCATGTGAAACAGGAGTGATAACTGGTGATAAAAGAAAAACCCAAGATGAGTAATATAGATATAATAGGGAAGTTGTGGAAATGTTACTTCTAAACATGATTGCTGAAGCCACTTTGAATTCCTTTTTTGTGAAGTGTTGGCTTTATCTTCCCGGATGTCAAGCTAATAATTGGTTTTTAAAAATTGTTTCCTATTTATAACTGGTTGTATATCATTAATTACATTTATAATCTGGTCGCACATCTCTCTATGATTTAATCTGGAAGCACACTTCTACTTTAGAGTGGCTGAATTGAATTTGGTTTACTTGTGCTTCACTTCAATTGAAATATCCCACAATTATAGTTTGTTTTGATTTAATTTTGTTGTCTTTCTATTTCTTGACATCTCTTGTTATTGTTATAGGTGGATATTGTTTATTTTGAGAAGGAAAAAATAGTCCTATCTCATCCCCTTTTATATTAGATCATTAGCAAAATTACAGGAGCTCTCTAATGCATAAATAAAGATACCAAATATACATAAGGATGAAATAGGAAACATTTCTAATACATTCTAACACTCCCCCTCAAGCTGGTGCGAAGATATTTCTCATTCCCAGCTTGTTGAGAATGTCATGAAATGGTTTATTCCCTAATCCTTTGGTGAGAACATCATCCAGTTGGTCTCCAGACCTCATGAATGGCATACATATAGTGCCACTAGTGAGCTTTTCCTTGATAAAATGCCTGTCAATTTCCACATGCTTGGTCTTGTCATGCTGAACCGGATTGTGAGCTATATTGATGATTGCCTTGTTGTCACAATATAGTCTCATCGAAGCAGTCTAATGAATCCCCAAATCCCGCAAAAAAAATCTAATCCATAATAGCTCACACACACCCTGAGCCATAGCTTTGAATTCAGCCTCTGCACTGGACCGTGCAACTACATTCTATTTCTTGCTTCTCCAAGTAACTAGATTTCCTCCAACAAAGGTACAATTGCTAGAGGTTGACCGTCTATCAGTGACTGATCCAGCCCAATCAGCATCTGTATATGCCTCTACACTAAGATGACCATGTTTTGAGAAATAGAGACCCTTTCCCAGAGAAGACTTCAAGTACCTTAGAATCCGCATAACGACCTCTAAGTGAATTGCACGTAGAGCATGCATAAACTGACTAACCATACTCACTACAATAGCAATGTCAGGACGCAAATAAGATAAGTAAATAAGCTTGCCCACTAGCCTCTGGTACCTTCCCCTGTGTACAAGCTCGCCTTCTTGATCCTCACTAAGCTTCAGTCCAGGTTCTAGTGGTGTATCACAAGCTTTACTGCCAAGCATTCCAATTTCTTTTAACAAATCAAGCATATACTTTCTTTGACATATGAAGATGCCATCTTTGGACCTAGCAACCTCAATACCTAGAAAGTACTTCAAGCTACCTAAGTCTTTGATTTCAAACTCATTGGCCAAATACTCCTTTAACCGAGGAACCTCCTCAACATCATCCCTTGTGAGTACAATATCATCTACATAGACAATAAGAGCTGTCGTCTTACCATATGAGGAGTGTTTCACAAACAAAGTATGATCAGCTTGACTTTGTTTGAAACCATATCGTAGCATGGCCTGAGTAAATCTCTCAAACCAAGCCCTAGGAGACTGTTTAAGTCCATAAAGTGACTTGCGTAGGCGGCACACTTTTCCTTTGGTTTTAACATCCTTAAAGCCTGGAGGAATGTCCATGTACACTTATTCTTCCAAATCACTATGGAGAAAAGCATTTTTCACATCAAATTGATGAAGAGGTCAGTCAAGCTTAGAGGCAAGGGAGAGGAGGACTCTGACAGAGTTCATCTTAGCAACAAGTGCAAATGTCTCCTGGTAGTCTACTCTATAAGTTTGCGTAGAGCCCTTGGCCACCAATCTTGCCTTGCAACATTCAATTGAGCCATCGGCTTTGTGCTTCACAGTGTACACCCACTTACATCCAACAGGTCGTTTGCCCTTAGGTAACTCAGCTAATTCCCAAGTTCCATTTTTTGCAAGAGCTCTCATCTCCTCCATCATGGCATGCTTCCACTCAGGAGTAGAAAGAGCATCCTGAAAATTAGAAGGAAGATTCACAAAAGAAACTTTAGACAGGAAAGCTTTATACGAAGAAGATAGATTAGTGTAGGATACAAAATGAGAAATAGGATGTTGAGTGCAAGACCTAACCCCCTTCCTATTAGCAATGGGAATATCTAGGTCAGAAAGAACAGAGTTACCTGGAGATTCATCAACATAAGAGGATTCTAGACACTCATCAGAAGGAGAAAATAGCAGTGGAGAATCCAAATTGGTCTCTTATACCCAAGTAACTTGTTTTTTATCCTTGTTCTTGACATAAACTTTGCCATCTTTCATTGGGGATTTTGATTCTGACTCAATAGTCTTAATAGCTGAGTCACCCTTAGCATTTTGCTCAATCACTAATGGTAGCTCAATCACTGATGGTAGTGATACAGGTAGTGATACAGGAATCGCTTCACATTAAGGTTCCCCTTGAAGGGATGATTGGGACACCGGTGAGGACAAGAAGTAGAATTGAGACTCAAAGAAAGACACATCCATAGAGACAAACTATTTCCGAAAGGGTGGATGATAACACTTGTAGCCCTTTTGGGTGGCAAAGTAACCCAGAAAGACACACCGCAACTTACCACGGGTAGGAGAATGGTTATAAACAAAACACATACACCCAGAGGTTTTGGGAGGAATGGAGAAACTAGAAGAGCGGGACCCTAACAAAACCTGAAGAGAAGTGTGTTTGTTGAGAACTTGGATAGGCAGACGATTGATGAAGAAGGTGGCAGTGAGAATAGCTTCTCTCCAATATGATTGAGGAACACGCATTTCAAAGGACAGGTAACGTGCAATATCAAGAAGATGACAGTTTTTATGCCCTACAACACCATTCTATTGAGGATTATTGGCACAAGAAGTTTCGTGAATAATACCATGAGTAGCAAAATAGTTGGCAAGGCCAGAGTCAATGTATTCCCCCCTTCCCCCCCATTATTAGAACGCAGAATTTTGACAATCACCTCAAACTGAGTGTAAATCATTTTATGGAAATTTTGAAACACAGAAAAAACCTCACATTTGTTCTTTATAAGATATATCTAGGTGGTCCTAGAACAATCATCAATAAAGGTGACAAACCATATTTGACCTTTTAAAGACATAAAACGAGAGGGACCCCATACATCAAAATGAATCAATGAAAAAGGGACTAAACTTTTATTAATAGAAGCAGCAAAAGAGACTCTGTGTTGTTTTACAAGTTGACACGACTTACAATGAAACTCGGAAACATTATTTTTCAAAAAAGCTTAAGGAAAAAGATGCTTAAGTAACAAAAAAGATAGATGCCCAAGACAACGGTGCCACAGCCATAGGTCTTCCTTGGTAGATGGTAGCTGAATGGAGAAATGAACCAGCCAGTCTGTTTGATCCAAGATATAGAGACCATTCGCATTTCTACCATTGCCAATCATCTTCCTCGTGATAAGGTCCTGAAATAGACAATGATCAGGAAAAAAATGTCACACTACAATTTAAGTCCGAAGTAATACGACTCAAAGATAAGAGATTAATACTAAAATTGGGAACATGTAGTACAGAAGACAAAGGAAGGGAAGCAGTGGCATGAATTAAACCTTTCCCAGACACAGAAGAAATAGTACCATCAGCAATTCTAACTTTATCCTGTCCTGAAGAAGGGGTATATGTTGAGAACAAATCAAAAGACCCGTACATATGGTTTGAAGCACCAGAATTGATAATCCAAGGCAATGTTTGATGAGATAGGAAAGCACTTGCAGAAGAAGCTAAGTTACTTGAATGGGCAAAGTTACCTGAAGATGAACAAGATGCATGATGGTCTAGCAAGTGGCGAAGAGCAACCTCTAGCTTAGAAGTAAAAAAACCAGAGATATCAGTGGAAGAAACAACTGGAGCTGGGTACGGTGGCTCAACTGTAACAGAATGATGGGCTCGGGCATTAGGCCCTCGACCTCTAGACTAACCGGAGTGACCCCCACGAGAACCAAAATGATCTCCATGACCCCCAGATGGCGGCCCATGCAACTTCCAACAAGTCTCACGAGTGTGGCGAGGGTGAGGACAATAGTCGCAGAGGAGTGTACGTTTCTCAAAAGAAGGATGGAAACCACGATCCCCATCTCTAAAGCATGCAGAAACTAAGGCAGATCGGTCAGAAGAGGTACACAAAAACATAGCAGAATGACAACTCTCCTCATTCTGTACATAAGCAAATGCTTCTTAGAGAGAAGGAAACACATCCATACCAAGCACACGACTCCGAATAGGATCAAACTCCACATTCAAACCTTCCAAAAACTTGAAAACCCACACTTGTTCAACAAATTTGCAGTAACCAGCAGAATCAATGGGACAGTTCAGTTTGTAGTCCTAAACATGATCAAGTCGCTTCCACCCATTGCTAAGAAAAGTGAAATATTAGAGGATAGTCATCTCACCCTAGACGGACTGGTCAATAGAGTGGCGCAACTCAAAAGTCTGTGAAAAATTACCTTTGCGAGAATATGTAGTGGCCATAGCCTCCCAAATATCTTGTGATGTGTCCATAGACAAGTATCCCTCACCAATGTCTGAAACCATGGAATGTATCAACCACCCCATGATGAGAGAATTGTTAATCTTCCATTGATCATAGCCCGGATCTATGGTACTGGGGGGCTAAACACGTCCATCAACATATCCCATCTTCCATTTGCTCTTCAAAAAAATAGTCAAACTCTAAGACCATGCTAGATAATTTTGACCATTAAAGAGGGAGGTAGTGATTTTCTGGCCAGAGTGGAGAGAGTCAGTCACAGTAGGAGGCAAAATAGGACTCGCGCCTTAAGGAGCAGGTTGTGAAGTAGTAGACTAGCTAGTCAATTCTGCCATGAATACTCTACTAAAGAACCCTCACAAACAAACATTGGTCTAACCACAAATCGGAGGAGGGGATAATACAATAACCAGAACCAAAACAAATTTAAGAGTACATTTTGTTTTTCCTTTTTGTTTCTTTTTTTTTTTTTTTATGAAGAAGAAAAACAAAAAAACGAATTACATAAAAGAAAGAAGACAACCTAGATTAAACCAGTTCACATTGACCAAGACCCACGTGAGAGAGAGAGAGAGAGAGAGAGAGAGAGAGAGAGCAGCAATCCAAACCCACAAGAGATGGAGGCCCGACTGAACCAAGGCTTCTTCGAGTCTATCGACAGCCTAAGAAGGGAGAAACGACACCCTCGACTGGCCCTCCTAACCTACCGACAGACTTGGGCTAGGAAAAAAGAAGGCCCCGACGAGTCCTGGGGTGTTGTTGAAGCCCTAGGGATTACGGCTAGGACTGCCAACAGTCTAGTTGACGACGACTGATGACGTCGGAATCCTAGATGGCTGCAACTGGTGTTGTGGTGGTGAGACTGAGGTGTGGTGGTGCTGTGGTTGTCCGGCTAGTGGCTGCGGTTCCTAGGGTTTCAGAGAGGCTCTGATACCATGTTTATTTTGAGAAGGAAAAAGTTAGAGGTATGAGTCCTACCTCATCCCCTTTTATATTATTAGATCATTAGCAAAATTACTCCATTTTTCCAAAATTGGACCATTTCTTGGACCCAAAAAAGGAAATTTTTCAGTGCTCATAACCTGACTTGCATGATTTTGAAATCAGAAAATCGAACAAGCATGTTAATCTAACTCTCATGTTGGTCAAAATTGTTTTAGTAGAAAACCAAAACAAAAAAATGGTCAAAATGATGAATTAGGGGCACAGTTGAGTGAGGCTTTCTGTCTTTCCCCCGTTGTCAACATACTTGCCAGAAAAGGGCACTCTACTTGTCGGAAAGGGCACCGTATTCACTAGAAAGGAGGGCACCACTGAAGCTATCCGCAAAAGGGTTGAAAGCTCTATCACCCTTCAAGCAGCAAGGTATCAAGCTAAGTGCGAAGCGCGAACTGGAATGGGGCAAGATATTCCACTCCCTCATCTGGACAGATCTGATCACGTCCAAACTCCCCAGCAGAGCATCATTAACCGATGTCAGCTGCAGATTTGCTACACACCCAGTTGTAGCACAGCCCCTCTATGGGGAAGGTTCATTGTTGTGAGCGGAAGAAAGAGAATCTAGCAGAATGCTAGGGGCAAGAGCCCGCAATTTCTTGTTTATCCATCAACCATCTAGAGGAGGGATAAAAGAAGAGAGATTAAAGAATAGAGAGATGTGCGCTGAGAGGAAAAGCGAGAAAAGGGTTTTGAGAGAAAAAAAACCGAGCTTAAGGGCCGAGTGATGTGAGAATCACAAATGAGAAAGGGTGGGAAACAATACCCAAAGAAACTGGCTCCTTACGAACTGAGAGGTCTCTCGCCATTGGAACACGTCTGAGTGTCGTGTCTCTTGTTTTTGTTTTGTCTCGATTCTTGTCTTGAGTCATTTCAAGTGTCTGTGTTTGTGTTTAGGTTGTGTACCTTTTGTTTTTCTTTGTTGAGTCATAGTGCGCTGTGTTCAGTTGTAGGCTCCATACCCCGGTCAAGAACTCATCTCTCAATTTCAAAATGATTTGTTTTGTGCTCAAAGTGCTGTGTCATTCTCTACATTTGTGCAGAACAGGATTTGTTCTTTCAAAAACCGCAAGGTTCAACCCGAGTCATGTGGGAACAGTAAAACCAGGACCTATCTGAAGCTATATAGGTTCCAGACTTCGAAGCAGAAGGAAAAAGGGAAAATGTCAGGCATCTGAGTTTGTTTCAACTCCTGCAAATTCCGTCATCACATCTTGTATGTTCAGAATAAGCTGTGTGTTCAAAATTAAAAGAATACTGTTTTATGAGCCGTGTGTTCAGATCGAGCGGTGTTGTGTTATGAGCTACGTGTTCAAAATTGAAATGTGTGAGCCGCGTGTTCGAATTTCAAAAACAGTGGGCTGTGTGTTCACCTCAAGAGTTTGAGCCGCGTGTTCAAATTTCAAAAACAGTGGGCTGTGTGTTCACCTCAAGAGTTTGAGCCGCGTGTTCAAATTTCAAAAACAGTGGGATGTGTGTTCACCTCAAGAGTTTGAGCCGCGTGTTCAAACTTTCAAAAACAGTGGGCAATGTGTTCACCTCAAGAGTTTGGGCTGCATGTTCAACTTTCAAAAACTGTGGGCTGTGTGTTCACCTCAAGAGTTTGGGCTGCGTGTTCAACTTTCAAAAACAGTGGGTTGTGTGTTCACCATCAAGAGTTTGGGCTGCGTGTTCAACTTTCAAAAACTATGGGCTGTGTGTTCACCATCAAAAGTTTGGGCTGCGTGTTCAACTTTCAAAAAGTGGGCTGCGTGTTCACCATCAAGAGTTTGGGCTGTGTGTTCAACTTTCAAAAACTATGGGCTGTGTGGTCACGATAAAAAGTATGAGCTACGTGTTCAAAAAAAAAAAAGTGAATGAGCTATGTGTTCAGAAATGAAAATTCGTGAGCAGCGTGTTCACTTCAAAATATGAGCTGTGTGTTCATAATTTCAAAAAATTCGTGAGCTGCGTGTTCACTTCAAAATATGAGTTGCGTGTTCACTTCAAAAATTCGTGAGCTGCGTGTTCACAATCAAAATTTGAGCTGTGTATTCACATTGAAAAGTTTGAGCTGTGTGCTGACTAAATCAGAATGCTGTGTTATGGGCTATGTGTTCAGATTGAGCAGTGTTATGTGCTGTGTGCCTCAAATGTGCTGCGTACCCCAAATGTGTTGTGTGCCCAAACGTGCTGTGTGCCTGAAAAATGAGCTGCGTGCCCGAAGAATGAGCTGTATGTCCGAAAAGTGAGCTGCGCGCCCAAAGAATGAGTTGTGTGCCTGAAAACGAGCTGTGTGCCCAAATGTGCTGTGTTGCCGAAATGAGCTGTGTGCCCGAAATGAGCTGTGTGCCCAGATAAACAGAGTACTGTGTTTCGAGCTGCGTGCCGAAAGAACAGAATTTTGTGTTGTGAGCCGCGTGCCAAACAAACAAAGTGTTGTGTTGTGAGCTGTGTGCCAAATGAATGGAATGTTATGTCATAAGCTGTGTGCGAAGTCTTGCATGGTGCATGCATTTTATTGCGCTATTTTGCGCATCGCACCATTTTGCGCACCTTTACTTGCATAAAAGATGCATTTTATCGCGTTATTTTGCACATCGCACTATTCTGTGCACCTTACCTGCATTGTGCATGCATTTCACTCGCGCTGTCATGCGCATCCTTTGTCTTAGCACTGTCTTGTGCACACACTTACATCGCACTGTCTTGTGCATCCACCCTGCATCGCACTGTCTTGTGCACCTGTATAGCATTGTTTTGTGCATTCCCTCTGCATCGCACTGTTTTGTGCACTCGCGCTTTCTTGCGCATTGCACTGTCTTGTGCACTCGCGCTTTCTTGCGCATCACACTGTCTTGTGCACTCGCGCTTTCTTGCGCATCGCACTATTTTGTGCATTGCATTATTTGCACTGTCTCGTGCACTCTCTGGTCTAAGAGACCTTAAATCCTCTAAAGGTGCAATTCCTTTGGTGTTTGTCATGCCCGAACGACTTCCGACGGTCTGGTACAGCCACCTGCCTGTGTTTGCAGTGAGTTCCTAGGAGACCAACTCAGACAGTGGAAACTAGAGTTCGAATGGCTTATGCCTAGAACGCAAAGGTTCGGGATTTTCAAGACTAAAGTCTGGTTTAAATACCCAGGGGTATATCCTCGGCTTGAAATTTGTATGGCAGCCCCATAGATTGAGATAGCATGTGTATGTGCCTCAATTCTAGATACTGAACCAACCTAGTCTGTCACCCTGTTGGAGAATAGGGAAAGCTACGACCATAGTCAGGGAGAAAAGTAGTACTTGTGGTTCAACCGAGAAGAAGGGGAAGATTCCCACATCAGCATGAGGTAGGACATTGTTGAGGTAGGTTATTGCCAATTGCCCCTGTAAGGTACCTGCACTTCCTAACTAACTACATCATCTAGTATGTCTATTGCATTGTACATAGCATTTATCGCATGCATTTACTACATTGTCCATCTATCGCTTGTGCCTTTCCATGTTAAGCTTAGTCTGGCATGTGCCCATACTTTCCGCGTTAAAGCATGGTTATGTGATTATGTGTACGCGCCTATTCCACTAAGGGAATTGTGGTTTGAGGGTGACGACACCATTTCTGTGTTAGACGTGGTTTGTTTGTGTCTATGCCTTTTCTAGGCAAAATGTGGTTTGGTCGCACGCCTTATTCACTTCATCCATTGCATCATATTTTAGTTTGTCGTATTCACTATGTAGGATCACGATCTTTCCTCAGCAGATTATTCCTCACTTGTATCATACCACCCAATTACTTGTACTTTGAGGTCTCTCTGCGAAACACATAGTTTTGCATGTGCTCGCACCCCTTTCACGTTGAAACACGGTTCTATTATGTGTAAGCATCCATGCTG
Organism: Camellia granthamiana; assembly: GCA_036172215.1. Taxonomy (NCBI): domain Eukaryota; kingdom Viridiplantae; phylum Streptophyta; class Magnoliopsida; order Ericales; family Theaceae; genus Camellia; species Camellia granthamiana. The sequence continues at coordinate 974,691 of CM069913.1, forward strand.
AGTTGTGGCCAGTACTAGGGTGTAGGCATTTAGCTTGTGTTAGGCGTCGTTCGGCTCGTGCCCACTGCATTTTCTGTGTTAAAAGTAGTTTGATTTTGCATCTCCATCCCTTTATGATATTTGTGTGGTTTTGTACTGCTTGTGGTTTGATCATCTCACATACATTGCATATCATTTGCATTGTTTCGTTACATTGTATATTATTACATTGTTTTCTAATATTGCATATCATTCGCGTTATTTTGCGCATCACGCTATCTTACGCATCGCGCTGTTTTGTGCACTGCATCATTCGTGCTATCTTACGCACCTCATCTGCACTTGTTAGTGCATTGCATTATCTTGCATCCCTTCCGCATTGTTATGCGTTACACTTAGGTTGCATTGTCGTGCACCCCTTCCGCATTGTTATGCGTCGCGCTTAGGTTGCATTGTCATGCACCCCGTCACCTGCGCTGTCACGCACTTCTCACTTCCATTGCTATGTATGTTTCTAACAATATTGTACCTGTTAAGTTTTCTTTCTTTTTCAGGAACGATATTGTATGTACGGTTCATTTGAAGCTGGCACGACCAGACGAACCGGACAGGTATTGTATTCTCCGTGTGAGACGTAGCGAGAATTGTATAATTCTCTTACACCCTTTCTGCATGAGTTGTAGTTAAGTTTGCATATGCTTGCTTAAAACTGTTGCATGATGTGCTTCGTTACAGCTTTCTTTGCATGATCATAAGTTATGTTCGGCTTTGTACATGTCGTTTTGCATTTTTCCCCTGCCTGCGGGCACGCCTGCGGGCCTATCTCTTGTTTATCTCGCCTGTTTGTCTAAGTCTTCGGCCTTGTCAAAAATGGGTCGTCTCCGGGCTTTGACATTCACTCCCGTCACTTATGATTTTCGAGTTCTGTCAAAGAGGGGAAACTGTAGACACCCCATTTTTGACCGACCTTAAGACTTCGACGTCATCGATTGAGCGCTTGGTGATTGCGCATGTTGTGCTCGTTCTGAGGTTACGGAGTCTCGGCTGAGAGCCTTGCCTCCAGACTTCGGGACTCTTTTGTGCTTTGCCTCGATTTGCGAACCAGGTTCTGTTTTCTCTTCCCGAAGGGAGGGAGAGGTCTCATAGACCATCTCTTAGTGGCCGTAGGCTACTTTTCGTGGTCGTAGACCACTATTCCCGTTTGGAGACCAGTTTTCGATTTTTGGAGCCGTCGGTCGTACGCCTCAGTTCGGGATCGCTTAACTTTCTCCGTTTGCTCCGATTTTTGGCACACACCTTGTTTCCTCTCTTTAAAGAGACACTGTGGCCTGGGAGACCACCTTCGTGGTCGCACGCCACTTCCGGTGCTTAACAATCAGTTTTCGGGGCACCCGGCTGCGCGTTTTGGCCCCTGAACCTTTGTTTTGCATCGGTGTGGGTTCATTTTTGGCATGGACCCTAGTATCATTGTTAGGAAGGTGGTACTAGGGTGGGAGACCACCTTTTCTTCTTGGAGACCACCTTTCTCTTCGCCGGCCGATTTTCTTATTAGGGAGCTGGTCTCCTTGGTTTTTGAACCACATTTACTGGTCTTCCATACCACCACTTGCTTGCATTTAGTGTGGAGACCATCCCTAGGGGCTGCCGACCACCTAAATCTATTTGACTCTTTTGACCCTGGTCGGCCGAACAGGGAAAGTGGTCGGCCGACCACTTGAACTGGTTGGCCAGCTTTCTGCAGTTTTGTCTCACTGAGTTGCTTCCAGCTGTGCCAGCTGGGAGGCATTTGCTCCATCCTCACCCTCTTGTTTTGGCTTCTTAAAGAAGCTTGACCTTTTGCTCTAAGCTTCTAAGAGAAGCTTGAACCTTTCTTAGCTTCTTGAGGAAGCTTGACCCCTTTGCTCTAGTTTCCTTAAGAAGCTTGACCCTTTTTGCTTTAGCTTCCTTAAGAAGCTTGGACCTTTGCTCCAAGCTTCTCTAAGCTTGGACCTTTGTTCTTCTATAAGAGAGAGCCTCTCCCTCATTAGCAAAGGTTCAGATTTTTGGCCAAGGCATACATACACCTATCTCTATACACCTCTCTATTTTGGTCCCAAAAGTGCTAGGTTCTTGGCCCCATTGCACTGCACCTCACAACCACACTTCTCCATCATCCATCTAAGCACCTTGGAGCTTATTTTCAGAGGTTGAGGAGCCACTTTCTTGGTCCAGAAGCTGCTGTCTTTCTTAGCTACAAGGGTAACTCTCTTATTCCCCTTTTGGTCCCTATTTTGCTTCATATCTTAGCTATATTTGCAAGCATTTTTGGGTTTTGTCATAAACTGAAAAAAGTCTTATTTTGAGTTCCTCTTGAAGTTTGTTTAAAGTCGTTTTTCTGTTGGGGGTCATCTACCCCCTTGCATGCTTGTTTTCATCTTGTTTTGAGCCATGCATTAAGGCCTTTGTATTGTGCTTTGTTTGGCCTTTTAGCCACTGAAATCCAATAGATTTTCAGTGGTTAGCATGCTGTTTTGACCCCCAAAATTAGAGAGGGGTGACCCTCTCACCCCTTGTCTTGTTTACTAGCATTGTTGGCTTTACAAAAGGAGCTCGTATTTGCATACTTCTTGAGCATGTTTCAGGCCATTTATGGTGGGTTTTAGGACCTGCATAGGCTCTATCCAGAGCCCTTTTTTCCATTTTGGATGCCCATCTTGCATGTGTAGAGTAACCCTCTTCATGGCCTTTCAAAGAAGCCTTTACTTGCATGCTTCCTAGCCTCATTTCAGGCCCTTTTCAGTGAGTTTTAGGGCCTTCATAACCTCTGTCTAGAGGTGGTTTTGTCTTTTTGGATGTCCATTATGCATGTGTAGAATAACCCTCCTTTTGGTCTTTCAAAGGAACATATCATTCTTGCATGCATTGACCATGTTTCCATGAGTTTTTGGGCATTATTTGGCATGGCATACTTCTGACTTTTACTGGTTTAGTGACCTCTTGAATGCTCCATATACTTGTAGTGTAAACCCTTTTCACTAGCTTGTATTGCATGCTATTTTGGTCTATGACTCTAGCACTTTTTGGCCTTGCCTTAAACTGATTTTGTGCATGTTTTGGACTGCCATAGCTCTATTTTTATGCCTCATGGTTGAATGATACTTGCTATGCATGGTTGTAGTTCAATACTCCTGCCTAGCTTTGTGTTTTGGGGCCTATAGCATGCATATGTTGAGGTGTTTCCATGTTTTAGGACCATTGTGCATCATATTTCAGAGCTTACATGTATGCCATATTCCCATGTTTTCCACTCTTTAAATGCGTTTGAGAGTCGTGCTAGTTTGTCTCATTTTTGGACCATTGTATGAGCTTCATTTCTGTGCATGTTGAGCCATCTTTTTAGGCCATTTTCCCACTGTCTTGGATCTTCCTAGGGTCTGTTTGGGGCTGGTTTTTCCATTTGTGCATTGCTTTGTGTACCTCTAGTGAAACGCACTTCACTAGTTTCGATATTCGGGCCATCTAGCATGCATTGTGTGACATATTTGCATGATTCGGGACCATTGTGTATCATGTTTCAGAGCTGGAAAATGTGTGTTTGTATGCCATGTTTCATCCCTTGCCATGCTTTGGTAGAGTGGCATTTGATGCCTTAGGTTCGGTCTCTTGCATCGGGCATGTTTGCATGAGTTTTCCTACCTTTCATTCCATCATGTTTGGCCACTGATTTGAGTGCGGCTGAGGCCCATTCATTTTAGTTTAAGTCCATCTTGCATTGTGTATTCCATGTCCATGTTGTCGCATGCTTGATCGTCGCATTGTGTATGCCTTGATTATGCCTTTGTGTATGTCCATCGTCATATGTGCGTTGTGTATGCCATATAGCGTCATGTGCATTGTGTATGCCATTTGTAGTTCATAGCATTACGTATACTAGTTGCACCTTTGCATGTCATTTCTTGCATGTTTGCATGTCTTAGTCACATTTCGTTTAGGATTGCATGCTAGTTGTTGCATCGTGTTTGCATGCCATGCCATTCTAGTTGTTGCATAGTGTTTGGAGTAGGGTTTAGTCCAAACACGGGAAACGAGGGACGTTTCGTACTCAAAGTGACGAAACGTGCTTCGATTCCTGGTCGCCGACACTCTTGATTATCCATGATGGAGTTTAGGCCTTATTCTGTTCATTTGTGCATCCATTTCACATTGAGTCATGCAATTCGACTCCTCGGCCATCATGCATCGACATGCGTGATTGGTGGCACGAGGATCGAGGATTACACTCCTTAGAGCTTATGCAATGACGGGGAGAGTGGTTGTGCACACATATGTTGAAAATACTTTGCCATGTCCCTTTCTTGCTCTCTGTTGCAGCAAATCGGAAACCAGCAGCAAAAACTGGTCGGTAGTATCCCTACAGCATGGTGGAGTTTCAGCCTTCTGGAGCTTTGTACAGTGTTCTGGGACCAGTTGCAAACAGAGGCAAATCAGGGCATCGCGATGGATTTCCCGACAAGGCGACTTGAGCATGCATGCATTCCTTATCATTCAAGACCGAGCTGAGGCAGTCCATTTCATATGTTTTGCATGCTAGCTTATTTATTTTAGTTAATTTGTTAATTAATTAGGGTTGTGTAATAATTAGCCGTAATTCGTTATTCATTCGATTGTGTATTATTTATTCGGACCCTCCGAGAGAGGGCAATGTCGTAATAAGTGTGCGTGTGTGTGATGCATGTTTTCCAACCCCACATCTTTCTCCCTTTTATTTACCAGCTTATGATGGTTAGTTTTAGGGCATGTTTCAATTAGCATCTATATGTTCGCATGTTTGCATTCATTCATCTGTATTGCATGCACCGGGCTCGGCGCATCACACTAACTGCATTGTATTTCAATTCCGAGTTGAATACGTGTATCAGTTGTTGCATTTCATATGCCATTTTAGAATAGCCAAGCCTATCTTAGTTGCATTTTTGCATGTGTTGCATTAGGTATTTTAGCATAGTTAGGATTCATGCATGATTTCTAATTAGCTTCTTTCTTTGGCTTGGAGTACTCGGTAAGTATTTATGCTTTAGCATCCTTGCATGCGTGTGAGTGACTGTCATGATAGCATGCTTACCATGAGGCTATTTGCTTATGTGATATAACTGCCTGAATGCCTGTGGGTGGAGGTTGGATTATCTGAATTGGAATAATTCATTGATTGCGAGTTTTAAGCCCACTAGATAGTGGCAAATCACCATGTTTTCTAAGCCCACTTGAGGGTGGCAAAATCTGCATTTTAGCCTACTTGCGAGTAGCAAACATGCTTTCAAAAACAAATATGAAATGTTTTGTTCCAACTCAGGCAATCTAATCTATACTTGTATGCTGTGTGCAAATATGAAATTTCTTGTAATCCTAGTCTAATAAACCGGAATAAGAGCACATGTGTTTTCAAAAACTCGATATCATGCTTAGTAGTGGCCGATCTTCGATCGGGCGAGCGGGGGTGCTTATGAAATGACCTTCCCCAATCGTACCTAAGTTCCCGAGCCGAGGCAACTTTGGTGATGATGGACACGTGGCCTTAGGCAACGAGTCAGGGTTTCCTAAATTCCCCCAAAATAAATATTTAGGTGGCGACTCTGTATCTGGCAAAGCAGTCCATGTTTGGCACTTCTTTCAAAAAAATCTGTTTTCAAAAACGATTTGCCGGATTTGGACTCTTTGATGATTCATCGGTCTTGCATTGCACTCTGTGAGATTAGATATAGGACCGTGACATTTGAGTCCGAACTGTAGTAAGCCCCAATGAACAAAATGGGATTCCCTTCCGGGACGTTCAGGGACGTCTACAAAGAGCTATGGTGACAAGGCAAAAGCCCCTCAATAGTTCTCTACAAGCAAAGCAAAGGGCCCTACCTCTTGTTTCTTATGCAATGGGCCACATCGGTTATCTGAATGTCCACAAAAGCGTGCCTTGAATGGTCTAGCAATTGTAATACCCCGACCCTCGTGTCTGATTCTGTTATCTTTTCAAGCTTTTGTTCTGTATCTCTGAATATCTATTATGAAATTTTATGTATAAGCGCGGTAAATTGCATGGAAAGAAGACATATTGACCCTTATCTGTTGAATTCAAACATTATCTGTTACACTTGAATTGCTTTCATCTGAAATTGGACACCTTAGAGATTTAATTTGCAAAAATTGATTTGATATTTGGAATCTACATGATTTTTAAGCTATAATGGGATTTTCTGTGAAATTTTTATTTCGGCACCATAAAGCGATTCAATTTCGTCTTATATGCTTTTCTATGGTTAGATATATATATATGCCTATGTCTAAGACTTGTGTGGGATTTGTGAGCAAAAACGTGGGACTCTTTGGGAGAGAAAGGAGAGAGAGTCAAGAAGGAATTGGGGAAAACGTGAGACACCAAGGAAAGCTAATCAAATTGGTAGAATTGAAAGAGTTAAGTTAAGGTAACTCAAATTTCTTGTATAACTCTTCAAGAATTTCAACCCATGTTTGTGTTGGGTTCATGGATAATATATGTTTGATTCATTAGGGTTTCTCACCATTTGAGCATGTTGACACTAATTTGAGTGTTGTATGAATCTATACTTCAAATCCTTGATTTTGTATCATCTAATCTTGCATATATGTTGATTTCAGGTGATATGTTTAAAGAACTTGAAGTTAGATTGAAATTTGTGAAAGTGTTGACTTGTTGAAGCCTTTAACTTGGTTCAACTTGATGTGATTAAGCTTTAATTCATGTTATGGTGTTGTTAAGTGGAATGCTTGCATGAATTTTACCCTTGATTGCATGAAAAATTGGGTTTGGATGATGAATTTTGGCTTGAAATCGGGCTGCCTTGAATCTGGGTAGTCGTCCGCTCGAGCGGAGGTCAGGGCCGCTCGAGCGTGAAAATGCACCTCCCAGCAGTTTTCTGAAATTTACCCTGTCCGCTCGAGCGGACAAAGCTACGCTCGAGCGGAGGACTGTTTCAGTAAGAAAAATCTGTTTTGTTCAGTGTTTCATGCTTGACTCTTTGGTGTTATTAGAATGTTTTTCTGATGAGTTTATGATAGTGATATATTCATATCCATAAAACTGTAGTGACATATGGAATGACTGATAAGGATTTAAAAGGGAAGGATACTAATTTATCAGTATATTGTGTGCAGGGCACACTCCAGAAGGAACTAGTACGCCGCCCCAACGCTGTGAGTAATAGTGCATTACATATATATTTATGTATCTGTTCTGTAAGACATAATTGTAAATTATGTATTGATCTGGAAATGAAAAGTGGAAACCATATCCGTATACCTGTTGTGCCGCAAGGCTATCTGTTGTGCCGAAAGGCTATCTGTTGTGCCGTAAGGCTACCTGTGCCGAAAGGCTATCTGTTGTGCCGAAAGGCTATCTGTTGTGCCGTAAGGCTACCTGTGCCGAAAGGCTATCTGTTGTGCCGAAAGGCTATCTGTTGTGCCGCAAGGCTACCTGTGCCGAAAGGCTATCTGTTGTGCCGCAAGGCTACCTGTGCCGAAAGGCTATCTGGGCCAATAGGCCAATTTGTTATTTCTGTATTTGATTTTGGTACATATACTAAGGTGCATTGTGATTTTATTATTGCGCACTATTATTCACTGAGCTTGTCTCATTCTATATGTTGTCTGATTCTGTAGGAGCTAGCTTGGGGAGCTGTTCTAACATTACCTCGAGCATTTTGTCAGCTTAAGGATAACCAGGCACAGGAGGGAACCCTTACATATTAGACCAGTTTTCTTTGTATATGTAATTTTTGGTATCCATGTTGCTGGTCAGGGTTATTGTATCTATTGTTTTGTGTGCCTAATACCTGGGCTGGATTTGTAGATGTTTTGTAACCTACTTCTGTGTGCATGTTTACCTTTTGTTAAATCTCGAAATGGTCCTGGTTTTTGGTAGTTGCTCAATGGATGTGTCTGTTTATTGTTATTTAAAATTTACCGCTTCCGCTCAGGCCCCAAACGCTGTTCATCATAGGTCGTTCTGTCTGTTTCTGACTAGGTCATGCCCAAACCTTTTAGGGGCAGGTTAGGGGTGTGACAGCAATGGTGCCTGACCATGTCTCTCAACCCAGTGACGATGATAACGAGGAAGAAGACATGCAGTCTAGGTGAAATTACAAGGGTTCTAAGGCAGCTGGCTCTAGAGTGGGAGCCTTTCATATGATGAATGCCATGGAGAAGAAGGCTTCTACAAGGAGGCCTAAGAAGAATGCTAAGAGTGGCAAAGTGGGCAAGCATTCAGATCCCAAACAACTTGTGGAGTCTAAAGATGAAGGCAAAGGGAAGAAACCCATGTATAGTTGGGAATCATCAGGCAAATTGAACAAGAGCAAGTCATCCAACAAAGGTTTGATGTTTGTGGATGTAAAACTCAATGGGAAGCCCCTTCGTGCTTTGATTGACACAAGGGCCACCCATAACTTTGTTGCTGGAACCGAAGTTGAAAGACTCGGGCTATCTTTAGAGAAGGATGGCAACCGCATCAAGGTAATTAACTATGGGGTTGCAAAATCTGTTCATTTGAAGGTTAGCACTTGGGAAGGAAGAGTAGATTTCACCGCAGTACCCATGGATGACTTCCAAGCCATCCTTGGGTTGGATTTCTTGAGAAGCACAAAGACGGCAGTCATGCCTTATTCTAATAGTATGTGTTATGGAGGACAAGCCATGTCTTATTCCTGCTATGGCCATCAACAACAGTGACCGGTTTGTCTCAGCTATGCAACTCAAGAGGGGTGTTAGGCATGGTCAACAAACTTGGGTTGCCGCATTGAACTTGAATGAAGCTCTTGAATCTACTCTTGTCCCAGCTGTAGTTAAGAAGGTTTTAAGGCAATTTACAGATGTTATGCCTAAACAGTTGCCTAAGGAGTTACCTCCACATTGGGGTGTAGATCATGCTATAGAGTTGGTGCTAAGGGCAAAGCCACTAGCTCGTGCACCATATAGAATGGCTATTCCTGAGTTAAATGAACTGAGGAAGCAGCTTACGGAGTTATTGGAAGTAGGCTTCATTAGGCCATCAAACGCCCCATTTGGTGCACCTATCTTGTTCCAAAAGAAGCATGACGGTAGTCTTTGCTTATGTGTGGATTATCAGGCACTCAACATGCTAACCATCAAGAACAAGTATCCCCTTCCTCTAATTATAGATTCATTTGATCAATTGAGCAAAGCGAGATTTTTTACGAAGTTAGATCTTCAATTGGGGTACTATCAAGTAAGAATTGCCAAGGGGGACGAGCCCAAAACTACATGTGTTACTCACTATGGTTCCTATGAGTTCCTAGTCATGCCATTTGGCTTGACCAATGCCCTAGCAACATTTAGCACCATGATAAATGAAGTTTTTTAAGAGTACTTAGACCAATTCGTAGTAGTATACTTGGACGACATTGTAATTTATAGCTTTACTCTAGAAGAGCACGTGGAACATCTTAGGAAAGCACTGTCCAAGTTGAGAGAGCACAAGCTTTATGTCAAGCTAGAGAAGTGTTCTTTTGCCCAAGAGAAGATTAAGTTCCTAGGGCACATTGTTGATCATGGATGCATCAAAATGACCAAGAGAAGGTCAAGACTATTCAAGAGTGGCAGCCACCCACTAATGTCTTAGAGTTGCGGTCATTCCTTGGGTTGGCTATTTATTATCACAAGTTTGTTGAAGGCTGCTCAAGACTAGCTTCCCCATTGACAGAGTTACTAAAGAAGGGCAAGCCATATGTTTGGGCGGAAGAGTGTCAACAAGCCTTTCAAGCCTCGAAAGAAGCTATGTCTAAAGACCCTGTTCTTGCTCTACCTAACTTAGGTAAAGCTTTTGAGGTACAAACTGATGCATCTGATTTTGCTTTGGGTGGTATTTTTTTGCAGGATGGTCACCCAATTGCCTATGAGAGTAGGAAGCTCAATGATGCCGAATGGAGATATCTGGATCATGAAATAGAGTTGCTTGCAGTAGTGCATTGTTTGAAGACTTGGAGACACTACATCTTGGGCTCACGGTTTGTTATAAAGACTGCTAACACGGTAGTTAGCCATTTCTTAACACAACCCAAGCTAAGCGCACGACAAGCACGGTGGCAAGAGAAGTTGGCAGAGTTTAATTTTGTCTTAGAATACAAGGTTGGTGCCACCAACCATGTAACGACCCCAAAATCCGTATCCAAAATTACTTTTATGCCCTTGTGGGTTAATGCATTTTAATTTAATGATATCTATTTGAATTGAAGCATTATCTATTGAGTTACGGCTTTAGAATTAAAATTACCAACCTTTATGGGTTCATAAATCAAAATTGAGTACTTGGGTATGCTAATGGAAATTTTTAGAACTATTTGGGAGAATTAATTGGAAATCTAATTTGTCTGATTCGTTAATGCACGTTTGGGTGGTTAACTTGGTACTGCAAATTGAAGGCCTTAGAGGCTTCAGAAACCAGAACAGAGGACATATTTATGATCAGCACAATTTTTAGAGTCACCTGGGAAGTTTAATTGAAATTTGATTTCGTGCGATTCGTAAGGCTGCGTTTGGTTCTCCTTATTGTGTTAAACTTATGTGTGTGTATATTTAAATGTATATGTATGTGAAAGGAGGATTTGAACTCATCTCTTAGAGCCCAAAAATATCTAGGGGAGGAGAGAGGATGATACGTGAGAGAGAGAGGGGGAGAGAGAACTCAAAGAGAAGAAATGGAAGAAGACATCAAAGACTTGGCTTGAATTCATCATAGTTATGCAAAAACAAGTGATGGAAAAGGTTTAAGGTAAGATTCTCCCGCTCAACACTTGAAGATCATAAGCTAAAGAGTGAGTTCTTGGGTTATCTATGATTTTGTGTATGCGTTATGGTTCTTCAAGAGGCTAAAGAAGAATTCCACCATGAAAGTGAACTTTGGACGCCAAACCATAGCCACTCTATATTTTTGTGTTTTAGTTCTTAATCTTGTTCTTGTGCTTGGAAATTTGAGTAGTATTTTTGGGTTATGATCTTTGATGGAAGCTAATAATGTGAAATTTATCATGTATTAAAGAGTTTTAGGCTTTGATTTACATGAAATTGAGGTTTGATTTTGAATGGAGAGGTTCCAAATTATACAACCATTTTCGGACTGTCTGATTTTGCCCAGACCGCACGAGCAGCCACAGGCACCGCACGAGCGGAACATGCAGAAAAAAAGAGGTTTTCATTCTACTCTTTGGGTGCTCACGCGGCAGGTTTTTCCGCTCGAGCGGATTTGGGCCGCACGAGCGGTCCAATTGGGCGCACGTGCGGCCAACCCTGTTTCAGCTTATACCTGGTAACTTCAAACAAGCATATCTTTTGCATCCGGACTCCGTTTGGAGTGATTCTTGAGCCTAAAATCAAGCCCCGGAAGTCTAGTTTCCAATGGTGGTGGTCTCACTCCCAAATTCTAAATATAGAAATAGTTATTCCTAAATTAGTGACGACTGTTCACTTTCTGTTTACCTGTTTGTACCATTTCTTCATCTGAACCATTTTCCTATTGATCCCTCCTATCTTTTGAGACATGGATTATGACTTATTAAAGACTAATGAGTTTAGTACCGATATGACTAACTGATTAAAGAGTAAAATAAGGAATCGGGTATGTTCTTATAATGCTATGTTTATTGTGTTGTAGGTCCAGACGAGGACATCGTCCCACAGCTGTCAGAAACTTATCACTATGAGTAATAGTAGTATAACGATATGTTATGCTTACTTCTGGTGCTTATGATTTAAATATGATTGTTGAGAATGACATGTACTATTGACATTGTGCTCTGATTGAATTAACGAACATAATTGAATAATGGCACTGTTATAGACCTAAGGTCATTCTGTGTCTGTTAATAAAAGTGGGCCTCAGGCCGTTATGATGTAAATTGTTCTGTCTCTATTAATGCAGTGATACATTTGCCTTCTGTTAATAGTTATTATTAATGTTCTGTTATTCGCAAGACAACTATGTCGACTTGTAAATAACCATGGGAAAATCTTTGTGCACTATTGAGTAATAGTACTGTAGCAAAACGTTTTGCTTACCGTTAACAGTGAATACTGGCATTCTGTTATCTGCAAGTTAACTATCTGGATTCATGATGAACAAATGGAACATATGTGCATTATGGAACAATGATATCTTTGTGTATCTGGAATCATTCTGTTTTGCTAATGATGAGCTCGAGGCCAATTTGTTGATATCTGGGCCTGAGGCTGCTCTATATAATCTGTTAGGCCTGAGGCCGCTCTGCATAATATGTTGGGCTTAAAGTCGTTTTGTATTATCTGTGGGCTTAAAGCCGTTCTGTATTATATGTGGGCTTAAAGCCATTCTGTATCATATCTGGGCTTAAAGCCGTTCTGCATCATATCTGGGCTTAAAGCCGTTCTGTATCATATCTGGGCTTGAAGCTGTTCTGTATCATATATGGGCCTGAGGCCGTTCTGTATTATATATGGGCCTGAGGCCGTTCTGTATTACACGTGGGGCTGAGGCCGTTTTAAGATATGATTATGAATAAGATCTCTGTATGGTTTGATATGCATATTTACATTTTCTAAGCCTATACTCGTTTAACTCACCTCCTTACATTGCTATTATTCACTGAGCCTTGCTCACTTCATTTTTATGTATATTTATGTAGGTGAGCCATCGGGGGTTGACACTAGAATTGTATTAAGGTCTACCTATCTACCAAGCCGCCTGGGGTACGCCTCTGTGTTGAGGCCTTAATTTTGATTACTGGGAGTTGTGTAGTTTTTGGAGTCTTATTTAAGTGTGTGTGAGATCTGCATAATTCTATGATTGTATATGTAACTCTGGGAATGTATTTAAATGCTTAAATTAATTAAGCCATCATGTATGCACAAGCTCGATGGATGTTATCTTTTATTGTTATTGCTTCCACTTAAGGCCCTTTATGTGGTTAAATATTATTCTAAAATTCTGTTTTGAGGCCTATGTATAGGCCGATCATGAACCAAACTTTTAGAGGCAGGTTTGGGTCATGACAAACCATGTTGCTGAAGCACTAAGTAGGAAGACGAAACTTGCTGTGTGCCATCATGTATGTTCACTTACTTCCATTTCAACTAGTATCAACGAGAAAATCAAGGCTCATCTAGACAAGGATGCTATGGTAGAGAATCTTATGAACCTTGTCAAAATGGGCAAGACTCGCCAATTTTGGACGCAAGATGGACTACTAATGACAATAGGCAACCGTATCTTTGTACCTAAGGCTAGTGATTTGAGAAAGATACTTCTTAGGGAGTGCCATGATACACTTTCGACAGGACATCCGGGTTGGGAGCGACCATTGGCCTTGGTGAAGCAAGGATATTATTGGCCCTAGATGCGTGATGATGTGGAAGAATATGTTCGTACTTGTCTCACTTGCCAGCAAGACAATGTTGAACATAAGAAGAAAGCAGACTTGCTTGAACCTTTGCATGTGCCTAAACGTCCGCGGGAAAGTGTATCACTTGACTTCATCACTGGATTGCCTAAAGTGGGAGACATCCGGACCATCTTGACTATTGTGGACCGGTTCTCCAAGTATGCCACCTTTGTGGCTGCCCCAAAGTATGTTTCAGCGGAGGAGACTACCCAACTCTTCTTCAAGCACATTGTTAATTATTGGGGTGTGCCTAAAAGTATTGTTAGTGACCGAGATTCGCGTTTCGTTGGCAACTTTTGGATGGAGTTATTCAAGCTTCTTGGGTCACAACTTAATATTCATCAAGCTAGCATCCGGAGATGAATGGGCAAACCGAATGCTTTAACTGTATGCTCGAGGAGTATTTGTGCCACTTTGTCAATGCTAATCAATGAAATTGGGTGCAACTTCTTGATGTAGCACAGTTATGTTTCAACTCTCAAAAGAGTAGCTCTACAGGCAAGAGTGCTTTTGAGATAGTGAACGGACAGCAGCCATTATTGCCCCACACAATGGATGGACCTTATGAAGGAAAGTCTCCCAGTGCTTACCAATTTGCTAAGGAATGGAAAAGAAACCATGACATTAATCGTACCTACCTTGAAAAAACAACAAGTAAAATGAAGAAATGGGCTGATGAAAAGAGAAGGCCACTTGAGTTTAGAGTTAGAGATCAAGTTCTTGTCAAACTCAACCCTAAGCAACGCAAGTTCATAAGGGAAAGAGACACAAGGCCAGTGCACAAGTATGAGGGACTGATAACCATTCTGAAGAGAATTGGGAAGTGTGCTTACAAGGTAGATGCCCCATCTTGGCTGAAAGTGCACCCGGTTTTCCATGTGAGTTATTTGAAGCCTTACTATCCAGACAAGAAAGATTTAACCCAAAATGAGCTGAAACGCCAAACCATCACAGCCAAAGCAGAGAAAAATTCTGTTGAATCTATTTTGGCCAATCGGGTGAAAATGGTTTCCAAGAAGAAACAAAGGCAATACTTGGTAAAATGGAGAGGCCTTGGAGATGAAGAAATCAACTGGGAACAGGAGGCGGACTTGTCATCTTTTCAAGACGAGATTGATGCTTATTGGGCAAAGTTGTCGAGGGCATTGACCATTCAAGTAGGGGAGATTGTCAAGATGCGCCCATCCAAGGGTCAACACCTTGATGCTACACTCATTTGTGCCCTTTGGAGAGCCAAAAACATACCCTAGAAGTTGTTGGTGCAAGTGTAAGAAAAAGCCCAAGGCATGGTGCAAGACAGCCCACGGCATGCCATGAAGCAACCTATGCCAACAACCAGCCAGCAGCAACTTTAGGCCAACTTTTGGAGGATTAAATGTAGTCTTTTTGCCTTGTAAATTTTTATGTAAATACCTTAGTATTAAAGGTGTTTTGGGTCCAAATATTGTAATTTTTCTCTTTTAGTAGAATTTTTAAAAATCCATTATGACTCATCAAATATAGTGGATGTTTCCTCTTGCCAATTAGGAAATGGCTTAACAAGCTATATTAAGGAAGGGGTACCCAAGTGTTGAACCAAACCACTTGTGCCTTTAAAGTACCCCAACCTAGCCAATGGTAAGGCAACTCTTGTAGCACTTTTGGTGCATTGTTCAACAATTGTAATGCCTTCTTTTGATCAATGAAAAGTTCATTTCGCCTTTAAATTGTGAAAAGCTTTTCTAGTGTTGCTTGCTTTAAATTTAGCTTGTTGCTTGCTAATTTGTGGCTTGCTCCAACCTAGTGGCTCATAAACTAACTTATATTGTGGTTACTTGTCTTTGCAAACACTTTGAGATTTATTGGCGGGCTAGTGAAGAGAGTTAACTAGCGCCACACACACTTGCTTATCTCTTGACAAGGCTTCCGTACAGCCGATGTGTGACACAGTGGAAGGAACAACTTTGCATATTAATTTTTTATGTTATGCAGGTTATTATGTTTTTGTTGAAGTATAATGAGGAGACCACAACCAACCGAAGAATAGCAAAAGCCTTGGTTGATAAATGGTTAATGTTATACATTTTTTGGACTTTTGGCACTCATACATGTATTGATCACTCTTCATGGTTCCCCTTTGTACTTGGATAAATTTTATGGTATTTGTTTGCTAGAACATATAGTGTGAAAGTGCATGTTGTGGATAGACTTCTTTCTTGCTCAATGATCAACCCAAGATCTATTCTCCAAGATGTTGATAAAAAATTGTCTTGAAAATCCAGAACCATTCCTGTTTCATTTTATTCTGTACTGAGCTATCTTCGCATGATGTTTGGTCATGGGAGATCTATTTTCATTGAGTAAATTTATGAGTTTTGCATATGTGCTCTCTGATATTGTTTGTTCTCCCCTTCTAATATTGTTTGATTAGTATGTGAACCCTTGTATGTAGGTATTGTTTGGAACCTAGGGAGTTTTTTTTTTTAATTACCAATGTGGGTACATGGTTTCTATTCGTTCATATTAATATTTCCTTATCATTTAAAAATTTGAAAATAAAATGCAGAGTCGACCAATATTCAATAAGAGCACACGGTTTGAGGACATGAGAAACTTTGATGATGAGAAGGTTCCCTTTCGGAGGCCATCTGTGAAAAAGTATATATTATCTTTGTTCAATTTGCTTACACATGCATTTTGAGCGATTTAGCCATCTTGACCTTGTTTCCATATATGTCTAGTCTTACTCATGCGTGGAATGTCTTGTTTGTTTTTCAATAGGCCAATGAATAATGCTTCATGAATGGAATCTAGAGATGACGATCTTGATTTGCCTGAATTTTAACCGTAAGATGTCGTAACAGAATTAATCCATTGGGTCTTTTTTTTTTATCGACAAAAGAAAACTTTATTGATGAACCACATATAAAAACATATGATAGACAACATCAATAAAGGGGAGCTTGGAGCTATAATGAGCTCCAACCTCCTAGTTGGTGAGAGACCAACACAACACAAAAAACAAACAACTGAATATACACCATTCCAACACAAAAACAAACAACTGAATTGACAGTAGCACAATCTTTTGAGAAGCAGCTCCAGCTCTAACTAATAGAGCAGATAAGAGGCAGATAAATAGCAGAATCACCCTTTTAGATGTTACCAATTTCCCAGGAGCAGAGCAAAACCAGAGCTTTCAGATGATTTCCAATACCACAAGGGCAGAGCAAAACCAACACTGGACAGCCACCAATAGCAAAGCAAAAACAGATGAGAAATTCAGCCCATAGAAATTCAGCCCATAGAGCTTCCAAGTTCTGTTTGAATAATGCAGACATTCATTTTTCTGAGTCATGGATTTGTAATGCTGAATCCAAAATTCACAAGAAGATGATCCCAAAAAATCTGTTCAATCCTATAGCAGCCCTTCATCCAAACCAATCTCCAAGATTGTTAAAACCAACACAGCAGCATAACAAAGCAGAACAGATTCATCCCTACAAGCACCAACACAGAAACAGGCAGATCAGAATTCCCTTGAGCTACAATGCCCTGACTTACCACAGCCCAACAGTCATACCAAATACATTGCCTTAAGCTACAGCAGCCCTTCAGCCAATCCAAGCACCAAATCAAAACAGATTATACATGACAGCACACATTATAAGCAAGCTTGGATGTTGGAGCACATAAGCAAAACATATCAGTCACACCAGAACAACACATCAAAACAGAACCCCTTCTAAATCAATTGCACCAGAACAGAAACAACACTAAAAAACAGCAGTAGATAGTGTAAACCCTCAGTGCATGATGCAAAATTTCACATTTTGTAAATTAGACACCAAATCACCAACTGAATAACAAAATGAAGGACTAGAAGCTCTGAACCACAATGCAATTCGTGTTTTGATAAGATCACACAACTTTTCGAAGTCCAACTGTGCCTTGTTAAAAATAATTTCATTCCTCTGCTTCCATAAAGACCAAAGCACTGCCAGTGGGATTAACTTCCAAATTACCTTCAATCTGTTAGTGCATCTAACCCCAGTCCACCATTGAATGAGATCCACAACGGACCCCGGCTGCACCCAAGATACACCCCACCATCCAAGAATATTAGACCAAACTCTCCAACTGAACATACAACACAGCAGCACATGGGACGCAGTTTCCCTTTCCTTCATGCAGAGAACACAGTTAACATCAGAGTTGGCACTTACGATCCCAATTCTTTGCAAAAAGGTAGAAGTCTTGATCCTCCCTTTCTATGCTAGCCAAGCAAAAAATTGCACTTTCGGAGGTGCAGCATTCTTCCAGATGAGATCCACCACTTTTGTAGGCATATTAGATGGTAACTCACTCCACTTGTAGACAGACGATACAGTGAAGATACCCGATCTGTCAGCAGCCCAAGACAACCTATCTAACACACCATTCCTGAGCTCTGGAGCAGTTTGTATTAACTCCTTCATCCTCCTCAACTCTTGAAGTTCCCATTGAAACAATGCTCTTCTGAAAGACAAATCCCACTCCCCATCTCCATTGCTCTCGCTGTTAATCACTGCCACTGATAAACCTTTATGTATAGACAAAGAGTATAATCTAGGAAATAAATTCTTTAAACAGTCCGTACCAACCCATTAATCCAGCCAAAAGCTTATGAGCCTCCCATCCCCAATATTAATCTTTGAGTTGGCCTTAAATGACTCCAGCAACTCTGGACACTTAATAGCAACCCTCAAAATGTCCCTCCACACCATAGAATATCTGGAATTTGCATCTTGAGCTGGCCACCTAGCACCACCATTCTGTGGGTACTTACTAAGAATCACTTGTTTCCAAATAGAATCAAATTCACTCCCAAACCTCCACCACCATTTGAGAAGAAGGCATTCATTCATGATTCTCACCTTTTTAATACCTAGACCCCCGTTACTTTTGCTTAGAGTAATTTCCTCCCACTTTACCATGTGAATTTTCCTTCTAAGTTCATCGCCCCCCCCCCCCCCCCAGAGAAATCTGGACTGAATTCTATCAATCTCTTTGGCTACCCCTTCAGGCATTCTAAACAAAGATAAGTAATACAGTGGTAGTGAAGCCAGCACAGACTTGATCATTGTCAACCGACCAGCAAAGGAGAGAAGCCTACGCTTCCAAAAAGCAAGTTTTAGTTTGAAATTATCAATGACAGATTGCCAAGACCTTCTCTTCCTTGGATTATCCCCCAATGGCATCCCTAAATACTTCAAAGGTAACCTATGATGCAGGCAGTTCAATATGGCAGCAAAATATTTGGTAAGGTCTTCATTAATACCAACACCACACACTACACTCTTGTGATAATTTATCTTCAACCCAGACAAGATTTCAAAACATCTCAATATTCTTTTGATATTAAACACCTCCTCCCTCTTTGCCTCACAAAACAAAATTGTGTCATCAGCAAATTGTAGGTGAGTAATAGTAAGATCATTTGAACCAACTGATGCACCCTTGATCAATCCAGCCTGAGCAGCTCTTTGTATCAGAATATTAAGACCCTCAGCTACAATGTTAAAGAGAAAGGGGGATAGGGGATCACCTTGTCTAAGTCCCCTTTGAGGACTAAACTCAGCTGTAGGTGATCCATTAACCAGAATAGAGATTTTGGCAGTAGAAACACATTCCTTCATCCATTTAATCCATTTTGAACCAAAACCAAAGTTTGATAACATGGAGAAGAGGAACTCCCAATTTATTGAATCGTATGCTTTCTCGAAATCGAGCTTTAAGATAAGACCTTTCTTTTGCTTCTTCTTCCAATCATCAACAATCTCATTAGCAACCAGGATACCATCAAGAATACTTCTACCCCCTATAAAAGCTGATTGAGACTCACTAATAATCTTCGGTAAAACAACCTTGAGTCTACTGGATAATACTTTGGACAGCACTTTGTACAATGAACCAATCAGACTGATAGGCCTAAAATCACTGAGAGAAGAAGGATTTTCATTCTTTGGAATCAAGGCTACAAAGGAATTATTAATACCAAGCACCAACTTTGAGTTAGTATGGAACTCACTCATGAACTGCATCACATCCCCTTTAATGATTTGCCAACACTTCTGGAGCATCATAAGATTAAAGCCATCAGGGCCAGGGGCCTTATTGGGTCTTAGTCAGTCAAGTCAATTTTGATTTATTATATGGGTGATTTGCACAGTGTTTTGGATGTATATATTCGAACACTTCAATTTTATGAGGGATGTGTAGGGAATCGAAGTCTGGCCAATCATCTTCCATGCATCTTACTTTAAGGCCTGAAGCAATACCAATGGATTTTCTGGTTCACCCCCAATCCAAGATTGATCTAGATGAGGTTAGGGCCCATGCTAAACAGGTTGTGCAAGATCAACACCGTCTGAAGGTTGGTCTTCCTCTCTTGCACACTTAAATGAAATAGATTAGGATAACTATGACAAACTCTTAAATTCAACCATCTACTATTGCAATTAGTTTCTTTCTTTCAGAATATATATAAATATTATATATGTATAAATGTATGTATGTATGTATATGTACATGGTAACGAAGGGAGTGCTGAAATGTCTACAGGATGCATGTTCTATGGCTTCTATGTGTCGGATGTCTTATTGATTTGAAGTTGATTTTTTCAATCCATTTAAACTCAAATGATGCAGTTTAATTTTCATTCGAACATAAGAAAGCTGAGAAGTGGAAGTATATGGAATTTAATTTAAATCATGTAAATGACCTTGATAAAATTTAAGCTGTCGTGAAATTTCAATTTTTATCTAATAATAATGATAAACATAATTTTTTTTGATAGAGGCCTTTTCTCAAGCTTGCCGTAAAAGATTTTCAAATGTGCACAAGCTGTGTTGATTTTGTTTGACCTATTATTTTGGGGACATGACTCCCCTAGGGTCAAAGTGCATATTTTTTTATAAACCCCATAAGGTCAGATCTCATGTCAACATGCAATTGCAATATGGTATGTACAGCCTTTTCTCTCCTCTGGATCAAAAAAAATAAATTAGAAGATAGTGTTTGGTTCACTGGAATGAAATCGAATGGTTATTCGATCAAAATATTCATTCTCATGTTTGGTTGATGGAAAAAATAATGAAAAATGCATTGCAAATGTAATTGTCATTTGCTATTATAAGGGAATGATAACTTCACAGGTAAATCTAAAGAACGATCATTTCATTACATCTCATTTCAATGAACCATGTAAGAGCAAAAGAGTCCTAGGCCCGCTTTTAGAAAGGAGGAGACCAAGGAGGAAAGAAAAGAGAGAGAGTAATTTTTTTCCCCCTTACCTGGCCTGGATGAAAGCTGATGCACTGTCACACTGTTCAAGCCCACAAAACTTGTGATAAAATGGTGTTTCATTGAATTAGTGAGAACCTTACATTGAATTCCATTTCACAGTAGTAGCTGATTACTTACCTATACTAGTAAGAGATTTTAGTAATTAGTGTGGCTAGCAGCCTTTATTTATTTCTGGTACTAGTATATTTGAACACCAAGTTAACGTCTGGCCATTTCTTAATATATATATACTTTTTAATTATTTTCACCACATTATGGATATGTCAGACACCTGTCCTATTTTCGGACACCCACCTGAAATGGAGGGTCAGACAATATTTTTGAAAAGTTTTAATGAGGGGACAAATTTGAGAAAGGAAAACTTTTCACCTTTTAGAAGAAATAACTTCTTTTGGCCACTTTCTCCTCCACATCATTTTCCCCCCTTAGAATTATTAGTGAAGGCGGTTTGAAAGTCGGGTCAAACCTGAGCCATGCCCATTTATCTGCTGAAGCAGAAGATGTCTTCTTGTAATAGCTTCGGCTGTGTTAGGTAGACTCACATTGGCTTGTTTTTTCTTGGGTCATGCTTGCTGTGGCTCTGTACGCATGTTTGTGTGTTTAGACGTCGTGTGTGTTTGGAGGAATTATTATTATTTTGTCTAGACAAGCTCTGAGCAGTGCACTTGCTTCCTTTGTTTGTTGACAGATGCAAAAGAAGTTGCAACAGTTCAAAGCTCCGAAAAAGAAGCAGCTTCAAGCTACGGAACTTAGCGTGGAGGGTCGTGGCATGGTCAAATACTTGTAGTTCTCTCCATGGGCTTAGCTATGCATGAAGTAGTGGGTTCAATTGAACCACTGAACTTTGAATTTTTCTTTTAGAATTGTGTAGTATTATATAAAACTTTTGACGGGTTTTTATAAATTGGCACCATTAAAATTGTTCAAAAAAATAAATTTATCAACAAAAAGAAGTTTGTTTAAAAAAATAATTAATTCTATGTTTATCATATTGTTATATTATTTTTTGTTTAGCATACATAATTATTAATGGTTGAATATGAATACAACTTATATGGATACCATTACAACAATCATTGTCATACATTAGATATCATGCAAAAATATAGTGAGCTAATTTTATTGACATAATAAATATTATGATATCATTAGGTTTTTTTTTTTTTTTTTTTTGATAATGATATAAAAAAAATCATACATTTGTATAAAATGATGTAATTTAATATGGACTTTTCACTTTAAAATAAAATATCTATGAAGACGCTTTTTATTTATAGAGAATTTCATTTTGCTCTTCAAATTATACCTCGATGATCAATTTAATTAATGTACTTATGATTTTAATTTTATACCTAAACTATTTAATTTTAGATCAATTTCATCCCTACCGTTAGCTACCATCTGTAATTAAACAACACTTGCTGTCATTTTCATTTGAGACTTCATTTTAGCCCTTGAGCTATCCCCAAAATATTAATTAGACCCTTAAACAATATGAGATTTGGGGGTCTAATTGATATTTTAAATAGTTTGGGGGGCAAAATAAATAAAATAAAATTTCAAACGAAATTTGAGTGTCACGCCATCAACTTTATTCTAATTATAAGCGGTAGCTAACGGCTGTGATGAAATTGATCCAAAATCAAATAGTTTAAGTATAAAATTAAAATTATAAGTACATAGGTTAAACTGATCATTGAGATATAATTTGGGGGTAAAATGAAATTTCCTCTTATTTATAACATCATTTTTGTGTTTTTTTTTTTTTGTATAAATTTTATATATAAATAGAGTTACCAAAAATATATATATATATATATGCTTTTTTTTTAAACATGAAATTCTTAATTGGATCTTGCAAAGGATAGTATTTCGTCACTAAATGTCCATTTCATCATAAAAAATAAAAATAAAAAGATTAACACTTTTTGTAACTAATATATCTCATAACTACAAAGTAATTTTGTCCCTAAATTTGTCTCCAAACCTCAATTTGTTGTAATATTTTGTCACAATATATTGATGAAAAAAACTATCATAACAGGTTTATTGAAATGAAATAAAAAAAAATTATAGAAAAAAAAATTGTCACAACATGAAGTTTCCATGATCACATATTTTAATTGACACTAATTAATGGGTCAGTGTGTTTCCTCATATTCAGCTACAAAATTCTGAATATCTAAAAGCTTTAATGTTTAAAATTAAACAAACATATTCACTTTGAAGTTATTTAGGCCAAAAAAAGTCAAATCAATACACAAAAATTGCCGGGTCTCTCTCTGAAGTTCATGGAATAGGGGCCAGTTGTTGGTGTTGGAAGAAGTTATGAAACCTTCAAATTCTGGCAAAATGGGCTTTATTTCTATGAAAATTAATTCATAGAATTTTACCTGCTAATGTTGCTTTAATTAGTAGAGGAGTGGGGGTTGATATTCGATGCCCAAGATGTTTGGAGGAAGAGGAATCTGTGGAACATCTTTATTTTCAATGCCCTTTTGCCAAGCACATTTGAAGGGGTTTACGGTTGAGTCTGAATTTTGAATATGGGCAAATTTTATTGGTTCAGGAATGGATTGAGTGGTGGTTTTGAAATGCACCAGATGAGCAGGCTATAGTGGAAGCAATTAAGGTTTTATGGGGAATATGGATCCATAGGAACAAGGCTGTATTTCAAAAGGATATTGAGCATCTGATTCAGACTATTGAGTGGATTAAACACCTGGATTTACCTTCAAATAGACGACTTCATGCTAAATTGATGGGGATTACTATGTTTGGGAACTCAGGAGAGAAAAGAAAAGAAATGATTACTTAAATAATAAGAGAAAAGAAAAGAAAAGAAATGATTGTGATTTCTCTCATTTTTGTTTGGATAAGGAAGAAATAAAAGAAAAGAAATTATTGTGATTTCTCTCATTCTTGTTTGGTTAGTTTTCATTAAGAGAAAAGAAAAGAAATTATTTTATGTTATATTACCAAAATAACATTTTTATATTTTCAATCATTTTATTTCTTTTATTTTTATAGGGACAAAATAGGTATTATGAAAATAGTGGTTTCTTTTCTCTCCCAATCTCTCCACTTTTGGGAAGATTGAAAATGAGGCTTATAAGATAAATGAGTTTCTCTCAATTTCTTCCCATTTCTTCTCATTTCTCTCTACTTAGGTTATCCAAACAAATAAGAGAAATACATATCACTCCATTTCTTTTCTTTTCTCTTCAAATTACTCAATCCAAACATAGGGTAATTCTGTCCAAAATAGGGGGGATGTTTCTTTTATTATTACTAACAATGCCAGTTGGTGTCCTGATTCTATTGTGCATAGATTTTTGATTGATGGAGCATGGAGGCAACAATCATCTCAAGCTGGGGCTACATGGGTTGCTATGGACTACAACGGAAATCCAATCATAAAGCAGCGATTTTATTTTACAGCATCTTCAGCACTAGTGGCGGAGGCAAAGGCATGTTTAGGGGTGCTCAGATGGTGTTCGCAGCACCAAATTATGTCAGCCAATATTCTTACAAATTGTCAATGCTGATGTTAGTGAAAATTCTTTTTAGACCCAATCGACAGCCATTGATCAATAGGCTTGAATAGATTTTATAAACATAAAAGATCAGACTTTTGTAGTTGAGTTCTATGTCTTAAACATATTAAGGACTTCTCTACAGGTAATTACGTAAAGAAGGAATGAAACATACATAATATGTATTTATTTGATTAAATTGTCACTTGTTACTAATTATAAGAACTTAAATAAGAACAAAGAAATGACAAATACAACAATCGACAGAAGAAAAGAAATGGGGTTTGGAAAATTACTTAATCTACTCCTAAAATGGCTTACTTAAGATACTCCTAAATAATTCTTCGCAATTTGTGAGTGGTTATTGATTGATCAATCTCTCTTTGTATCTCTCTTGGCCTATTTATAGGCTAAGTCACATGAGAGAAAGAGATAGCCTAAGCTCACGATTTCCTCAACAAGTCCATGATTTCCTCAATATTTATCCATATCTCATGTTTGATAGAAACTATTTTGCAGATTTGGTGCTTGATTTGATTTTAATTCCTTGATTTCAGCAATTAACTTTCAAATTGTTGCAATTGCTAATTTTCTAGCCCTCCATTTAATATGTCATCATGCCACGTCCTTAACATATCTATCATGTCACGTTAACATGCCTGTCGACAAAAATAATAATAATAAAAACAAATGTGGTCAATGTTATTCTTTGAAAATAATTTATGATTTCAATTGACAAGCCATAATTGAACTTGGCCATAATTAGTAGACCACAATCGACAGAAAAATAAAATGCGGTGCAAATAATGCCTCCTCATTTAAATGGATTGAAAAATGAAATCTAATTAAATGATTTATAAGGTAGTTTACCACAATCGACAAAAAATATATTATGGTGCAAATAATTCAAATTCTTGAAGAGTTACATTATACCCATAATAATTTTTAATCTATCACTAGCGAATACTCCATCTTTGGCTCTGTCAAGTGACATAACAAAGAGTCATATCCCTTATTTTTAAAATAAAACAATTCTCTGTTGGCCACATTTTGGCTAATTAAATTCACTACATATAGCATTTTTCAACCCTTGTTGTTTTTCAAACCATGTCATGAAAATCAAATTTTGGTGTGATCCACAAATCCAAAGTGGATATTGGATCCCCAAACTCACATAATTGAATTTTGTGAAAAATTCATAAATTTTGACACTTTGAACAATGTTAAAAAATTCACATTCAATAACCGTGGGTTCATAATTTTCAGCCATCTTTGGCTTAAAATCATGTCCCCCAAGTGAATTTTTACCGTCATTTTGTGATATTTTTTAACATTTTTTGAGAGAATGGTTGTTGTTCTTTTTTAGCCATTAATGGCTTGTCACTTTTTGCCACATTTGGCAAAACATCATGCCCCCAGGTGAACCTTTATCTGTTAGAAAAATACTACCAAACTATATGGAAAATATAATTTAAAAATACGTAAACGATTTTTGGGCAAAACCAAAACTAAAATAAATTGACAAAATAACGTAACAAAACTTACAGTATATAAATAGATAAAACCTGATCGAGTCGAGTGTGTGACACTCTTTCCTTAAGACAGATTTGTCCTTCCATCGGTGCTTAAGATTCAATGGACGTCTATCTCCCAAGATACAATGATCAATGTCTTGCACCAGCAGCACTACTATTGCAAGCCTAGCAAACTTCGCTGTGCATGTACTCTCTTTATAGGAAAATTAGACTCCAGCAAATATGAAGAATAAATGCAAAGTGAAGAAGAAATGATGAATACTCTATCCAAATTGAAGTGAAGGGGATAGAATTTATAGATTCCTCCATGACTCTTTAGAAAGGTTGTGACCCTTCAAAAGGACACACCTTTCCATTTCAAGAGACACAACCATTGGAGTAAATTTAATTCAAATTTTCCAACAATCCCCCACATGAATGAAATTTACGGAAAGGACATGTAACAACATGCAGACAAAGAGAGAGTACATTAAGGAAATGTGATAACCCAGTTCCGTTTTATGCTAATTGGTCCTTATTATGAATGTGATTATGTGTTTGATATGATTTTGTGTCATTATGTGAAAATATGTGGTTTTGAATTTCTATCTGTTCACCGTAAGAATATCTGTTTGATTATCTGCTTTGGAAATTAAATTGAAGGCCCTATCGGCCACAGAAACTGAAATTGATTGCGCCATTGTGGTTGGCATAATTTTTAGGGCCTACAGGGAAATTTAATTGAAAATTGATTCGGATCGAATTAAATGGATTAAATTAATGGGGTAGTGCTCAATTATTTAAATATTAGGAATTTTGATTAAAGGAGCTTATTTAGTGGGCCACTTTCACTCAAATTCTCTCTTTAGCTTCATTTGACTGATTTTGAACTCAAGAAAAGAGAGAGAGCCGACCTTGAGAGAGAGAGAAAAGGCATCTTGGTGTATTTTTGCTTATAAATTGTGAATTGGGAAGGCTAGGTGCAAGAGTTGCCCATAAATTGTGAAGATTAAAGCTCTTTGGTGAGTAATCCATGAATTCTAGTTGTAATTTTGTAAATTTAGAGTTGATTGATGATCAAGATCAAGGATTGTGCTATAAGTGATGGGATTAAGTTGGTTTTGTTGAATGTGAGGTCAATAGACACATGCATGTAGGAAATTGCTATGAATTTCCATGTTTAGCATTCCGTCACAAATCAATGACCGAGCGTCATGCATAGTGAGCCCAATGAACAAAACGGGATTTTCCCGGGACGTTCGGGCGCGTCTACAGTGATAGGCTAGTCCATACTTACTATATATTAAGCAAAATGGGGTTTTTAACCCCTAGCCTTGTGGGAGCTCCAACCTTCCAATCTAAATTTTCTGATTTTTGGATTTTAAAAAAAAAAAAAAAAAAAACCTTAGCATTTATTAACTTCTCGCAACCCCCAAGTCTTACCCTCATAATAACACTTTAATGCATTAAGAACAAGTATAAAAAAAATTCTTTGAAATCTAACACACATGAATTTCCTGAAAAGTCCCAACACATATGATTATTATCCCTCATAATAACACTTTAATGCATTAAGAACAAGCATAAAAAAAATTTCTTGAAAAGTCCAACACATATGATTATTATCAAAACATTAAACTTTAATATAATTGTAGACATCCCTGAATGTCCCGGGATGATGAATCCCGATCTGTTCGTTATTTGGGCTCACTACAGTTCGGACTCAATTTTGTCACGGTTCTTAATCTGAACCAAAGAATCCAAATCCGGCAAATCGTTTTGAGAAAAACAGATTTTTGTAAAGAAGTGCCAAACATGGACTGCTTTGCCAGATACAGAGTCGCCACCTAAATATTTTTTTTATGAGGGAATTTAGGAAACCCTGACTCGGTGCCAAAGGCCACGTGTCCGTCATCACCAAAGTTACCTCGGCTCGGGAACTTAGGTACGATTGGGGAAGGTCAGCTATGAGCACCCCCTCTCGCCCGATCCGAAGATCGGCCTCTACTAACCGTGATATCTTGTTTTGAAAACATTATGCGTTCTTATTCTGGTTATTAGCCTAGAATTACTATGTTATGCGCACAGTAAACAAGTATAGACCAAATCGCCCAAATTGGAACAAAACATTTCATGTTTGTTTTGAAAGTGATTTGCTACTTGCGAGTAGGCTAAAATGTGGGTTTTGCCACCCTTAAGTGGGCTTTAGAAAAGATGGTTTTGCCACTATCTAGTGGGCTTAAAACTCACAGTCTTAATGCATTATCCCAATTTAGGTAATTCAACCTCCATCCACAGGCATTCAAGCAGTTATATCACATAAGCAGCTAGCCTCATGGTAATCATGCTATCATGGCAACACTCACACTCATGCAAGGATGCTAAAGCATAAACACTTACCGAGTACTCCAAGCCAAAACCGAAACTAGTTAGTAATCATATGCATGATCCTAGTTCATGTTAAGATGGCTAATGCAACACATGCAAGATGCAACTATGATAGGCTCGGCATTTCTAAGATGGCATATGATGATACTACAACTAACACGTATTCAACTTGGAATTGAAATACAATGCAGTTAATATGATGCGCCGGGCCCGGTGCATGCAATAATGATGAATGATGCACGCATGCATAGCATAAGGTATGCTAAATTAAACATGTCCTAATACT
Source organism: Camellia granthamiana (assembly GCA_036172215.1). Lineage (NCBI taxonomy): Eukaryota > Viridiplantae > Streptophyta > Magnoliopsida > Ericales > Theaceae > Camellia > Camellia granthamiana. The sequence goes on from CM069913.1 coordinate 1,003,153, forward strand.
AACCAACAAAAGCAGGTAAGTAAAAGGGAGAAAGAAGTGGGGATTGGAAGACATGCACACACGCACCCACACTTATTACAAATTAGCCCTCGCTCGGAGGGACCGAAAGAATAATACAGATTTAACTAGCCTACAAGCTAATTAAATATTACAGACCAATTAAACTAGTTAAGCAAATTAACTAATCTAATAAAACAGTAAACAGCCTCGGGAAGAGGGCCCAATGCAATGCGTGCTCGGCTCCGCCCGGAAGTCCACTGCCATGCACAAGTTGCCTCTGTTTTCCCTGCTCTGCTCCTCTGATCATTGCAAAATTCCAAAGGTATGCTCCGTGGACACTGTGGAACACCACCGGCTGAGAGGAATGGCCACCGGCCAAGGGAGATGGTCATCGGCCACAAATTAAGCCATCGGCCACTGATGGATGGCCGGTCGGCACTGGAGATGGCCGGCCGGCCAAATCTTCCTGCAGAACCTGTTTTGACAGCAGTAGAGGGCAAAACAAGGCATGGCAATGCATTTCAAGCAAATGTGTGCACCAACACATCCCTTATCATGTTTATGACTCAAAGGGACATGGTCCTTGATTCTCGGACCACCAATCGCGTATTTCGATGCGTGATGGCCCAAGAAACCAAGTGTGCATTTGATTTCAAATGGAATGCAATGCATACAAACAAACAAGAAGCTCAACCTCTATCATACTCAACTCAAGAGGTGAAGCATGCATGCCAATGCAATGCAACCTAGGCATGTGAGCTAAGTGTGCAACATGATCATGCAAACAACAAAACCATGTGCAATGGGCCATGAACTAAACAAGTAAGCATGCAAGGCATATAACATCAATGTTAATGACACACATGCAACAACATGAAAGGCATAACACATGTAAATATGCAAAGCAACTTAACATAAGAAGCATGCCAAATGCAATGACACTTAAACATGCAACATGTTAATAGACTAAGCACCTAAACATACAAACATGTATAGCATGCAACAACATGCCAAAGGGATGGTCTTAAACTAATTTGGACAGCTCTCTACTAGGTCCAAAACAGTGGCCAACATGCTCAAGAATGGAAGCCAAAACACATACAAATAGGCATGCATGCAAGGTCCAACACTTAAGCACAAAGAAGCAACTTTTAAACATATTTAAAAGAGACTATTATGGACAAATGGCAAGCACATTAAACTCTGAAAAATACATGAGGGATGATGCCAAATCAACCTATCAATGCAAGCAAGGCATGCAACTATGTCCAAAACTCAAGGCAAACCAAGGGGCTTAAACCATGGCTATATGAAGCAAGTCCCAAAGGGCCGAGGGGACTCAAAACAGTCCCAATGTAGGTTGAGACAAGGCCCAAAACACACTTAGATGGCATCTAAATGGCCTACACAAGGAAGCATACACAAAGGTCCAAACATGGGACATGAAACACCAACCTTTTAAAGCATTAAAGGGGCATCAAATGCAAGCATACGAGCATGGAGCAAGGACTGAAATATCATAACTAATGGTGCCAAACCACTGAAATGATGGAAATAGAGCATGGTAGAGGAGCCAACACTCAAGGCATACAAGCTAGATTGCATGGTAGCTATACAAAGCAAGTTATAGATGACCCAAACAACCAAAATCAGACCTAAATCATGCCAAGATATGCATAAAAGCTTCACAAAGCTAAGCCAAAATCATGCTAGAAACAAGGCTCAAAACACAAAGCATGTTAAGGCAATTTCATGGCATTACAAGACAAGTATGCTAAGCATGCATGGTGTGTCTAAACCAAGTAAAAACAGTGCTATATCATGGAAAAATAAGCACAAATAACACTTAAGACATGGCCAACATGAACTCAAGAATGGTGCTCACACATGAGGCTAAAATGGCACATTTTGAAGACAACAAGGAGAGAGGGTGGCCATCTCCTTCTTAGGACCTTAAACCACCATCCTCACCACTGAAATCCCTCAAGATTTCAGTGGTGAGAAGGTCCAAACAAGGTGGTCCCGAAGCTCACTAAAAACACACAAAAATGGGGCCAAATAAGGCCTAAGAGGGGGTAAACGACCCCAAACACAAAAGTGGTCTTAATGAAGTATCTTAACCCCAAACACAAAGCTCAAATCAGCAAGCAAGACAGGCTAAAAGTGTGTGCAAAAACAGAAAATAAAGAGGGAAAAGGAGTTACCTTTGTAGCCAAAAGGGGACAGCAGCCTCTTGGTCCAAAAAAAAGTCCCTTAGCCTCTAAAAATGGCCTCCAAGCTCCTTAGGTTGATGATGGAGGTGTTGTGCTAGGAGGTGTAGTTCAAATGGCCAAGAACTAGACCCTTTTGCACCCTCTAACCCACACAAATGTAGAGAGAGAGGAAGATATAGAAAGAGAGTGATATATATATGATATATATCAGATTTTTTAACCCCCCCCCCTCCCCCCAAAATGGGAGGAGAGGCCCTCTTTTTATAGACAAGGCAATGGCTCAAAGCTTCTCTTGGAAGCTAGAAAGGTGCAAGCTTCTTGGAGAAGCTAGAAAGGTTCAAGCTTCTCCAAGAAGCTAAAAAGGTGCAAACTTCCTGAAGAAGCTAGACCAAAAGGGTGCAAAAGGGGCAAAACAGCCACAAATGTGCACGGGGGCAGGGTTTATGCATTCCAGCTGGCACAGCTGGCATGCACCATGCCTGAAAAAGGCAAAAAGATGGTACCGGCCAGAAAAGGATGCCACCGGCCAAACAGATGGCCGGCCGGCCACACTAAATGCCGATCGGCCAATGGTATATTTTACCAATGGCCGGTAGCCCCAAAACACGGCCGGTGGCCTCAAGCCACGGCCGGTGGGTGCCAGGAGTAGCTAACAAGCTACTCTCTACCCCTAGAAGGAAAAACACAAGTGTTTGGTGCCAAACCAAACACAAAACAGTCGAGTTGAGAGATTCTGAGGCAAGGCGCGCAGCCAAGACCTCCGGGAACTCAAAACAGAACACGAACATGGGTGATCACCGAGTGTTCAAGCGGTGACGTCCAAGTCTTGAGGACGATCAAAAATGGGGTGTCTACAATAATATAATAAAAAAAAGACATTTAATTCCTTGAAAAGTTTAACACATATGATTATTATCAAAATATTAAACTTTAATATAATATAAAAAAGGGAAAAAAAGAAAACATTTAAAAATCGCAATTCACATATATAGATAATTGTAAACATAATTCGTGCATAGCACAGGTGATATGCTAATATATACTATATATTAAGCAAAAGGGGGTTTTTAATCCTAAGCCTTGTGGGAGCTTCAATCTCTCAATCTAAATTTCTTAATTTTTTGATTTAAAAAAAAAAAAAAAAACCTAGCATTTATTAACTTCTACCAATCCCTAAGTTTTACCCTCATAATAACACTTTAATGCATTAAGAACAAGCATAAAAAAAATTCTTTGAAATCCAACACATATGAATTCCTTGAAAAGTTCCAACACATATGATTATTATCCCTCATAATAACACTTTAATGCATTAAGAACAAGCATAAAAAAAAAAAAATTCTTGAAAAGTCCAACACATATGATTATTATCAAAATATTAAACTTTAATATAATATAATAAAAAAAAAAGAAAACATTTAATTCCTTGAAAAGTCCAACACATATAATTATTATCAAAATATTAAACTTTAATATAATATAAAAAAAGAAAAAAAGAAGACATTTTTAAAATAAAAAAAAGACATTTAAAAATCGCAATTCACATATATAGATAATTGTAAATATATTAAGGAAAATGGGGTTTCTAAACCCCGAGCCTTGTGGGAGCTCCAATCTCTTAATCTTAATTTTCTAAATTTTTGATTTAAAAAAAAAAAAAACCTCAGCATTTATTGATTTGGTCAAAATCCCCTGATCAACATTTATTAACTTTTTCCAATCCACATGTCTACATTTATTGATTTTGTCAAAATTCCTGATTAACATTTAAAATTCCCTCATACAAATAATTATAGATACAGCTCGTGCATAGTTACTGCAGTAGCCTTTTTAATTTCTCCTGTACACTATGGTTAGTGATAAGATTGTTAAATTATTTTTATAAAAAATCTTAAAAAACATTTAAATATTAAAAAAAATTAAAACAAATATAAATATCTATAATTATCCCATGCATAGCACGGGTGATAGGCTAGTTATATATTAAGCAAAATGGGGTTTTTAACCCCCAACATTGTAGAAACTCCAATCTCCCAATCTAAAAATGTTCTGATTTTTTTATTTTTAAAAAAAAATCTTAGCATTTATTAACTTCTCCTAACTCCCAAGTCTTACCATCATAACGACACTTTAATACATTAAGAACAAGCATAAAAAAAATTCTTTGAAATCCAACACATGAATTCCTTAAACACATATAATTATTATCCCTTATAATAACACTTTAATGCATTAAGAACAAGTATAAAAAAAATTTCTTGAAAAGTCTAACACATATGATTATTATCAAAATATTAAATTTTAATATAATATAATAATAATAAAAAGACATTTAATTTTTTGAAAAGTCTAACACATATGATTATCATCAAAATATTAAATTTTAATATAATATAAAAAAGGAAAAAAGAAGGCATTTAAAAAAAAACATTTAAAAATTACAATTCACATATATAAATAATTGTAAACACAATCCATGCATAGCACGGGTGATATGCTAGTTATATATGATGCCAATGAGAGTTGAATCATAACATTGAGGCCATATATCTCCATGCACATTACTTAAAGACTAAGGTAGTTTTTTATATAGTTTGCTAGAATGATTTTGGACATGAATATAATGACTATTCATATACCCTTCAATGGAATGAACATTGTCGAAAAATTGTTGAATAGTAATTCCAGTTTAAATGTTCTCGTTTCTTTCTACCAAACCAAACATGAAGATAGATACCATTCCATCACATCGAACCCAAAAAAACAAATCAAGGGAATTTGTTAGATGGACAACATTTGATGTATATATATACATGTAAATAAAATCCAGATATACGTACATAATAGGCATACATGTTCATATCTATTCTATATGAAGCATACATGTTCATATCTATTCTATATGAAGCGCTGTCTTTATAAATAAATAAAAAAACGTTTAAAAAAAAATGAAAGTTGAATCACAACGCAGTGATTAACTTCAGTATATATATCTTACGAGGGTAAATTACTACCGTTGATTTCATGATCAGAATCATCATCACCATTCATTTCAATGTTGTTAGCATCAACAACGTCCTGATCCTCTGGTATCACTAACAATAGACATCAAACAGTTAAAACTGATTCTCTCATCAGGTGAAAATATAAACATTAGATAAGCGATTCTAGTTTTAAAACCAAAACCCAAACCCAAACCCAAACCTCATCTTAAGGAAAACATAAAAAATAAAAAATAAAAAAACGTTTGATTTCCATCAGGATGATAATCAACATGCATATTTACATGTATATGTACATATATATATATATATGCTGAAAAATAGAAGCAAACCGAGTTTCAAGGGATTTGAGCTTGGAGAGGGGGAGAGAGAGAGAGAGAGAGAGAGATTTGTAGGGTTTTTGTTGTGGTTATAAGCCTTTGGAAGGAAGGAAGGAAGGAAGGAGGTGCAATGGGCAGCGTCTAGTAGAAACGGGGACGAGACGCGGGAAGAGAGGTGGGATCAAAACCGTCCAAATGGCCTAAGCATTTGATCTGATGGCTCATCATTCGCTTTGATGAAAAAAAAAATATAGAGATTTGGTCAAAATCACCTTATAATAAAACTTTAAAAGTATACAACGTATTATTATTATCAAAATATTAAATTTTAAAATAATATAAGTTTTGATTTAAATGTCGATTTTTAATAAAATTAATATTTAAAAAAAAATTTATTAAGATCTATCAAATAAGATTTATGTTGATTATGAAATTCTTAAAAAAAAAAAAAATATTACCGTCGAAATTAATATAAACAGTAACATATTACTTTGGTAATATTATCAACAAAAAAAAAAAAATTTATTTTGTCCTTACTCAATTATGCGTCTCTTCCTCAGAGAGTTTATGAAGCAAAATAAATTAGGTTGTCTTTTTCACCAAACAAGAGTCTACTAGAAAAATTTTGGCTAAATTTTCCAATACAAGGTAAATATATCTCATCCCTATTCAAAAAAAAAAAAAGGTAAATATATCTCATCAGTATTACGATTCAATTAATTCTTGTCAAGTTACATAATAATACTACATGCACCAATTGGTATACCAATTAGTATATTAACAGATGATGTAACATAATTTTAAAAATTTTGAGGTATCTAAATTCCTTTTTAGTCCTAACTGATTCAAATCCATGACTAAGTAATCAATTGTATCAGCGAGTCGAGTCTTTGCCAGCCATATGTACTACAGGTCATAAGCCATGCTCAACCGGTGGTAATGGGGTAGGAAACTAATCTGCAGCACAAACAACTAGCTTTGATTTGGAAGATACCATAAACCTGGTCCAAGCCACCAAGCTCGGACAATTCATCACATCTTGCTTATATATAATGAGTACATCTTCCTAAAATTCCCCCCACAACTTATGATTTTATACATGTCTTCAAGCATGTGTTCTTCCTTCGACTCCCTTCAATTCACATGTGATCCCAAAATATGATAAGCTTGGCCTTCCATAACATCATGTGTGATTCATGATACCATCTAGCATAGCTAATAGTTCTTGGTCATCATAACAGAGACTTGAGATCAAATCCCACCTTCGTCAGAACCACATAAAAACTAAAAGCCATGATATATGGTTTGAGAATCACGTGCATTCATTTTCTCATAAATCATAATTGAAGAATTCTTAACATATTATTATATATCAACCATGTCTTCATCTATATGCTAAAGTTATAGTTTCAGACAACCTGATAAAGATGTGAATTAACCTCAGCGCAAGTTTGATGTAAAGTTTCAAGAGGTGTACCACTAAGCTCAAATTGGCCTCCTGGTTCCAGTAATATGCTTTGCTTTCCCTGCATGATAGTAATGTGAAGTCTGTGAAGTTGCTCTCCAAATATACACCAAAAGCAAAAGGTAAAACTCGCTGCAAGAATGAATTTTTTTTATTGCTTTTGAACCAAAAAAATAGAGCATCATTGTCCATAAAGAAGTAATACGTGAACCAGAAAACGGTTAAAAACTTTCCAAGTATTTAGATAAGAATTTTTTATTTTTTATTGGAAAAACAAGATAGAAGAGTGTCTACCTGTTTGAGTCCAATAATGTTGTCATGCTCCATTATTTTATCCCAGTCAAATCTCTCAGCAATACCATTGAGCAACTCTGCTATCTGTCTGTACTTCATGGGCCTTAAAGTTTCACTCTCAAAGCCAAACTTTTCATGTTCTGTACATATTCTGCAGAATCCACATGATGAAGTTCATAATTCAGAACAAGATAGAGAAAATGATTCAATTACCAGTAGTAATTGGATCCTGAAATTATTTTGTGACACCAGAAAATGGAATTGGAATCTGCAAACAGGTCCAGAATAAACAGTAATTGATGTGAACAATGGAATTCAATGTTTAGTCAATTGCAATATTGGAGCTTCATGTCCAAGCAACCAAAATACCTCCTAGGTTCATTTCATTTTTATTAAAGTTATTAGCTAACCATGTGATCTGGTAAGTTAGAAGTTAATCAAAAAATAAAATAAAATAAAAAAATAAAAACATCAACATATCTTCAAGTACAATATACAACAAGAGATGCCACTTGAATCCAAGTACCAAGGAGAGCTAGAAGTTGAACCTCCATTTCTCCTTAGGCTTGCACCCAGAAGCAAGGTATGCTACAAGATCCTCTTTCGTCAATGGCTCTGTAGCAATCACAACATCCTCTGTAGGGGAGCTTGCATTTACAATTGGCCGGTGTCCTCGCTTGTATGATACTCTAGCACTGTTTAAATGCAAACCATGCATTGTCGTTGTATAATTCGATGATAAGGATGGAAAACTTGTGCAAGTTTCCTTAAATTTGGATACCTCGATACCGCTCCCTACGTTGAAAACAAGACTGTAGCCCACTTTAGATCTTATGTTCTCAGAATGAATGCAGTGTGATGGACCCACCTGGGACAGATGCGCCATGTTGTGCCCCTGCAAAATCATACACAATCTCTCTGTTAACAACTCATTAAGCCAAAACTATCCACAATTAGTTCACCAACAAGAAGTACATTCAAATTCATTTTCAGCAAATCATGATAAACACTAATGCTCTATTTGGTTCATTGGAATGAAATGGAATGATCATTCATTTCCAATGGTAAATGATGATTTCGTTTATAATGTATTTTTCATTAATTGTTTTTTAATCAACCAAACACGAGGATGAATATTTTGATGGAATCATCATTCCATTCCACAATATTCCAGTGAACCAAACACTATCTAATAGAACTAGGCAGTGAAATCATTCAATTGAATTTGGTTTAACAGTTATTCACATCACAAAGACAAACTAAACCCATTAGCCCAATTTACAACCACCAAATAAAATGGGCTAATTATACTGGTAGTCCCTATATTTTATTTCTTGTGTCATTTTAGTCCTTAAACTTTTAATGGACTCAATTTTAACTCTTAATTTTAGATTTTTGTGTCAATTTAATCTAATTAATAATGTCGTTAGTGCTTTTGATGAAGAGTTGAGTAAGTATATAATTTTGTCCTTAAGAAATATGACACATGCCAGCTATGTGTGTATTTTTCATAATAATTATTAAAAGTTATAATCAATTTGACTAAATTGAATTCAAGGTCAAATTATTTATCAAAAAAAAAAAAATTTAAATTGAATTCAAGGTCAAATTGAGTCAATTGAAATTACATGGATTAAAATGACACAAAGACTAAAGTACATGTACTACATTCGTAATTTTCCCGAATAAAATTAAAATGGCAATGTGAAGTTCACAAGTTAGTCAAAGACCTCAAATTCTAGCAATAAGAATTCAGTGGTGCTACAACCGCTCAAATCGGGGTTGGGGGTCGGATCCCCGTCGGGTCGGATTCAGATTGCCATCCCTAATCTACAACCACAAAACCAAAAAAGTGCATGAATGTTGGGTAAATAATATTCCTTTTTTGCTAATATGAATTTCAATTTAAGTTTGTATGATTCTTGAAGCACAATCACTATCAATACAGAAATTTTTGGCACAACACAATGAATTTGAGTTTTGCTTTCTGAAATTTTGCTATCAAAACATTTTGTCAATAAAACAAATGGGTAGGCTTTTCCCTACTTCCAGATTAGATTGAAGCGTGCTGTTAGGCTTGTGGAGGCCCACCACAAGTTCTATTTCGATGATCCAAATTGTTGACAAAATTTGACCCAATCAAATAGCTATCAATATTCAATCAACGTGATTTTTTACAAAGATGAAGTACTCAACGAGTTCTACACATTGAACGGTTCAAATTATCAAAATATGATCCATGGTGGGCTTTATAGACCCAACAGCACCATCCAGTTCACAAAGTGGACTGAAGACAAGACTAGCCCAAAATAAATATACAAGTATACAAGAATTTACGCTTGTTTTAAGTAGGTTAAAAACTAATTTTTTGATTTTAAAAAAAATGGATAAAAAAGTAAAGAAGAGATGTGACCTAAAAAAATAAAAAAAAATCAAAAGTAATGCTAGGAACCTTAAATATTTTACCAATATTTCTACCAAATGTCTCACATGGGCGTGGACCCACATAGTGTGAGTCACACACCCATGTAAGACATTTGATAGAAATATTAGTAAAACATTTGAGGTCCTTAACATATTTTAAAAATCAAAAATTATTTTTAACCATATTCCCAAAATAAGCCTTAATGGATTTGGTTAAAGTATACATCAACTGGCAAATGAGGTGGCTCTCTCAACAACTCTCCACCACAAAAAATCTTGAGATCAACTCCATAATCTAAAAATAATCCCTTAAATACAAAGATTCAAAAATTTATAAATGAATTCAAAATAGAGGGACGTTTTGGCAAGTTGGTAAAAAGCCTTAGGTTATATCACTTCTCTACGTTTTTATATAAAAAAGCCAAAAAGTCACAAAAAGTCAAAAAGTCAATTTTTTATAAACTTTCCAAAACACCACAGAGATTCAAAATACACAAATGTCAGGTTCGACCAATCGATCAAAGCAACAACATTATTATGAGATTTCTTATATTTACTCTATAATACTACAAAAGATGTTATTTGAAAGCCTTTATGCGATCCGAGGACAACACTCTGAAACTCAAATATTTTTTCCTTGATTTTATTTGACAGAAATAAACAAATAATTTAAATTCAAAATTTATTTTGTTATACTAATCAAACTCTAGAGTTCTTTTATAATTTTTCTTAAATTTTTAACTATAAGCACCGGAGTCAGTTATGCAAACAAGTAGTACCCAAACCTAACCCGAAAAGACCGAATACATTCGAATCCACCTAATTGTATCTGAATATGAATGGGGCTCTCTCTCTCTCTCTCTCTCTCATATCACCAAATTTCGATTTCGCAACTTGTTCTCTTTCTCGCGGCGGTGACGGACTTTTTCTCCAGCTCCGGCGACCAAACATCAACCAAAGTGGTTCACTTATCGTAGTTCATGTAAGCTCACGCCTTCTAGGTGTTCGACAATAATTCCAAGAGAAGCACCCCAAAAACAGAGAGCAAGAACATGGGCAAGAAGGGAGCAAACAAGAAAGCACCCAATCTTACTTTTGGATCTCAGGCTTCAATCACACTGAGAGAAGAATCTAGCGGGAAGAAACATGCCAACGTCAATGGGAAGTCCATGTTGAAGTTAGAGCATCTACAGAACCTCGCGGTGTGGGCTAGTGGTAAAGCCTTTATACCTTCTCTAGGTGCCTTTTCGGGCACCAATTGGCTGCTCTTGGCTAGTCCCTAGAGTCATCACCTAATCCATCACTGTTTCCTTGTCAAAGGTGCAACTAATCTCTCTCTCTCTATATATATATATCTATATGTGTGTGTGTGTGTGTGTGTGTGTGTGTGTGTGTGTGTGCCCCATTCATGCATCTGATGTGTTTGTGATTGCATGTTGGGTGTTTTATGTTATTTGAAACAATTGGAAACATGAGATTTGATTGACTAGAGGAACCATAGTAGAGACATTGGTTAAATCCATCTATACTTGATTGTGTTTTCGTAGTTGTATGTATTTGTATAGATTGACTATGTATTTATGGTATTAGTATATTGACTAATGCTGGACCTTCAAATTGATATGAAACATGTTCGTTATGTTATGGAGTGATTGGTTTGCTCAACCTTTCTCAAGATGGTGTCATTCTTCTTTTGGACTTTTTTGCATATCCAATAATGTTTGCAACTTTGTAAGCTACAACAACCAACAGATATATGAAGAATGGTACATTAGAGAAGCTAACTATGTTAGTTTTGCACAAATGTATGTACCTTGTAGAGGATGCCTTATCCTCATTTCTTTCTTTTGATTGGTCAATAAAACTAATTTTGTTGTTGATAAAAAAAAAAAAAAAAAAAAAAAAAAAAAAAAAAAAAAAAAAAAATTATGTACCTTGTATATGTTAAGCATTTTATGTTTCTACATCTCTATGCACCTTTTTACACCTTTAGAAGGGCTATCTGGCTCAAATATTAGAATCTTTCGTAAATTGAATGCATGGCCAGTAATGGCATCTTAATGGCTAGACTATAACATGGAGCACCCATATATACCACAATCCTGAGTTGAACATGTGACATGAAAGCACAAACGTGAAAAGGCATCAATTCTGGTTCTAATCACTTGTTGGATTTATAGTTTGTTTCTCACTAGCTGAACATTTTCTTGCCTAAGCATTGTAATATCACTAAGGGCATGTTTGTTTGGACGGACTGGATAAGTAGAGATTACAATCCATCGGACTGTTAGTCCTGGGATACATTGTCCCTGGACTATTTTGATTGAAATTGATTTGTATCATATGTTTGTTTAGTTATGGGATTAGATATCTGGATTGGACTATTTTTAATAAATCCAATATTTGGTTGGACGGACTAAATAAGGATAAATTTTCAAAAAACTAATTTATAATTTTTATTTAATATATAATTTTAAATTGGTAATCTATAATTTATAATTTAACAACACTAAAAAAATTTAATTTATAAGGCCATAATTTTTAATTAAATTTAATTTATAATTTATATTTTTTATCTAATATATAATTTTAAATTAACAATACTAAAAAAATAATTTTATTTAATATATAATTTTAAATTAATAACAACACTAAAAAACTTTAATTTTTAAGGCCATAATTTTAAATTTATTATTTTTAATTAAATTAAATTAAATTTATAATTTATAATTTATATTTTTTATTCAATATAGAATTTTAAATTAACAACACTAAAAAAAGATATTAAATACAAGAGAGTAAAAAATGTAATTTCATAAGTTAATCCCATGGGATGAGTTATCCCATGATTTCTATCCCATCCCCCATGGGATACAACAATCCAACAAATAAGGGACTAATAGTCCGGAGCAAAAATTGGCTATCAAACAACGGACTATTAGTCCATCCGGACTAATAGTCCAATCTCATGCCCCAATTCTTCAAAACAAACACCACCTAAGAGTAACTTGTTCTGCATATGTAAGACCATAGGAAATATGTAGCGTCCTCAAATCCTTAATACAATTTTACTGTTTACAGATGTGAATCTATTCTTCAGCCTGGTTACAACTGCACTGTTAGAATTGAGAAGAATACAGCAAAGGCAAGGCGTAGGCGTAAAAGTTCAAATATTTCCACTCAGAACAGTGTTGTTTACAAATTCCACTTTTGCTCACATAGAAACCTGAAGAGAGGGACTCCTCGAGGCCATATGAAAGAGATATGTCTTCCTAAGGCCAAACCATCCTTCAATTTGGAACCTTCACGCTCCACGGTTATCAAGTTTGTCAAATTAGAGGGGATAATTTTTTTATTCATATATCTAACGAATTTTTGATGAAAATGGGCCAAGTATTATACGAATTAAGACCTTAAAGGAGCATAGTATAATTATGCTAAACTTGTGGGACTTACTACATTCAGTGTAATTTACCCTTTTTTATTTATTTTGGCTTTGCCAACATTTTCATTCAGTGTAATTTACCCTTTTTTATTTATTTTAGCTTTGCCAACATTTTCTTCCCTAAAAGATTTCAGTGGAGTATTAAAAGAATGAAAAATGTTATAAAGCAATGCTTCTGTTATAATGCAGAGATTTCCATACCTCAATATCAGAATTCTCTTTCAACATTCTATAAATTACAAAATGGAAAATCCCCAAAGGTACCAGCTTTTGCAGTTTCTTCAAAATCGTAGTAAACTAATAGCAATCCACATAATAAAATGATTAACCCTCTTTATATGAAAAATGGGATTGTCAAGTTTGAGAGGTTTTGGCTATTACCTTGCTCACTGCTCTCAGCAATTTCCTTCAAACCGGTCCAAGATTTTCTCTTCCGCTTGTTTGCCACGCTGATAGAATTTTCTGCAACAGTCATAGCGGAATTGCTTTCAGATTCAGCTGCTTTCTTAGCCCCTGACCTATTCCCCTTTCTTCTCTTGGCCTCCAACAAAGTCGTCCCAGTTCTGACCGATGGCGTTGCTAGAGCTGGGCTGTCTATGACAGGATCATCGGTGGTTATTGCTGGAGAAGCAATCTCGTCCACCTTTTTCACTTCTTTATTGCCTGTTGCACCTTCCTCTAATTTGACAGACTTGATAACCGTGGAGCATGAAGGTTCCAATTTGAAGCATGGTTTGGCCTTAGGAGGACATATCTCTTTCATATGGCCTTAAGGAGTCCCTCTCTTCAGGTTTCTATGTGAGCAGAAGCGGCATTTGTAAACAACACTGTTCTGAGTGGAAATATTTGAACTTTTACCCTTGCCTTTGTTGTATTCTTCTCAATTCTAACAGTGCAGTTGTAACCAGGCTGAAGAATAGATTCACATCTGTAAACAGTAAAATTGTAATCAGGATTCGAGGACGCTACATATTTCCTATGGTCTTAAAAATGCAGAACAAGTTATTCTTAGTGATATTACAATGGTTAGGCAAATGTACAACTGGTGAGAAACAAACTATAAATCCAACAAGTAATCAGAACTAGAATTGATGCCCTTTCGCGTTTGTGCTTTCATGTCACATGTTCAACTCAGGATCATGGTATATATTGGTGCTCTGTTCTCACCAACTTTGACATCAGTTCATGTTACAGTCTAGCCATTAAGATGCCATTACTGGCCATGCATTCAACTTGCCAATGACTCCAATATTTGAGCCAGAAAACCCTTCTAAAGGTGTACAAAGGTGCATAGAGATGTAGAAACATAAAATGCTTAGCATATACAACGTACATAATCTTTCTTTTTTAATCAACAACAAAATTAGTTTTATTGACTAATCAAAAGGAAGAAATGAGGATAAGGCATCCTCTACAAGGTACATACATTTGTGCAAAACTAACATACTTAGCTTCTCTAATGTACCATTCTTCACATATCTGTTGGTTGTTGCAGCTTACAAATTTGCAAACATTATTGGATATGCAAAAAAGTCCAAAAGAAGAATAACACCATCTTGAGAAAGGTTGAGCAAACCAATCACTCCATAACATAACGAACATGTTTCATATCAATTTGAAGGTCCAACATTAGTCAATATACTAATACCACAAATACATAGTCAATCAATACATATAGATACAACTACAAAAACGCAATCAAGTATAAATGGATTTAACCAGTGTCTCTACTATGGTTCCTCTAGTTGATCAAATCCCATGTTCCCAATTGTTTCAAATAGCATAAAACACCCAACATGCAATCACAAACACATTAGACGCATGCATGGGGTACATAGACACACACACATATAGATATAGATATATATATAGAGAGAGAGAGATTAGTTGCACCTCAGACAAGGAAATAGTGATGGATCAGATGATAACCCCAGGGACTCGCCAAGAGCAGCCAATTGGTGCCCGAAAAAGGCACCTAGAGAAGGTATAGAGGCTTCACCACTGGCCCACACCACGAGGTTCTGTAGATGCGCTAACTTCAACATGGACTTCCCATTGACATTGGGTTGTTTCTTCCCACTAGATTCTTCTCGCAGTGTGATTGAAGCCTGAGATCCATAAGTAAGATTGGGTGCTTTCTTGTTTGCTCTCTGTTTTTAGGGTGCTTCTCTTGGAATTTTTGTCGAACTCTGCACTGATAAAGTAAAAATACCACTTGTAAAATAGAATGATCAATGCCAGGCCTATCAATGTCTCAGATTCGAATCATATGTGGAAAAATCAAACCTTGACTCAATTAAATATTCATTCAAATCCAAATGCATCAAATCGAATAATGTCAATATGAATTTTTTTTTTTAGCAAAATACTATTTATACAGTCATTCTTTCATGCTAAACACAACTAACAAAAACAGTAAGGTTCCATTTGAAT
Source organism: Camellia granthamiana (assembly GCA_036172215.1). Taxonomy (NCBI): domain Eukaryota; kingdom Viridiplantae; phylum Streptophyta; class Magnoliopsida; order Ericales; family Theaceae; genus Camellia; species Camellia granthamiana. The sequence goes on from CM069913.1 coordinate 1,018,749, forward strand.
TTAGGAATTGAAAATGCATTTAAGTTTATCTTCTTCCATAGTTTTTCTATCCACCTATAACAAGTCTCCAATATTTTTATAAAATCCAACCTCAAATCCCTTGATTTTAAATCCACAACCACCCAAACAAACCCTAAAATCAAAATTTGGATACTTTGATTATCCAACTCATTCAATGCATAAACCATGACACTTCATAGACAAAAAACAAAGTTTATTCTCAAGATGTAATCTATAGGAATGGCAACGGGGCGGGCCGGGGCCAGGGATTACACTCCCCGTCCCTGATCCTCGACTGGGAACCCCCCACGCCCTCACCCTCTAACGGGGATTAGGTTTCCCAGACTCCGAAAAATCCCCGACCAAAAATTTTTTTTTTTTTTTTGGGGGAAATTTCTTATGCAAGTTTGTAATGAATGACTTTTTAAGCAGTATGCCAAACATCCAAATCTCCAAAATAATTGACTAATGATTACAATAATGCTACATATCTGTATTTTTTACTAACACAATTTGAAAATCAAAAGTAAGATCAAATGATTACAATGCTCAAACCCAAAAAGTAAGATCAAAAGTAGAGTAATCCACCAAATCTCAATCCTGTATTTTTGAATAATGCTACATATCTGTACTTTTTACTAACACAATTTGAAAATCTCATCATAACCTATGCAAAATCTCGTCATTAGATAAGATCTGAGAGGGTTGTGCACACAACTCTTAAAATCAAGAGGTTACAAGAATGAATCAAAGGTCAAAATCTACATCCCAAGGGGCTAGAATCACTTGCCAATACAATGTAAATAACAAGTCACATAGCCAAATCTCTGGTATCCAGGAAATATCATAATCTCAACACAACCGAATACCTTCTAAAAAAATAGTGAAACGTGCAAATATGCCAAGTTAACAAACCATTATCTATAATCACAAGAAACTAGATCAAGTTAATATCAGAATACATAAAGTAAAATGAATAAAACACGACCAAAATTGTAGTATTATATTCTATCAACACATTTGCTAACAGATATGTGATATAGTGATTGATGAAGAACAGTACAAGTAGCCGTCAAATTTCTACAGCAACATTAACTTACAATCTAATTTGAACATCAAAACTTAAATCAGATTCGGACAAGGAAAAAAAACAACCATAGAAATTAAATCTGAATTACTTTGTGAAAAAGGACAATACCTTAATAAAGATAAAACTTAAAAATAAAAAAATGGAAGCATACCTGCATATGCGCTGATCTACCTTTAGATCTGAGTTCAGATGCGTTGATCTACCTTCAAATCTCAGTTCTAGCTCGATTGTTGCAGATCTCAGTTCTGGCTCGATCATTGCAGATCGGCAGTGATGGGAGGAAGGAGAGGAGGAGGAGGGAGAGGAGGACAGCGAAGGGAGAGAGTCGGCGGAGATGGGAGGGTTTTTGAGAGAGAGAGAGAGAGAGAGAGAGAGAAAGAGAGAAACCGAGAGAGACAGAGAGAGAGAGAGAGAGAGAGAGAGACGGTCGTCTCTGTTGAGAAAAGGACAGCGGAGGAAGGGAGTCGGCGGTGATGGAAGGGTTTTAGAGAGAGAGAGAGAGAGAGAGAGAGAGAAACTGAGAGAGAGAAAATGGAGAGGCGATCGGCTCAGTACTCTTTTGGTACCTACAAATTTCACTACACATCAATTAAGATAACAAAGAATCTGAAAAACACAAGAATTGTTATAACTATAGTAACCATAATTCAAACTTTAATTCACTGAGTAGAGAAGAATTTACTTTCCTAAAGAGGTGACTTCCTAGTTGTAGGAAGGCCTACCAAAAGAATTTGTTTATTTAGAATAACAGCAAAAATCAACGAACTCAACACTGTCATGAAGAGCCAAAGACAAAGGCATGAAATCTGCTTCAAAAACTATGAAATATAGCAGCTAAGGATTTGTATACCATCATTTAAAAACCAATGCTGTAAAGCCACAATCTAACAAAAGCAAAGTTACTATTGAAGCAACACCATATATAACATTTTTTTTATTTGATATTTTGAGAGAAAAATCTAAAAAATAGCAAAGTAACTACTGAAGCAACATTGCTAAACTCTAGTATTTTGTCATTATTCATTACTAAAATATAGCAATAACAGTCTATTTGCAATTGAATCATTAGAGATGCTGTTAGGTAATAGCAGGAACATTGCTTCAAGACAACAATTTAGAAGCCTTCAAGCTTCATAAACGTTGGAGTTTAAAAAATATTTGCTAGTTAACAAAATACGGTACTCTATTTGTCCACCATGAATGTAATCAGAACAATTATATTTTTTTCACAAACGTTCATCAAATATAACCAAACACCCTACATTCATATTTTAAGCTAAATAGTACCCTTTTTTTTTTCTTTTTTTTTTTTAATCTTTTAACCAAACACCCTTACATTAAAATTTTAACCAAACAAATCAGTACATTTTATTCTTTTTTCACAAATGCTCATCAAATATAAGAAAATTTCAACCTCTCACAACTTCAGCATAAATAGAATCAAGTCAGTAAAAAAAATTAAAAAGAAACAGGATGAGATAGAGAGCCAAAACCAAAGGAAGAGAGCCAAAAGCAAAGATAGCATAGCAGAGAGAGAGAGAGAGAGAGAAACTTACCAAATCGGCGAGCGGTGAGGTGATCTAAGAGGAGACGATCGACGGTGACTGGTAGGGCTAGCGGTAGCGGTGGCGGCGACGATCGGTAACACTAGCGGCGACGGCAGCGATTGGCAACGCTAACAACGGCGGAGGCGGAGGGGGAGGTGAGGAGCAGAGAGTGGGAGACAGAGAGTTGAATGCAATGTTTTGGGGACTGTGAATTAGGTATACTTGGGAATTAAAGAACGGTTCTAGGGATAGGGATTTGTCAACAAAATTAAGAGGGAATTTTGATTTCGACAAAATTTGGCTGTTTTTCCAAATTTTTGAAGAAAATTATTTGGGAGGAAAATTATGGTAAAATTTTTTTAGTATCAACAATTTTATAATAAAATAAATTATTAAATTATAATTTTGTCAATTTATGTTCTAAATTTTTTATTTATTTTTAACATAAATCATTGTCTACTTTTATTAAATAAAATTGACAAAAAAAAATAATATTTTAGCCATCAATTTAAAAAATATATAATTACACCACTAATTGAAGTAATAAAAATATTTAAAATTTTAAAAATCACAAATATCGTAATTAGGTCACAAATTTTGTAACATAAATCACAAAATATATAACCACGTCACTAATTAACGTAACAAAATTGTTCAAAATTATTAGAAATCAGGTCACAAAATTTCGCAAGATCAATTACAAATTTCATGACTATCCACTAATTGGCGTAACAAAAATATCTAAACTTTTCTAAAAATCACAAATATGATAACTAGTTCACAAATTGATGCAGTACACTGATGATTTGCAAAGCATGGAAAATAGAGAGAATAAGAGAAAATAGAGGAAGGTGGGCGAAAGAACAGAATGAAATGGAGGTTGCTTAAATTAAAATTACATCAATCATTACACCTCCCTATAAACACACGTCCAATAATCCTAATATAAATAGTATTTTCCTCATTCTCGATTTACATCATTCTCCCATATTGAGAAGAACCCTCCTCTGGATAGTAAAGCAGTGATAGAATTAGAAAAAATCATTATCGAAGCAACAAATTCGTCCTCAATAATCCAAGTAACAGTTGACCAGGACAATTATTCCAATGCATAATAACCCCAAATGCTATCATGCAAAGAAGTGTTAGCTCCACTGTCCAAATGGAACTCCCACTTAGTCCACTTTCTCTATTATCTGAAGGTAGCTCTCCCATTCTTCCACCCACTCACTAGTGGAAGAGGTTGGTGGCAACCAATAAGCTCCTCCTTTAATTGTATATAAATTGAGGTGAGGAGAAAGGGTTTGATATAGATTGCAAGAAGCAACAAGTGAGAGTGCTATAGTAAGAGAGTGAGGTGAGAGTGTGTAAACTCCCTCCGGGAAATTCTATAGTCTATAGTGGATAACTCTCCATAGACGTAGGCAATTGCCGAACCACGTAAATATTGTTGTATTATTGTGTGTGATTGATTTCTGGTGTCTCACAATCCCAACAAGAAGCAACATCCTGAATTACATAACATCTTCCATATGATACGCATGTTCAGTAGAAGTGGAAAAAGACAAAGAAAGGTGATATGGCTAATGTCGAAGGAACACAATTTGTAGGCAAACTTTTTTTGGCTAGCTGGGAGGCTTAAACATGTCTCGGTAAGTAAACCAACATTCAAAACAGGACTAAAAATGTTATATATATAAAGAAAGTCAAATAAATATGTATTAGGTCCAAGCTTATAAATAATACAAAAAGGTTTAGTGGCTTAAGCATGAAGTTACTTGAAAGAATTTTTACGATAACTCTCAAGTCGCACACGAACCATGACACAGTCCCATTCATTAAAATCTAGTTTCCTATGATGCAAAAATCAATAGCAAGCTTATAATTTTTATTACTTGAATTAATTGTTCTTCTACTATCGACATGTAAATCAAGACAGTATTGAACAAATAAATCAGAAAGAAAAGCATTAAGGGGTAAAATATAAGCATTAGGGGATTTTTTAACATCATACTCTTACAATCATGAAGCATCTTCCTCAACATAAGTAGATGAATCGCATCTTGCAACACTAATGCAAGTATGGCCGTTCTCTAAGATTTGCTAACCTCTCTCCTCAGAGTAAGGGTTCATCTAGAGGTTTGACAACTTGGTCGACATACTCTATTATAAGTTTCCCGACACATGGTCAATAGTTGAGGTACGACGAAGACAACATGATGTAATGCAACCCTTACTATAGCAATGGTAACACTCATTGTAGAAGTTGAAGCTGAAGCAGATTCAAGGCTACCAACCAGTTTGAATTAGCTTTTTTTAAGCTAAAAGCTAGAAGTTGGGCAAAAAAAGCTTCAACAAACACCACCAATGATGGAAGCTTGCTAATATATATATATATTAATAGGTAATAGAGGGTTGTTGGTATGAATTAGGGAAAAGGGATTAGGACTTGGTCAAATTCTGGCTTAGGCTCTCTTTACCAACAATATCTTGGAAGTGGATCTCCGGATTTCTCAAGAGTGGGAAGAAGACCTTGGCATGTGAATCTTGTAAAATCACAAGTTTGACATACTTTCATTAAGGGTTGCCCAAGACTAGGTGAGACAGATGGCTCATTCCTTCAGTCCAGATCGTGATGTGTTCCCAAAAATTTAAGCAATCGGCAAGAGTGCTTGTTCTATATAGAGATGGTTTCAGTTCAGTCTATGGTCTCTCCACCGGCAGTCGAATATCAATAATTACTTGCCTTGCGTTGGTAGAGTGAGAAGTGAACAGACTCAAATACAGTTTTCAGGAGGGGATCTGGCTTATAAGGAATGAGAATGGGCAGCAAGCAATCTGGAGGGATTGAACTTAAGGATAACCTTTGCAAAACTAATTGAATCACAATAACAACTATATGCTAAGCCAATTTTTCAAGAAAAGACATACACCTTTCAAGATCAAATTCAAGCTAAGTGCGTCTTGATGCTCCAAAATATAGGCAACAACTCCAAAAAGGCTGAAATTCTAGTTTATTTCTTTTATGGTCTGGTTTAGATGTATCAATTAACAATTAGTGGACTGGGTTTAGATAAGATTTGTGCTGCTATATTTGTGCCACAAGTGTTTTGGGTTGGGCTGGGTCAGGTTAGTTTACCGCCTTAAGTAAGATGACATGTTTGGTGAGTACGGTTTGGGATGTTTTAAGGTGGAATGGCGGTTGGATTGTATTAGGTTGGACAACGGGTTAAAAAGCATGGATGCAGATGTAGATGCGGATACGTTGATATGGCAAAATTTAAAAAGAGTAGGATATGTCTACGGTCTAGTAACTAATTACTAAAAAGTCCTAGAATCATGATGCTAAGAAAAGAAAATGTAATGATAATCATTCAATAATCTAATCAATGTCTTGAAGTCATGGAATAGAAGATGAGAGTCAGAGAAGATGAGAAAGAGAGACTGAACGGGCTTATCGCTTGTGAAAGGGACATCGGAGGCAGTGTCGTTTTCGCTTTAGGATGGTTGGTGGTGGCGGGGGCAGTACATCGACATGGCAATGGTGGTGGTGGTAGTGATAGTAGTAGTAATGATGATTGTTTGACTGATAGAGGAGAGAGAGTAGTTTTGGTGAGAGAGTAGAAGGGAATGGATAAATTTAGATCTATAATTTGAAAAGTGATGGTATGGAGCAAATTGATCACGATTTAAATAGGTAAGGGGGTAAATTGATAATATCAAAAGTTCGGGTGTGAAATTGATCATAAGGTTATAGTTTGGGAGGGGGGGAAGGAACAAAATTTCCTCGATAGGTTGGGCTATAACTCTTTATCTCAAGCCTTACTCGAATATTAATAGGACACACACCACTAGTTATATATACCAAAAATCATTTTCCAATAGTTTTAGAACACATGTGTGTATGTAGAAATTGACAATAACAAAACCTTTCGAATCAAAACTAGTCAAAGGTTTGTGTATGTATGACATATTAATATGAAAGAACTAGAGTTTCGAGATAGATGCATTTAGTAGATAAAGAAATATCACCATTAATATGGTGAAATAGCCAGAGAGAGCAGTGATGAGCTCAAAGATCAAGAGACACAAGAATCAAGAGAGGCGATTGAGTTAGAAGAACTATCAACGTTGGTCATTTGATAATCTGAGCGAAATAGAGAAGGTTGAATAAGAAATAAAGAGAGATTAGGCACAACTAGTACAATCGAGGGAAAGAACATAAAAAGAAAAGAAGAAAAGTTGGGAAAAAGATTTATGAGGAAAATAATTTAGAAGAATAAAATAAAATCACGTCGTAGACAAAAAATTTGAACATATTTTTTTGTGAAATTTTAGTTAAAATTTATGGGTAAATTACAAATACATTCCCTGAGGTTTGCTTAAAGTACAGATTGCCTCTTGTGGTTTAGAAAATTACAAATACCCCCTTGTTATAATTTTTTATTTAACAAAATTAACAAAAAAAATGAAATTCATAATTGTTCTCCTATACAATAACAAAATTACATAAATTATTAATTGAAACATATTTTTAACATTATTAAAAACTGTTAATTGACTTGATGATTTATTAATAAAATGGGCGATTTGTTTTGAAATTAAAAACCTTAGAGGGTGAAATGTAATTTTCAAAATCACAGGGGGCGATTTGTATTTTAATTAAACCTCATGGAGTGTATTTGTAATTTATCCTTAAATTATTTATATATGTGTATATATGATGTTGGTTATGAATAAAGTGGTGTGGTTATAAGGCAAAGGATATTGGTTATGAGATATGTGATATTGCTATGAGCCAAAGAGTGTTATCTATGAGATGTGGTTATGAGATATGTGATTAGTGGTTATGAAATATGTGATGTTAGTTATGATCCAAATGGTGTGGTTATGAATCGAAGAGTGTTGGTTATGAGATATGTGATTACTGTTATGAAATATGTGATGTTAGTTATGCTCAAAGGGGTATAGTTATGAGTCAAAAGATGTTTGTTATGAGATACGTGATTAGTAATTATAAGATATGTGATATTGGTTATGAGCCAAATGGTGTTGATTGTGAGATGCGGTTAGGAGTCAAAGAGTGTTGGTTATGAGATATGTAATGTTAGTTATGATCAAAATGGTATGAGTATGAGCTAAAAAGTGTTAGTTATGAGATTTGTGAATAGTGATTATAAGATATATGATATTGGTTATGATCAAAGTGGTGTTGTTGTGAGCCAAAGGGTGTTGGTTATAAGATATGCGATTACTAGTTATAAGATATGCGATGTTGGTTATACTCAAAATGGTATGATTGTGAGCCAAAAGGTATTGGTTATAAGATATGTGATTAGTGATTAAAAATATGTAATATTGGTTATGAGTTAAATAGTGTTAGTTATGAGATGTGGGTATGAGTCCAAGAGTATTGGTTATGAGATATGTGATTAGTGATTAGTGATTAGTGATTAGTGATTATGAGATACTAGCATATCACTCGTGCTATGCACGAGTTGTATTTACAATTATCTATACTAGCCTATCACCCGTGCTATGCACGGGATAATTATAGATATTTATATTTGTTTTCGATTTTTTTTAATATATAAATTATGTTTTTTAAGATTTTTTTCTTATCACTAACCATAGTGTATGGGGGAAGTTAAAAAGGGTACTGCAGTAACTATACACGAATTGTATCTATAATTATTTGTATAAGGGGATTTTAAATGCTGATTAGGGGATTTTGACCAAATCAATAATTGTAGGCATGTGGAAAGATATGTGGATTGAAAAAAGTTAATAAATGCTAATCAGGGGATTTTGACCAAATCAATAAATGCCGAGTTTTTTTTTTTTAAAATAAAAAATTTAAAAAATTCAGATTGGGATATTAAAGCTTCCATAGGCCTTGGGGGTTAAAAACTCCCTTTTGCTTAATATATAGTATAAATATAGATAGATAGATAGATATATCTTTTTATTTTTATTTTTATTTTTGTGTGGTTTCTATTCAGGTACATTTTTTTTTCAATTTATTTAAGATGGAGTTGTGGGTATCTTTTTTTTTTTTAAATTTAATTTATCTGTTGTTTCCATTTGTTTTTAATTATTATTATTTAGGTAAGTTATGATGTGAGTTAGGTATGTGATAGACATGTGAGTTTTATTGATTTAAAGTTTATTAGATAAACTTTAAAGATTTTTTTTTAGTTTTTTTTGTTATGTTATAATATAATATATAAAATATAGGTAGATATCTACAACTTTAATAGAAAATATTATCTGATTTTTTGGGGAAGAGAAAATGAATGCAAGTTTTAATATTTTTTTTTGAAAATTTGTAAGAGAGATTAGGAGGGAGAGATTATGAAATATTTTTGTTATTAAATAAATAAATCAGTCAATATTTTTTTTAATCTATTTTGTAAATTAAAAATCAATAATTTTGGAAAATTGATTAATTTGTCCTATTAAGTAATTTAAAATTTTGATAGATATACATAAAAAAAAAATACATAATTATATTATTAAATCACAATTCAAATTTAGATGTTATATCTTTTTGAGATCTATAACTAAATTCTTATCTTTTTTTTTTTTTTAATTTTTGTGTGTAACCATAGTGTATGGGAGAAATTGAAAAGGGTGTTGCAATAATTATGAGAGAAGTCAAAAGGGATTGTGGGTTGAGAAAAGTCAATAAATGCTGAGGTTGGATTGGGAGAAGTCAATAAATGCTGAGGTTTTTTTTTTTTTTTTAAATCAAAAAATTAGAAAATTAGGATTAGGAGATTGGAGCTCCTATCTGATTTTTTGGGGAAGAGAAAATGAATGCAAGTTTTAATATTTTTTTTTTGAAAATTTGTGAGAGAGATTATGAAATATTTTTGTTATTAAATAAATAAATCAGTCAATAGTTTTTTTTAATTTATTTTGTAAATTAAAAATCAATAATTTTGAAAATTTGATTAATTTGTCCCATTAAGTGATTTAAAATTTTGATAGATATACATAAAAAAAATACATAATTATATTATTAAATCATAATTCAAATTTAGATGTTATATCTTTTTGAGATCTATAGCTAAATTCTTATATTTTTTATTTTTTATTTTTGTGTGTAACCATAGGAGAAATTGAAAAGGATGTTGCAATAATTATGGGAGAAATCAAAAGGGATTGTGGGTTGGGAAAAGTCAATAAATGCTGAGGTTGGGTTGGGAGAAATCAATAAATGCTGAGGTTTTTTTTTTTAAATCAAAAAATTAGAAAATTAGAATTAGGAGATTGGAGCTCCCACAGGCCTTGGGGTTAAAAATCCCCTTTTGCTTAATATATAGTATAGATAGATGTGATGTTAGTTATGAATCAAATGGTGTGGTTATGAGATATGTGATATTGATTATGAGCCAAATAGTATTGGTTATGAGATATATGGTGGTGACCTATAACTAAGTTATGATCAATTTAATTTTAGTTATGAACAAATATGATTTTAATGATGTAACTCAATCTTAGCTCTTTATTTTCTATGTACCATACATCTTTTTGAATAGAATGTACTATAGAATTTCCCTGTATAAGCATGCCATCCCCTATCAAGAACCATTGGCGTTAACTACCAACAACCTATTTTATTCAATCTTTGTCGGTGGCATTGAAACGGTCATTGTTGTAAATGTAAAATGCTTTACAGTCATTCTGATTTGAGTCTCCATTCAAGCTCTAAACTAGCAGAAAAGTCATTTTTGTCTTCGTCATCGGTGTAAAGGAAGTATATAGTTTATTTTTTATTTTGAAGTTAGAGTCATCCTAATTTAACCCAAATGCTCTTTTAAATAATTTGAGATAGATCAAACTAAAAAAAGATTACATAATAAAATTTTATTGTACAAAACTTTTTTTTAATTTCTATCTAATCAATGGAATTGAAATTTTGAAAACAATTTCATATGCATGTTAGACATATATTTCGAAATGTCCAAAAGTAACTTCATAACTTTTTGGAGCAAGTTGAATTTTATTTTTTATTTCATCAATTTTGGGTATTGATTATTTGATTCTTAAATTTAAAATCATGAATAATTTAATACAAATTTTGAAAATTTTGTAATCATTATGGTGTTTAATAAAGGGTGGGTGGTGATGGTAATTCTTTTATTACAATTTTGTTTTTTAATATTTTATTCTAATCAAAGGAATTGAATTTTTAAAAATTATTTCATATGATATTAGACATATATTTAGATCTTATTTGATACATATCAATGAGAGAATTTTAAAATTATTAATTTTATCAAATATATATATACGAACATTAAAAAGTTACGTCTTTTCAAGCTTTAAAATAAAAATGAAAAAAAAAACTTTAAAAAAAATTATATATATTATGTGAAAGTGAGGATGGTGGTGGCTGGGTGATATAGATCTTTGGCGCATTGTTTGAGCATCCAAATGAAGGAGTTTTTGGTTGAAATTTTAATTGGAAAGAGTCTTGGGGGAAGTGTTTTCCCGACCAAGTTTCATGATTTTTCTCAACTTGTGAAATTTTTGAAAAATCATTATGTCTCTTGAAGTATAAGGCATGTTTCCTCTTGCTAATTTGTCAAAGGCTTAAGAAGCATATATAAGGGGACATGATGTGCTACCTACCTGCCTCTCTGTCTAAATTGGACTTGAAGTGAGCAACCTCGGAGAAACTTAAGGGCGGGCTTTACGCATCCAAAGGGGTGTCTAGAGTCTCCACGAGGATTTGGGAGCCCCGTGGACGGTGCAAAAGTATAAGCATTGCGCGTGCCTCCTAGGCATGAGGTTTGAGACGTTGCTTCCATTATGCCAAGCGTTATGGCATCTTGAGGGTCGTTCTAGACTGAATGGGCTATCAAGGCACCACCAAAGGCCTCATGTTCCAACTCAAGTGCATGGTTTGGGTTCAACTTTGCATGTGGGGATTTCATGGCTTAAGCTAAGCGGTTGAAAGACAACACCGCATATGTGGGCTATCGAGTTGAGGCATTAAGCTATACATTGAATAAATCCATTGAGGAATGGCATTATGCTATAAGCGAGCTATGGATTGAGACGTTGCCTTATTCGAGCAACACGTTGGTGCAATACTAAGGTGCGCAATGACCTTAAGCGGAATCTAACACACGTGTTGGCACGAGGACTACACCGTGGGCAAGCTATTGACCCTCGGTGTTTTGTGGGCTTTGCATGACCATGTGGCTATCCGATAGGCATTGATTGAGGCATGCTTGACCTTGTGACACTTCAAGATACTGTCAAAGACCCAACATGTTATGTTGGCTTGTCGGCTAAGTCGAGGGCCTTCGCTAGCACATTGTTGCCTGACTAGGAGCCTTGATGACATGAACCTTAGTTGGGCGAGCACCTTGCTTGAGATAAGCTTGGCACTATGAAGTGACTTATGCCATGCTTGGTGCACTTGAGGTGTCAGGCTAACTTGCGGCATCCAAGTAAAAACGGAGCTTTCTAGGGGAGTTATTCTGTTTGACAAAGCATTGGGCTCAAATATTCAAACGGGTGAAATTTTCAACACTTGATTTGTCAATGAGTTATGGCGGGATTAAAATTAGTGGAGTATGAGCGCCACATGGGCGAAAAATTGTTCCACTGTGCCTCTAAAAGAATCGGCTTATGACATTGGGCCATTCTCTCTAACTTTGCTTGAAGTTCTGTTCTATCAATAGCTTATCGATATATACCTAAAAGTATAACTTGTGAATTTAATTGCAACTAGTTTATGACTTTATCAAATATTAGGTCCTCCTATAATAAGTTGTCACAGTCATAGATTTTGGGGGTGTTGAAAGAGTAATTCAATTCTTGGGCCATTGCCGCAATGCTATCAGAAATCATATGTCATATAGTCACCTAAATCTCACAGAGCCAGAGCACACAACAGTAATTTTTCATTGCCAAGTTAGGCAGGCAGGCATGCTCATGCTTATTATGGTGTAATTTTGGGCAAAAAGTTGTTTTGAAGCCATGTGATGTGAAATAGTATTTTCAAACTTTTCATCTTTGAAGAGCATTGCAAAGTCCATACATATCACTTCACTCCACCATAAAAAAATATTACACATGATGAAAACATGTAAACTATTAATTCACAGTTTTATATTGGCCAGTTGGTGTGCCATACTATGCTTCCATACTAGAAAGCGTAAACATCATGCAATTATTATTACTATTTCGGTGGTATAACAATTTATTTAGTACATTTGGAGTAAGACCACATAACCTAACATGTTAAAAAGAGTATATCACATATATATATATATATATATATGTAGTTGGAAGACATCAGTGAAACCTATATTACATGTTTGCATTTAGCCTAACCAAATGAGATTGTGACATGTTTTTATTAGTATGGAGCAATATTTTAAAATTATTTTTGAAAAAAATTAAGTATTGTAAAAATATTTTGAAAATTACTTTGAAAACAAACTTATGTATATTTAAAAATAATTTGAAAATTATTCACAAAATCATATTGAAAATAAAATGTAGTGTAAATTTAAATTTGGTGTGGTGTGGTGTGGTGTGGATCACACCTAATATCGACCTAATTTATTTTGGAATATATAATTTTAATGGAACTTATAAATTTATTTTTTTTTCACATTAGTAAAAAACAATTTGTAACATTAAAAGGTAAATTTATAAAGTTTTCTATCCAGCTGATATTGTTTTTATAGCTTACCACTAAAATTATATTCCCTTTTATTTTCGATAAATTTTTTTTTTTTTTTTTCAAACACGTCTTACTTTTTTTGCTATTTTTTTGTGCAACTACTGTGTTTAGAAAATTAAAAACAACACTAAAGTCCGGTTTGTTTAAGTTTATGGTTCATTCTTTTTATTTAAAAAAATTAAACAAGTTTATTTTGATTAAAAATAAATTATGCAAGAAATATGTTTGGTACATGTCTTTTAAGAGAGAAATTTTACTATACACACCTCTTATCATATGCACTTTTAAGTTATGTCATTTTCTTATTAGTTATTGTAGGGGCGTTCAAGGTTAGGAAGGTAATTAGAGAAGCAAAACTATGCTAATGGTCCAATAATGGTAGGAGTGGCTAGAGAATGAGTAACAGCAACTGTCTGAGAAGTTGGAGAGTGTGTAGCTGGGTGAGAGTGAAGCAAGTAGTTCAAGAAGAAGTGTATGGCAGTACCAAAATAAGCAGCATCTCCCATAAATCACCAAAATTCCTCTTGTTGAACCTTGGGAAATAGGTCCTATTTATAGGTTTTTCCTTGGTACCAAGAGGACACTAAGTGGCCAAATAGAGAGAAGACATGTATCCCAGAGGATCACATGGAATATTCTGCCTTGAGCCACCAAGCTGAAGGTACCACGTGTCCCTCTACATGTACTGTGTACTATTTGTTTGCCTCCGCAACTACCTTTTTTAAACCTCAGCAAGTGTAGTTGCGACGGGAGTGTTTGGCGCTACAACTCCCTTTTGAGCCTTAGCAAGTGCAGTTGAAACGGGAGTGTTTGTCTCTGCACTTGCCTTCTCAGCCTGAACCTCAGCAAGTGCACTTGCAGCGGTGAATCTTGCTTCTGCACTTGCCTTCTCAGTTCTGTTTGGCCAGTACATGCGTTCTCGGGACTCTGTTAGCCTATTATCGGCTATGTTTGTGTTCACCTCAGTGAAGCCTCCACCCTTAGCCACCTAACCACAACTCCCTAGCTTCCAAAGGTGAAGGCCACAGCCAAGCCTGCTATCAGCCATGCTGTGCCTTAATACCAAGCCCAAGGGGGCTTCCTTAGTCTTGCATGTGCGACTAAGGCAGGTCCATGACCTGGGTAATGAAAAGGGAGTCCCATATGTTCAGGCTACCCTACTCTCATCTTCGCAGGGTTGCTGCGATAAACTGGAATTTTTGGGCCTGCTATCAGCTCCAACCAGTAAATCTTGGAGCCTGCTATCAACGCCAAGTTAAATGAACTTTAAGGAGGGGGCTTGCTATCAACCTTAGGCTAGTAATGCCTTGGGGCCTGCTATCAGCACCAAGCATTAGCCTCTACTTGCAGAGGGAAGCCTCTCTCAAAGGCTGCTATCACATTGGCAGGGTATTCCCTCTGCAACTTAGTTGCTACGGTCGTAGTTGTTGAGGTAACCATTTCTCGCAGCGAGTTCAGACGGCAGGACCGACAATATTAGAGATGGCGGCGCCGACAAAAATGCCTCGGCAACTTGGGCGCTGCAAGTACTGCTTCTACAACTTAGTTGCTTTGGTTTTCTCCTTCCCTCAGCAACTTTGGATGGCTGCAGAATCGAAGATATTAGAAATGGCAACGCTAAGGCAAAGTGCCTCAGCAACTTTCCCGCTGCATGTATTGCCTCTGCAACTTGACCGTTGCATGTGTTCCCTCTACAACTTACCTTGGCCATTTTCCTTCATGGAGTCCGTTTGGACCCTTGGCGGGTCGGACCTACTTCGGCCCACTGTTGGCCCACTTCCCTTGGTGTCACGACCTAAACCCGTCCCTATAGGTTTAGTATCGTAACCGGCTAGTAATCCTTAGATTATCAAAGGCCTTATAACATAATAATGTATAATTAGGGGCTGCGGAAGTAAATATATAAAATATACATAGTCCATCGAGCTGTGAAGACATAAATGGAACAGATAATCTTAAACTTTTATAAACATACGAGTGACATCAAAAGATCAGTATTTACACGTCACTTCATGTAGATAAAAACAGAGAAACTTGTTCAGGGAGCAAACGAACAAAATCTTATATAATCATAACAACAAAGCCACTAGACTTGACTTAATCTATAACCTCCTCGAGAGGTGCAAAGGTAGGCTAACAAAAACTGAGACGCCAGGTCCTCAACTCTAAGCCTGGTCATGTGTCTGATCACCTACATACATAATATAAATAGTGAGCGGGAGCCCAGTGAATAATAATAGAGTAAAGGGTTAAATGAATGATGTCTCATGACTAAGCTAGTTCACATTTGTATTCTTATTCAAATCATATACAGAATTCAGAATTCATGCTTGATCATATATGGTTTATCCGTTAGCGCTAATAGATCATATATAGAGCATCATAGATTATACTTGTCAATTCCATAAAGGAACCTTCGACCAAGTACGGATAACTTGTCAATTCCATAAAGGAACCTCCAAACTGAGAACGGATAACTTGTCAGTCCCATAAAGGAACCTCCAGCCAGGTACAAACAACTTGTCAGTTCCATAAGGAACCTCTGGTCCGAGAACAGATAACATACTTGTCATAAATACTTATCGAAAATTGGACAATCATTCATAACATTTCATAAAATAGATCTTATTCATAGACAGAAAATAATTTAACTTGAACATAGCTTTACTAAGTTATTACTCACAAATAACCAGTGGCTCCAAATAGACGAGTAGAGTAGGCAATTCGCTTAACTTGAGGCGCGTGACCTATATAACATGACCAATACAAACATTAGAACACATGCTCGGATTGTACATAACGTATTTCATTTGTTCTTAGTGTGTTCCTAGCCTTTATTCTCATCATAGTGTCTTGATCTTGGCCTAAGAATGCTTAGGATGGAATGAGGATGCAAAAATGTACTTGAAAACATTTTTCAAAACTTGCTGAAAATAGGGTCCACACTCGAGCCTGGCTTTCCTTGCTCAAGTAGACAAGCAAAAATGTGAGAGTCCGCTTGAGCGCAACTTCCTTCGCTCGAACAGTCTGCAAACTTTTGATAAAGTGCTGGTTACTAGATTTTTCTGCTCAATGCTCGCTCGAGCGTGAGAGACAGGCCCTCACTTGAGTGCAACTTTTGTCGCTCGAGTGGACTGCAAAACATAAAAACTTCTAGGAGCTTGCATTTCACACTCGAGCAGACTTCTGGTCGCTCGAGCGAAAGTACACGTACTCAGAGTGGTTGCTCAAGCGTGGATTCTGTCGCTCGAGTGTGGAAGCAGAATTTTGGAATTTCCAGATTTGCTTCCAAAGTTCAAAACTTAGTCTTAAAGCATCAAAGCTCGATTTTTCTGGGCCAAAACTTGAGGGAACACTTAGAAACTCGTAAAACATCATGAATTAAGGATCATTTCAAGAAATCATGGCCCAATAGCTTGCCAATTGTGCAAAAAATTAACTTGAATTTTACAAATGTTCCATGAGCATGACATGCATGAATTTCTTTGAACTTAAGCTTCTCAAAACATGATCAAATGCTACAAAACAACATAAAACTCGATGATTTCCCAAAATTAAGGTGAATTCAAGACATGCATGAAGGAATTCTTGGAAATTAAACTCAAAATGTGAGAAAACATGCATGCATGCATGCATGGTATAGCTCAATACTCTTCATTTCTAACCCAATTCTTACATTAATCAACTCAAATCTCTAGAGTTCATGTCTTACACTTCATAGTTGTTCAAACAAAGGGTTGAATTCTTACCTAAACTTGTCAAGATGAGAGCTAGAAGTTTGATCCTTGAGTTCCTATGTCACGACCCGAACCCGCCCCTATGGGTTAAGGACATAACCGGCCAGTAATCGAGGGATTACCTACGGCCTCGAACCATTCCAGACATAACTCAACAGAGTAAAAGGGCCAAATGGAAGCAGTATTTAAAACTTTGTCCATAGAGCTGTGCTTACATGGCACGTCATAACAATCCATACATATACATGTTAATAACTCACATCAAAAATATGTACTAACACAAAGCTCTATACATACAGGATCATTCAAGTCTAAGTCAGCCAATCATACTATATACATACACAAGCCAAAATCCTCGCCAGTATGACAAAACAAAACTAAATGGCAAATGGGCAAAAACGAGTCTCGTGCGTGAGACGTAAGGGCTGACTCTTCAAAACTTGGTTGTTCCTCCCAAACTTCACTGAGGCTGGGTTTGGACCTCTCTTGGCTCACCTACAAACACATGAATGAGCGTGAGCGAAAGCCCAGTGAATAATATCAAATAAAGTAGACACATTAGAACAACGTACATCAAACGACCTCGGGCCCAATCTATTCATGTCAAACTGGCCTTTGGCCCATTCAGACTTTCAATCATGTCAAACTGGCCTTTGGCCCATTCAGACTTTCAATCATGTCAAACTGGCTTTTGGACCATTCAGACTTTCATTCATGTCAAACTGGCCTTTGGCCCATTCATACTTTCAATCATGTCAAACTGGCCTTTGGCCCATTCAAACTTCAATCATGTCAAACTGGCCTTTGGCCCATTCAGACTTTCATTCATGTCGAACTGGCCTTTGGCCCATTCATTCGTTCGTATCAGACTGGCATTTGGCCCATTCGTTCATTCGTATCGGACTGGCCTTTGGCCCATTCATTCATTCATTTGTATCAAACATTTGTCCACAATTCAATTCAACAGACTTATAGAAAGATGAGCAATTGGACAAATGGCATATTTCAAATATCTCTGTTAAGATATTACTCACAGTGATCGGCTGGATGATTTTCCCTGGAGCTCGACCCTACACATTCCATGAACACAATGGGTCACAAACAGTTTAATCTGTTTATAATTCACATATTCCTCTCTAGGCTTCTTTCTTATCATTTTAACTCATTTACAATGCCCAATGCATGCCTAAGAGTGCTTAGAAGTGAAAGAGAACGGAAAACGAAACACAAAACATATTTACAAAATTTCAGAAACAGGGGTCCCCCGCTCGAGCGTGGACTTCCCCGCTCGAGCGGACCCATAAGGTCTGCAAAAGTACTGGCTACATCAAATTTACGCTCGAGCGTGGAATTGGGCGCTCGAGCTGAAGCTTAGTCTACATAGCTCCCCGCTCGAGCGTGAACTTCCCCGCTCGAGCGGACATCATGTCTGCAAAATATGCTGGGAGCTCGTATTTTACGCTCGAGCGGTGATTTCTCCGCTCGAGCGGACATCAAAATTTCTGGAAAATCCAAAATTGTTCTTGAGCTCAAATTCGATATTCAAATCAACACATCTTGCACATTCTTGCATATTATGGCTCAAACTTCACATATACATGTACTAACATGATCCAACACCAAATTCATTACATTATGAAGCTCAATTTCATGAATCAATTACATGCATGACTCAAATTGTCCCAAACTCATCACCAACATACTAAATTCAAACATTCAAGACTCACACTTCCATGATTTGTACTTGCATGTGGGATATACACAATGTTCTGAATTTAGTTGGTGAAGAGATGATCAAACACATGGACTTCAATCAAATTTCAACAAGAATTACACACTTTATGCTCAAACATGGAAATTCATAGCAATTTCTTACATGCATGCACCTATTGATTTCAAATTCATCAATTACAACTCAATTCTTGTTCTTAGTCACAAAATTACTTGAGCTTACATGATTACAAACTCAATTTCATAATTCAAGGGTTGATTACTCACCTAGGAGCTTCAATCTTCCCAATTTATGGTCAAACCTTGAGTTGTTCTTCAAATTATTCAAGCTCCAAGATCAAAACCTCAATTTGAGCTCTCTCTCTCTCTCTCTCTAAGCCGGCCTCACTCTCTCACTAAGATATAAAATCTGATTTGAGCCTCCAAAACAACAAAATGAGAGTGTAGTGGGCCCTTATAAGTTCCTCTAATTCACATTATTTTAATATTAAATAATTGGGCACTTAATTCACTAATTTAATCTATTTAATTCGGTCAGAATCAATTTTCAATTAAATTTCACCGTAGGCTCTAAAAATTATGCCAATCACAATGGCGTAGTCAATTTCGGGTTCTGCGGCCGATAGGGCCTTCAATTTAAATTCCAAAGCAGTTAATCAAATAGCTATTCCTACGGTGAGCAGATAGAAATTCAAAACCACATATTTTCACATAATTGACACACAAAATCATATCAAACACATAATCACATTCATAATAAGGACCAATTAGCATAATACGGAACAGGGTTATCACAGTCTTCCCCATTTTGGGAAGTTTGGTCCTCCAAACTTAATTTACCTTTGTCGAGAAACAAATGTGGGTAGCGTAGTCACATTTCATCCTCTTTTTCCCATGTGGCATCCGTCCCATAGTGTTCCTTCCATTCCACTTTCACCATTGGGATGGACTTGCTTCTCAATTGTTTCACTTGCCGGTCAAGGATTCGTTCCGGCCACTCGGTGTGCTCCATATTTTCATCAAGAGCTACCTGGTGATAATCAATCACATGAAACAGGTCCCGAAGATAACCCCTTAACATTGACACATGAAACACATTATGGATTTGCTCGAACCCTGGTGGCAAAGCAACTCTATAGACAACTGGACCAAGCCTCTCCAGAGTTTGAAACGGCCCAATGTAATGGGGCAACAACTTACCCTTCGTTCCGAACCTGACTTGGCCTTTCATTAGGGACACACGAATAAACACATGGTCACCAACCTCATACTCAAGAGGTCTTCTTCGAACATCTGCATAATTCTTTTGTCAGTCCTGAGCTATTTTGAGCCTCTGTTGAATGGTTTTGATCTTTTCAGAAGTGTCTTGCACAATTTCAGGCCCAAGTAAAGCTCTATCCCCGATTTCTGTCCGACAAATTGGTGATCTACACCTTCTACCATACAAAGCCTCGTATGGTGCCATACCGATGCTGGAGTGGAAGCTGTTGTTGTAGGAAAACTCTGCTAGTGGCAAATAGTCTTCCCAACTCCCCTGAAAATCCAAGGCACACATTCTCAGCATATCTTCTAACGTCTGTATGGTCCGTTCTGATTGCCTATTTGTCTGCGGATGGAATGCAGTACTAAATCTCAGTTCTGTCCCCATAGCTTCCTGCAAACTTTTCCACAATCTAGATACAAATTTTGGATCTCTATCTGACATAATAGATACCGGAACTCCGTGTAAACGGACAATCTCATCAACATATATTGTAGCCAGTCTATAAGCATTAAATGTAGTTCTAATTGGTAGAAAATGTGCAGACTTAGTCAACCTATCAACTACAACCCAAATAGAATCCATACATCGAGGTGTCCGAGGTAGGCCAACAACAAAATCCATAGTCACATGTTCCCACTTCCATTCAGGAATAGGGAGAGGTTGAAGTAGACCGCCCGGTTTCTGATGTTCAGATTTAACTTGCTAACATTGAAGACACTTGGACACATATTCTGTAATCTCTTTCTTCATTTTAGGCCACCAATAGCTTTGTTTTAGATCTCGATACATTTTATTGTTGCTTGGATGCATAGCAAACACTGATTTATAGGCTTCATCTAAAACCCTCTTTTTTAGTTCCAGAATATCTGGGATACACATTCGGTTTCAAAATCTCAACACTTCGCTTTCAATGCTGAACTCCGCTTTCGGACTTGTCTCAAATTCATCAATCACTTTCTTAAGGAATTCATCCTCTTTCTGTTTCTGTTTAATCTCATCAATAATTGCCGGTTCTGTTGAAATAGCGGCTATCAATCTGCCCAGTTCACACATTACCTCTTCAATTTCAGACTTCTCGAAATCTTGCAAGATCTCTTTCTCTTCAGTAAGCAAACAAGCTATACTCCCCGTTGATTTTCTGCTCAAGGCATCAGGTACTGTATTAGCTTTCTCGGGGTGATACTGAATCTCAAGATCATAGTCCTTTATCAGTTCGAGCCATTTCCTCTGTCGCATATTCAACTCCTTCTGCGTAAAGAAGTATTTTAGACTTTTGTGATCCGTGTAGACTTCACACTTTGCCCCATACAAATAATGCTGCCAGATTTTCAAAGCAAAAACAACTGCGGCCAATTCTAAATCATGTGTTGGGTAGTTCTTCTCATGCGGTCTCAATTGTCGGGAGGCGTAAGCAATAACCTTTTCATTCTGCATTAGCACACAACCCAAACCTTTATAAGACGCATCACTGAAAATTACAAAATTTTCCGTACCTGTGGGCAATGTCAGAACTGGTGCAGTGGTCAGTCTCGTTTTCAGTTCATGAAAGGCGGATTCTCTTTCGTCACTCCATTCAAATGATTGCCCCTTGCATGTCAACTGGGTAAGAGGCATAGCTATTTTTGAGAAATCCTTCACAAATCTCCTGTAGTACCCAGCTAAACCCATGAAACTGCGGACTTCTGTCACATTAGTCGGTGTGGGCCAATTCACGATTGCCTCTATTTTCTGTGGGTCCACTGAAATCTCCTATTTGTTGATAACATGCCCTAAGAAAACAACTTCATCTAACCAAAACTCACATTTCTTTAGTTTAGCAAATAATTTCCTTTCCCTAAGTATTTGCAGGACAGTTCTCAAATGATGTTCATGTTCAAGTCTATTCTTCGAGTATATCAAAATGTCATCAATAAAAACCACAACAAACTCGTCAAGGTAGGTTTTAAAAATTCGGTTCATTAAGTCCATAAATACTGTCGGAGCATTAGTTACCCCAAATGGCATAACAAGAAATTCAAAATGACCATACCTCGTTCTAAATGCTATTTTCTCAATATCTTCTGCCTTTACTTTCAACTGATGGTACCCGGATCTCAAATCAATTTTGGAAAACACCTGTGATCCCTGCAACTGGTCAAATAAGTCATCAATACGGGGTAAAGGGTATTTATTCTTTATTGTCACCTTGTTCAGTTCTCGATAATCGATGCACAAACGCAAAGTTCCATCTTTCTTCTTCACAAATAACACTAGTGCACCCCATGGTGAAGTACTAGGTCGGATAAACCCTTTGTCAAGCAAGTCTTACAATTGTTCTTTCAGTTCTTTCATTTCAGCAGTAGCCATTCTGTAGGGAGTTTTGGAAATAGGCTGGGTGCCTGGTATAGTCTCAATTGTAAACTCTATCTCCCTGTCCACTAATTCCCCTGGTAATTCATTTGGAAACACATCTAGATTCAATTCAACATTTACAAATTGTTCAGACAACACATAACACAAATAACCCTGGCACCCTTTCCTGATCATTTACATGCCTTCATTGCAGATATTAAATAAGGTGGAGGTACTACCCCGTTACCCACAAACACAATTTCTTCCTGTTCTGGTGGTCTAAACACAACCCGTTTTGTCACACAATCAATGGTGGCACAATATTTAGTTAACCAATCCATGCCCAGAATTATATCAAAATGCCTAAAGTTCAAGGGCAATAAATCCACATATAGAATGGCATTCCCAATACGAATGTCACAAAAATGATATAAAGATTCACACAATACAGATTCCCCAGATGGAGCAGATACACATAGCAGATATGGCAGTAATTCTAGAGGTCTACTCAGTCTAGATGCAAATGCACGTGTCACAAAAGAGTGTGTTGATCCGGAGTCAATTAACACAAAAGCATCCTGATTACATATAGAAATAGTAAGTGAGACGACTACATTGGCATTCCGTGTATCCCCCGAAACAAGTGCAAAAACTCTCTCCTGTCTTACGGTATCTCCGATGGTAGTAGATCTCATGGTATTGCCCCGCTTCGGGATTGATGCAGTGGAACTAGCAGCTATCTTTCCACTGTTTTGATTACAATCTCGGGCCATATGCCCTTGTTTACTGTAATGACCCCAAAAGTCATCCTTATTTAATTAGGAGTTAATGTGTTTTAATTCAACTATATCTATTGGAATTAAAGAATTATCTGCTGAGTTATGGCGACCTTTATTGTATCGGCTTGAAATTTTTTCCCTCCGCTCAAGCGTGGGCTCATTTTTGACATTCTTAACAGTGTATTTGGAATGTTCTTACCTTATTTTGGGGTATTGTTTGAGGTAGTGGTATGATGGTAAAGTAAGATTGGACCAACGAATATAATTCAGATAGTTAACCTACGATCAACCGTCATTCATTTGCCATTTTCTTTTTCCATACTTAGAATTTGAATGTGAGGTTGGAACCATTGGAAAGCTTGTTTCCGGGGCTAAGTTATGGCGACCTTTATTGTATCAGCTTGAAATTTTTTCCCTCCGCTCAAGCGTGGGCTCATTTTTGACATTCTTAACAGTGTATTTGGAATGTTCTTACCTTATTTTGGGGTATTGTTTGAGGTGCTGGTATGATGGTAAAGTAAGATTGGACCAACGAATATAATTCGGATAGTTAACCTACGATCAGCCGTCATTCATTTGCCATTTTCTTTTTCCATACTTAGAATTTGAATGTGAGGTTGGAACCATTGGAAAGCTTGTTTCCGGGGCTTCAATTTGGACACAAGAACAACCTAGAACGGAGTCCCGATGAGAGAGTTATACCCGTTTGAAGTTTTCACATCTGTGCTGGAAGCAGAGCCGCACGTGCGGAGAATAGCGCCGCACGTGCGGGCTGTGCGGGACAGCAGCTTAAAAACGTGATTTTTGGATCATTTCTTACATTTTCTTTTCCTCTCTTCTTCTCCCCTCTTCCATGTCCGAAACCCTAGCTCCCAAAACCTTGATTTCCTCCACTTTTCTCAACAAATCCACCATGGATCTTGCATCAATGATGGAGAACAAGAAAGGGTCAACATTTTCAACCGATTGAAATTCGAATTTGTGGAGCATTCTTCTCAAAGCTTGCTTTTCTTGCTTGAATCTTGAGGTAGGAGTCCTTATTCCCTTTCAATATTTGTATTCATGGATGGATTTATGGTATTTTGAGTATATAAATACAAAATCTATAGTTTTGAACATATTATGTCCAACTTGAGATTGGGGGATTTCGGGTTTATAATGTTGGGGATGTAATTGCTGGGTTAAGGTGATGGATTATGAACTTTAGACTTGTAATCAATGAGGGAATTGGAACAAAAAATAATGGGTTAAGAAATTTGGATTTTTCTTGAAATTTCTAGGTTTTTCTTGAAACCCTAGGTTGATTAATGATCATAACTAATGAATTGGCCCAAATTAAAAGTAGAGTAATGAAATTGAGGCATTGAATTATATGTGTTCAAGTTTAATTGAAATTTGGCAATGTTTGAAAATTATGTTTAAAATTTGCGAATGAACTATGTTATGAACATTGTGATTCATGCTGTAATGTGAAGAGAAAATTGGGGAAATAATCTATTAATGATATGGATGATATGAACTCGGTTTTGGAATGTTGAAATGGAATTCAAAGATTTATTTTGAATTATGTTAAATTACAAATGGTGTTGATGAACTAAGTGATGTTGACTTTGTTGGATTATGTTGTGTTGACTCATAGTGAATTGAATGGTGTTGTACTATGATGAATTATGTTTGAATTACGTGAATTGTGTAGGGTCAGCTACAGGGGCGGATCGAGCACCTGAACACTGTGAGTAGTAGTACAGAAATGTACATCTTATTATCGTTGATAATTATTGTCACTAACACTCTGTTCTTTGTAAGTGTTATCAACGTTTATGACAAGTGAAAATCAATATGAATTTCCATGAATATGGAAAAATTTGCATACGTCGGTATGACTTTGGAACCCTTTTGTTCTGTCAATAACAAGTATTAACCCTCTGTTATTTATCAGCATGTTACGTTCTTCTTAAAGAATAAATGGAGCTTATGTTCATTCTTGAACAATGATATCTGTATGAGTCCAAGATTATCTTGTTGTGTTACGTATGGACCCGAGGTCGGTTAGAATCTACGACATGAAAACAAAGGTTTAATATCATTATGTAACCCACGTTAGAATGTAAACTGTTCTGTCTTTGCTAAGTGTATTACGATGACATGATATAACAAGAAATGCTCTATGTTCTGATATGTTACGTTTTGAATTAATGAACAGTTGTCCATAAATGTAAAGTATTCATGACATCCGTAGCACACGGCCCTTACCCGGGGGTAATAATACCGTGGTTCAAATAATTAAGTTACAAGTTTAAATATGTTACAAGTTTAAGTATGTTCAAGTTTAAGTATGTTACAAGTTTAAAGTATGTTACAAGCTTAAGTATGTTATAAGGTTAAGTATGATACAAGTTTACGTATGTTACCAGTTTATGTATGTACATGTTCAAGTATGCTACAAGTTCACAATGTTGGGGGATTCCTTTTATGGAACAAACAAAAAAAATACTTATTATTGATTTGTTAGCACTATTACAGTGCCAAGTATAAGCAAGTATGAATTCTGATTTCTATTTATGATTCAAGCATAATGCATATGTATGAATTTATTTCCGGGTTATGACATTACATGTATGGTTTGGTCTGTAAGACCTAATGATTATTGGTATGGAACAAAGTGCTACTAGGAACTAAGTGCTACATTGTGAGCCACCGCTAGAGTCCATGTGAGACACCTCTTGAGTCCATACATATGTGAAAGTTATGAGGCTGAAAGCCATTCTGTGAAAGTTATGAGGCTTATAGCCACCCGTATAAGTTGTTATGAAATGAAACAAAGTGCTACACGGAACTAAGTGCTACATTGTGAGTTACCTCTAGAGTCCGTGTGAGACACCTCTTGGGTTCATATATGTAATGCATATGTATGAATTTATTTCCGGGTTATGACATTACATGTATGGTTTGGTTTGTAAGACCTAATGATTATTGGTATGGAACAAAGTGCTACTAGGAACTAAGTGCTACATTGTGAGCCACCGCTAGAGTCCATGTGAGACACCTCTTGAGTCCATACATATGTGAAAGTTATGAGGCTGAAAGCCATTCTGTGAAAGTTATGAGGCTTATAGCCACCTGTATAAGTTGTTATGAAATGAAACAAAGTGCTACACGGAACTAAGTGCTACATTGTGAGTTACCTCTAGAGTTCGTGTGAGACACCTCTTGGGTTCATATATGCATGTCCAAGGGCTTCATGCCAACTTTTCAAGGGCTTCATGCCAACCTTTCAAGGGCTCAATGCCAATATGTTTCAAGGGCTTTAATGCCAATATGTTTCAAGGGCTTAAATGCTAATATGTTTCAAGGGCTTTATGCCATTCTGATAAGGGCTTTATGCCATTCTGACAAGGGCTTCATGCCATGTATACAAGGGCTATATGCCATTATGTTTAAAAAGCTTAATGTTAATGTGTTCAAGGGCTTAAAACCATTATGACTCACGATTGGGGCCTAAGGCCATTTGAAATGAAAATAGGAACAGATTAACCACATGATCTTCGCATTTATTTATGCATTGTTATGTATTATGTTTAAATTGTGCATTTATGTATTATACTATTCACTGAGCTTGGCTCACCCTATGTTATGTCTGTTTCTGTAGGTAACCAACCAAGTGGTCAGTCCTAAGCCATGACGCTTGTCCTCTTTGGTCAAACTTTCCATGTCCAAGCCTAAGAGAAGCTGCTCTTATTTTCATGAAGTTTTGATGAACTTTGGTTTTGCACTCTAGTTGTTGGCCTAAAGTTGACATGTGTGCAACACTTCGGTCTCTAATGTTTTTGATATATGCCCAATTACAGGGCTGGGCCTGTATATATGTATGTATATAACCGATGTTCAGGTGTATGTTTTAGATTTTATTTGTCTCTTAAAAGTTTATGATCCTGGCATGATAGTAGTAGCTCAATGGAGTTTGTTTCTATTGTCAAATTTTGATATTTAATGCTTCTGTTCAAGCCCCATATGATATATATATAACAGGTTAAGTGTCCGTTACTGAAGTGGTCATGCCCAAACTTCTAGGGGCGAGTTTAGGATGTGACATTTACCACATTTAAAACAGGCTCCCGACACACGATAACAAACCCTACGGTGCCTTTTACTACAAATGTTGCACATGGGAGATGTATCTCGGGAAGAATTCGAAGTACTTGAGGAGCCCGTGTTTTGCTTTTTCGAAAATTTCTTCTTTAAGAAGAAGCCTTGCCTTTTGTTACCTTTCCAGTCAGTTGTTGACTTAGTCTGTCTAGCTATGTTAGCTTATGATATTATGGCCCTGTCTAGCACCCCAATATAGGTTTCCAGCTTCAAGACATTCACCCTTTCTAAAATGTCGCTTCGAAGCCCACCTTCAAAATGCCTCGCCTTCTTATAATCAATATCAATCACATGTGGTGCAAACCTGGCCAATTCACTGAATTTGGCTTCATACTCCGCTACAATCATACTGTCTTGCCTAAGTTCCATGAACTCTGACACTTTCCTGTCCCGTACACATTGCGGGAAGTACTTATCATAGAAAATCTCCAAAATTTCGCCCAGTCAACATCTTTATGATTTTCACGCATTAACATCCACCATCTTCTTGCTTCGTCTTCTAGCATAAAAGTAGCTAGAAGCACCTTCTATGTCTCCGAACAAAGGAACACCTCAAATAGCTTTTCGATGCCAAGGACCCACGCTTCGGCTTTTAACGGATCTAATCCCCCATGAAACTGTGGGGGTTTCATTTTCTTAAACTCTTTGGTGAGAGCTATTATTCAGTCATCATTCTGATTATCTGGCACGGGTGGTGCTGGAGGTGGAGGATGTGGTTGCTGCCACTGTTGTTGCCACTCTTGTTGTTGCCTTAATGCTTCTGCCATTTCCTGAATCAATCTTTCCATTCTGTCCATTTTGGTAGTAGAGGACTCCTCTATCTCATCACCTCTTGTTCTCATCATCTGATTAAACTTGCATTATACTTTATACAAAAGATTCACAAGTATGCATACACTAGAGAGCATACATATTCAAACAATTTACAATGCAAGCAAAGCACAAACTTATAGCATATAATTGTTCATATCAAAACATTTAAGCATATTCTCGATGCTTCCAAATCCATACTTAACATATGAATGCATCCTAGGTCTTTTCTAGACGCTTATTGCTCGTTTGGACAAGTGTGTGAGTTATTAACTCGTGCTCTGATACCACTCTGTCACGACCCGAACCCGCCCCTATGGGTTAAGGACATAACCAGCCAGTAATTGAGGGATTACCTATGGCCTCAAACCATTCCAGACATAACTCAACAGAGTAAAGGGGCCAAACGGAAGCAGTATTTAAAACTTTGTCCATAGAGCTGTGCTTACATGACACGTCATAACAAGCCATACATATACATGTTAATAACTCACATAAAAAATATGTATTAACACAAAGCTCTATATATAAAGGATCATTCAAGTCTAAGTCAGCCAATCATACTATATACATACACAAACCAAAATCCTCGCCAGTATGACAAAACAAAACTAAATGGCAAAAGGGCGAAGACGAGTCTCGTGCGTGAGACGTAAGGGCTGACTCTTCAAAACTTGGTTGTTCCTCCCAAACTTCACTGAGGTTGCGTTTGGACCTCTCTTGGCTCACCTACAAACACATAAATGAGCGTGAGCGAAAGCCCAGTGAATAATATCAAATAAAGTAGATACATTAGAACAACGTACATCAAACGACCTCGGGCCCAATCTATTCATGGCCTTTGGCCTTTGGTGTAACGCCCTCAAAATAATAACATTAATCCCAACAATATAGACATACTATGATATATAAAAGGTCCACATCCTTCCATTTCACCAGAGTATTATTACAAAAAGTATCACATGTTAACAACAAAAGCAAATGCCCTAAGGGCTTACAGCTTCCCAAGTTAACACTTGGTTACACAAAAGTAGAGTGCTAACTCATTTACACATAAAGCCCTTGGCTTGAATTCACATGTAATACAACAAAAGGAAAGACAACCAAAAAGTCTGTCCGCCACTAGCCTCCCAAGCTAAGTCCTTGGAGGTGGCATGCTTCCTGTACCTGAAAATGATGTTCCCATATAGGGTGAGCCACAGCCCAGTAGAAATATACTAAACCAATTATGAACAATGACTAAAAGATTAACAGTTGATAGATGGTCAACACTTTTACATTCATTCATAATATAACACAATTCCAAGACACTTAAGTCTATATTTCCTTTCATTTCCATTTCTTTCCTTTTACTTGCCATTTCATAACCTTGGCTCAGAACCTGGCCAAACATCACACATGAGACAAACACTCATGCCAACACTTTTCACTTCATCAAAAATAAACATAACAGTTATATCAATACTTCCAACGACAAGCATGTCCGCTCTGTCAATACACTTCTAGATAAGCATACCCGCTCTATCTACGGAGTTCATCCCCTATCTCCTCCCAACAACATCCGGTTTAGAGGTCCATCCCCTATCTTCCCCTAAACCGTGGAGTACATCCCCTATCTCCTCCAACACAACACAATGCATATAAACAACAATTATATACATCACAAATCAACACAATTAATTATCCAAATTAATCAATCAATGTAATTAGGGCATTCTCCATAATTAACATCACAACCCTTAGGTTCCAATTTCCTTAATGTTTCAACATTAATTCCATGTTTCTATACCAAACATGCTTCTAGGTTTATCTTAGATGAAAACCCCCAACTTTTGTAAAATTACACAATGGCCCAAAGTTTTCCAAAATTACACAACAACTTCCAACATATCAAAATGCTAAAATTTAAAGACAAAACTCATAAAGAGGAGTAGGATATCCCTACCTCAAAGTATGAGTTCCAAAGGAGAAGGACCCAAAACCAAAATGCTCCAAACACCAAACTATTCGGATCAAAAGGACGCCCTCAACGATCTACACCCTTTTTGTGAAGACCAAAGGTGAGCAAAACACCCTAGCTAGATCAATACTTAGAGAGAAGTTAAGGTTTTTGAGTGAGAAGCTCTGAAAATGGCGTTTTGGGTAAAGTAAGAGAGAGAAGATAAGTCAAAAAGTGATTTAAAATGCCCAGTCCCACTCAGTTATACGACAGGTCCGCTCGAGCGTAAGCCACTCCGCTCGAGCGTAAAGAC
This sequence comes from Camellia granthamiana, assembly GCA_036172215.1. Classification (NCBI taxonomy): domain Eukaryota; kingdom Viridiplantae; phylum Streptophyta; class Magnoliopsida; order Ericales; family Theaceae; genus Camellia; species Camellia granthamiana. Next base: position 1,049,147 of record CM069913.1, read on the forward strand.
ACAAAAACATGGTCCGCTCGAGCGCAACGTTGTCCGCGCGAGGGCCAAGACACAGACACAAAGTTCGTCCGCTCGAGCATAGATACCAGCCCGCTCGAGCGCATGTCTCCCCCTCCCAGAACTCTCACCAAAAACACACTGTCCGCTCGAGCGCAACATCCCCGCTCGAGCGCAACCAGCTCGAGCGCACCAAACCCGCTCGAGCGTAGGAACCACACTTGCAGAAGTTTTGCAGGTGCACGAAATACTGGATGGGTGCATTCTCCGCTCGAGCGCCAAAATCCCCGCTCGAGCGTACAAGAAACAACAACCTCTCCGCTCGAGCGTAAACATCTCCGCTCGAGCGGACCAGCCAAAACCTGGGCAACTAGACTTTGTTCCTAAGCTCAACCAACCTGTAACAAACCTGCCCAACACATCCTATAACTCAAATACAAAGCAAGAAAGGATGTAAACAAGACAATACTCATCTACCAACATCCACGGACACATGTCCGGATCGCTATACAACAAGGGGTAAACCCGGGACCGCTATATTTGGCCCATTCAAACTTTCATTCATGTCAAACTGGCCTTTGGCCCATTCAGACTTTCAATCATGTCAAACTGGCCTTTGGCCCATTCAGACTTTCATTCATGTCGAACTGGCCTCTGGCCCATTCATTCATTCGTATCGGACTGGCCTTTGGCCCATTCATTCATTTGTATCGGACTAGCCTTTGGCCCATTCATTCATTCATTCGTATCAAACATTTGTCCACAATTCAATTCAACAGACTTATAGAAAGATGAGCAATTGGACAAATGGCATATTTCAAATATCTCTGTTAAGATATTACTCATAGTGATCGGCTGGATGATTTGCCCTGGAGCTCAACCCTACACATTCCATGAACACAATGGGTCACAAACAGTTTAATCCATTATTAATTCACATATTCCTCTCTAGGCTTCTTTCTTATCATTTTAACTCATTTACAATGCCCAATGCATGCCTAAGAGTGCTTAGAAGTGAAAGAGAATGGAAAACGAAACACAAAACACATTTACAAAATTTTAGAAACAGGGGTCCCCCGCTCGAGCGTGGACTTCCTCGCTCGAGCGGACCCATAAGTTCTGCAAAAGTACTGGTTACATCAAATTTACGCTCGAGCGTGGAATCGGGCGCTCGAGCTGAAGCTCAATCTACATAGCTCCCCACTCGAGCGTGAACTTCCCCACTCGAGCGGACATCATGTCTGCAAAATATGCTGGGAGCTCGTATTTTACGCTCGAGCGGCGATTTCCCCGCTCCAGTGGACATCAAAATTTCTGGAAAATCCAAAATTGTTCTTTAGCTCAAATTCGATATTCAAATCAACACATCTTGCACATTCTTGCATATTATGGCTCAAACTTCACATATACATGTACTAACATGATCCAACACCAAATTCATTACATTATGAAGCCCAATTTCATGAATCAATTACATACATGACTCAAATTGTCCCAAACTCATCACCAACATACTAAATTCAAACATTCAAGGCTCACACTTCCATGATTTGTACTTGCATGTGGGATATACACAATATTCTCAATTTAGTTGGTGAAGAGATGATCAAACACATGGACTTCAATCAAATTTCAACATGGATTACACACTTTATGCTCAAACATGGAAATTCATAGCAATTTCTTACATGTATGAACCTATTGATTTCAAATTCATCAATTACAACTCAATTCTTGTTCTTAGTCACAAAATTACTTGAGCTTACATGATTACAAACTCAATTTCGTAATTCAAGGGTTGATTACTCACCTAGGAGCTTCAATCTTCCCAATTTATGGTCAAACCTTGAGTTGTTCTTCAAATTATTCAAGCTCCAAGATCAAAACCTCAATCTGAGCTCTCTCTCTCTCTCTCTCTCTCTCTCTCTAAGCCGGCCTCACTCTCTCCCCAAGATATAAAATCTGATTTGAGCCTCCAAAACAACAAAATGAGAGTGTAGTGGGCCCTTATAAGTTCCTCTAAATCACATTATTTTAATATTAAATAATTGGGCACTTAATTCACTAATTTAATCTATTTAATTCGGTCCGAATCAATTTTCAATTAAATTTCACCGTAGGCTCTAAAAATTATGCCAATCACAATGGCGTAGTCAATTTCAGGTTCTGCGGTCGATAGGGCCTTTAATTTAAATTCCAAAGCAGTTAATCAAACAGATATTCCTACGGTGAACAGATAAAAATTCAAAACCACATATTTTCACATAATTGACTCACAAAATCATATCAAACACATAATCACATTCATAATAAGGACTAATTAGCATAATACGGAACAGGGTTATTACATCCTAAGTCCAAATTCACAAGTTCTCTAGCAATCTCAATAATTTGAGCTCAACTTCTCTTCTTTCTTCCACTCTCACGTTGGTTGTGTGTGTGTGAGCTCAAAATGTGTTGACATGAGGGAAAAGAGTGAGTAGGAGTACACAAGAAGCCTTATATTGGCTTGTCTAATGGTAGATAGTTAAGACTAATCAAATGAGCCATGAAATTAATCTAATTTAATTGTTCCGAACCGAATTTCAATTGGACCTACCATAAAATTCTAAAAATTCCAAATAACACGCAAATCAAGTCAACTTCTGAATCGGATGCCGCTAAGGCCTCTAATTCGCAAACTGAATAAAAACATGAATAGATCTTTCTATGTTAAACAGATATAAACACAAATAGAGCAACACATGGTGCAAATTTTCACTTTAATTTCTTGTTAGGCATAATTAAGCTTCGATTAACGTCAATCATGGGTCGGGGTTGTTACAATCTTCTCTCTTAAAGAGTTTGGTCCTCCAAACTTGAGTTACATTCATTCTGGAAGAACACCAGATTCAAAGGAAAAAATTCAGGGTATCTTCACAATTTGCATTGGCCTTTCCTCGTACGTATAGTCATCCTTCAGAAGCACATGAGTCGGTTCTATCACATGGAGTGGATCTCGTAAGTAATCTCAAAGCATTGAAACATGAAAAACGTTGTGCATATGCTCCATTACCGGAGGTAGGGCCACTCGATACGTTACTAAATTGATCTTCTCGAGAATTTCATATGGCCCAACATATCTAGGTGCAAACTTGCCTTTCACCCCAAATCGTGTTTGCCCTTTCATTGGAGTCACCTTGATAAATACGTGGCCTCGACTTCATATTCCATGTCTCTTCTTCAAACATTGGCATAGCTTTTCTGGCGGCTTTGTGCAGTTTTCAGTCTTTGTTTAATTAATTTCACATTTTCAGTCATTTCTTGCACAAGTTTTAGTCCCAACAATGGTCTATCACCTACCTCAGCCTAACAGATCAGAGATTGGCATTTTCTACCATACAAAGCCTCATAAGGAGCCATACCAATACTTGAATGGTAGCTATTATTATACACAAACTCGGCCAACGGTAAGTAGGTTTCCTAACTGCCTTGAAAGTCTAGAGCACACATCCGTAATGAGTCTTCCAACATTTGAATGGTCCGTTCAGATTAACTATCTGCCTGTGGATGATAAGCACTGCTTAATCTCAGCTCAGTTCCCAGAGCTTGCTGTAGACTCTGCCAGAATCTTAAAGTGAACTTAGGATCTCTGTCTAATACAATAGATACCGGTACGCCATGTAATCTTACAATTTCGTTAGCATATAAATTAGCCAACTTATCTGCATTATACAGTGATCTAACAGGTAAGAAATGTGCGGATTTTGTTAAACAATCAACAATTACCCAGATAGAATCCATACCTCCAGGAGAGTGAGGTAATCCCACAATGAAGTCCATGGTAATGTGCTCCCATTTCCATTCCGGTATTGGAAGTGGTTGTAGTAAACCAGCGGGTTGTTGATGTTCAGCTTTGACTTGTTGGCAATACAAACATCGAGCTACAAAATCTACAATGCTCTTTTTCATTCCAGTCCACCAAAAAATTTGTTTTAAATCAGGATACATCTTCGTGTTTCCTGGATATATGGCAAATTTGGAGTTGTGAGCTTCTGTCATGATTCGTTTCCTTAAATCAGAACAATCTGGCACACAAAGACAGCTCTTAAATTTCAACACATTATTTTCAAATACAAACCCAGGCCTTGGTTTTGAGTCAAATTCATTCACAATCTTTTTCAGGAATTCATCTTGCAGTTGTTTCTCTTTGATTTCTTCAATGATTGCAGGTTAGGCAGAGATAGCAGCTAAGATCCCACCTTGTTCTCGTAATACAACTTCAATCTTATTCTTTTCCAAATCGCATAACAATTCTTTCCGTTCGGTGAGCAAACATGACAAACTGGCAATGGACTTTCGGCTTAAAGCATTTGCGACTGTATTGGCTTTCCCCGGATGATACAAAATTTGTGAATCATAGTCTTTGATTAACTCTGACCATCTCCTTTGTCTCATATTCAATGTTTTTTGGGTGAAGAAATATTTGAGACTTTTATGGTCTATGTATACTTCACAAGTCACACCAAACAAATAATGACGCCAAATCTTTAAAGCAAAAATCACAACTGCCAGTTCAAGATCATGAGTCGGGTAATTCTTTTTATGTGGTTGGAGTTGCCGAGAAGCATAAGCAATTGCCTTTCCATTTTGCATTAATACACAACTCAAGCCTTTATAAGAAGCATCACTATAAATCTGGAACCCATCTATTTCGTTTGGCAAAGTCAAGATTGGTGCAGTTACTAGTCTAGCTTTCAGCTCTTGGAAGGTGGGCTCTCTTTGATCATTCCAATTAAACGCGACATTTTTCTGGGTTAACTGGGTCAATGGCATAGCAAGTTTTGAAAAATCTTTCACAAATCTTTTGTAGTAACCTAAAAATTCTAGAAAGCTTCTAACTTTTGACACATTTGTCTGTCTAGGCCAGTCCACAATAGCTTCAATTTTTTATGGGTTATAGACGTGCTCGAACGTCCCAGCTCTGCATGCCAATTGGCGCGAAATCTGTTTTGTTCATTAGCTACTACAGTTCGAACTCAATGTCACGGTTCTGAATCCAATCTCGCGAAGTGCAATGCAAGACTGATAAATCACCAAAGAGTCCAAATCCAGCAAATTGTTTTGGAAAACTGATTTTAAGAAAGAAGTGCCAAACATGGACTGCTTTGCCAGATACAGAGTCGCCACCTAAATGTTTTATGTTTGGGAAATTTAGGAAACCCTGACTCGTGCCTAAGGCCACGTGTCCGTCATCATCAAAGTTGCCTCGGCTCGGGAACTTGGGTACGAGAGGGGAAGGTCATGCAATGAGCACCCCCGCTCGCCCGATCAAAGATCGGCCTTTACTAACATGATATATTGTTTTTGAAAACACATGCATTCTTATTCCGGTTATTAGCTAGCTTTACTATGTGATGCGCACAACATACAAGTATAGACTAGATCGCCTAAGTTGGAACAAAACATTTCATGCTTCTTTGAAAATGGTTTGAAGGTGCTACTCGCAAGTAGGCTAAGACGGGGTTTTGCCACTCTCAAGTGGGCTTAGAAAAAAACATGATTTTGCCACTCTCAAGTGGGCTTAAAACGCACATTTTGGTGAATTGTCCCAATTCAAGCAATCCAACCGTCACCCACAGGCATTCATGCAGTTAATCACTTAAGCAGGTAGCCTCATGGCAAACATGCTATACATGGCAACATACACATCTCATGCAGTATGCTAAAGCGTAAAAGCTTACCTAGTACTCCGAGCCAAAAAAAGAAGCTAGTTAGTAATCAATGCATGATCCTAGCTATGTCAAGAATGCCTAATGCAACATACGCAAAATGCAACTAAGATAGGCTCGGCTATTCTAAGATGGCATATGGATGCAACACTCGATACATGTATTCAGGTAGGAATTAAATACTATGCAGTTTGTATGATGCGCCGAGCCCGGTGCATGCAAGACAAATGAATGAATGCAAACATGCAAGCATAAGTATGCTAATTACAAAAGTTGAAAGACATTCACACACTCACGCACACTTATTACAAAAGTTGGCTCTCTCGACGGAGGGTCCGAATGAATAATACAAGCTAGCTACGCTAAGCTATTTTAACTAATCTAATAATCTAATTAGACTAATTATTACAACATCAAAACTAATTAACTAACAAGCTAATTAATTATTATAATCCATATTGAAACAAATAGCTACACTAAGCTAAATGAATATTACAAAACCAATTAAATGATTAAATTATACGAACTAATCATGAATACTGAAATGGCCTCGTAGGCGAGGAAGAGATGCATGCTCGGTCGGCTTCGCTTAGAAATCTGTTGCCATGCCTCATGTTGCCTCTGTTTGCACTGTTCTGCGCCTCTAAAAATTGTATAAATCTCCAACACACTTCTGATTCACCCCATGGGCATGCTGAGAGGTCATCGGCCTAATAGTATAGCCATCGACCAAGGGATGAAGGTCATCGACCATTTTTGAGGCTATCGGCCAAAAATTGTTAGCCGATCGGCACACTAGATAGCCGATCGGCCATCTCTTCCTGCTAACTGCTCCTTTTGCTGCAGCAGAGTACAAACAGAGGCATGGCAATGCATTTGCAAGAAAATGTTGTGCAACTACACCCCTTATCATATTTGGAACTCAAAGGAGTGCAGTGCTCGGCTCTCGAGCCATCAATCACGTATTTTGATGCATGATGGCCAAAGGGACCGAGTCGCACAATTCAATGTGAATGAAATGCGCAAAAACACATTAGTGCCTTAAACCCTATCATGTTTGATCAAGAGTGTCGGCAACCGAGGATTGAGGCACGTTTCATCACTTCAAGTATGAAACGTCCCTCGTTCCTCGTGTTTGGCTTAACACCCAAGCCAAACACAATGCAATGCATGCGACATGGAGATGCTATGCAATGCAACAAAAGCATGCCAAATGCAATGTAACAAATATGCAACAATGTCATGCAACCTAAACATGCAAACATGCAATGTATCAAGCATGCAAAATGCAATGCAACCTAGACATGCAAACATGCAATGTGCCAAGCATGCAAAATGCAATGCAACCTAGACATGCAAACATGCAATGTACCAAGCATGCAATAACAACAAAATGGAACAAGCATGCAACAACATGCAAAGATGGACAAGCATGCAACAACATGTAAAAATGGACTTAAACTAAAATGGGCAGACCTCAATCATGCCCAAATCAGTGGCCAAAATGCTATGGAAATGAAGTACAAAAGCACATGCAAGCATGCATACACTTTGGTTCATAAACAAGGCATGAAGATAACAACTCCCGCACATGAGCAATGAGTGAAAAGCATGGATGTATGACAATACTATAGGCCCTGAAATCATGCATGGAATGATGCCAAACCACCCCAACAATGCAAGTATGGCATGCAAGAAAGCTCAAAGCTTGAAACTAGCAAAGGGACTTACACCATGACCATACAAAGCAAGCCCCACAGGGCCAAGGGCAACCAAAACAGTCCCAAGGCAGGTCAATACAAGACCAAAAGCATGCTTGAACCTAGCTAACACAAGCTAGAACAAAAGACCAAAAGCATGAAGCATGCAAGGCTACAAAGGGGTATTACACTGCACCTATTAAAACCAAACATGGCATGACTTAACCAACAAAAATCAGAGTTATGGCATGTCAAAATAAGCCCAAAAACCCATTGAGATGGCATCCCAAAAGCTTAAGCAATAAGACATGCACAATGATCCATTCTTGAGGCATAAAGAGCCAAACTTCCTAGGCATTAAAAGAGTGACAAGCACAAGTGTATGACCATGAAATATGCTCTAAAATTTCATAACAAATGATGCCAAATCATGAAAGTAGCCCAAGCAATGCATGCTAGTGGCTTGGAAACTCAAAGCTAACAAGTTAAGATGCACTATGGCTATACAAAGCATGGCATATATGATCAAGAAAACACAAATCACAGCTTAAGCATGGTAAAACAAGGCTAAAAGCTTCTTTGAGTTGAGCCAAAACATGCAAAAATGATGATCCAAACACAAGCTGCATATTAAGGCAATAGAGAGGATTGCAATACAAGTGCATGGTGCATGCAAGAGGCTATTAAACCAACCTTAGATAGAGGTATAGCATGGAAAAATAACACCAAATACTTGCTGAAATGGAGCCAAAATAAGCTAAGCAAACATGTTACTATTATGAGCCATCAATACAAGCATATGAAACATAAGGAGAGGGGATGACCCTCTCCTATTTGGGACTTCAAAACTACCTTTCCACCACTGAAAATCCTTTAGATTTCAGTGGTGAGAAGGCCCAAACAAGGTGGTCCCAAAAGCTCAAAAAGGAAGGCACAAAACAAGGCCTAAGAGGGGGTAAACTACCCTAAACACAAAAGTGACCTTAAACAATCATCACAAGAATGAAAAATTAGAACTTTTTACAGTAGAAAGTTAAGCTTCAATTAGTATGCAAATAGGTCTAAAAGCTTAAGCCAAAACAAGGGATTAAAAGGTAGTTGACTCACCCTTGAAGAACACCTTCAAGGACACAACCCCAGCAGCTTTTCTGAGCTCAAACCAACCCACAAACACTAAAACCAACTCCTCAGTACCTCAGCAACAAAAGGATGGTGTTCTAGTAGATGTTTGTGTGCAATAGCATGAAGAAATCACACTTTTGAGCACAAACAAGAGCCAATAGAGAGAGAGAGGTAAAATATAGAGAGAGAGTGATATATGTTTTGTATATCAATATTTCAGAACCTCTAGAAAGGGAGAGGGGCCTCCCTTCTTATAGAATTTCAATTCTCAAGCTTGTTGAACAAGCTTGAGCCTTGATCCAATCCCTCCATACACTGTATGGAGGATGAGAATTGTGATCACCAGCTGTCACAAAAATATCTGCAAAAGCAGGTGGAAAGGTCTCGGCCAAAGAATATGTCCGATCGACCAAAAAGAGTGCCGATCGGCCACCACTTATGGCCGATGGCAAGAAAACAAAGCCGATGGCACAAGGCCTTAGCCGATGGGTTGCAGGGATGGCCAACCACCCTCTTCCCTTAGAAGCAAAAACACAAGTCCTTGGTCCATAACCAAGCACAAAACAGACAAGTAGAGAGATCCTAAGGCAAGGCGGGCAACCGAGACCTCCGGGAACTCAAAACGAACACGAGCATGGATGATCATCGAGTGTTCAAACGATGACGTCCAAGTCTTGAGGACGGTCAAAAATGGGGTGTCTACATGGGTAAACAGAGATACCGTCCTTGTTGATTACATGCCCCAAAAATGCCACACTGTCAAGCCAGAATTCACATTTGGACAATTTTGCATACAATTTCTTTTTTCTTAGAATCTGTAAGGCAATTTTCAAATGATTCTCATGTTTTTCCCTGCTTTTGGAGTAAATCAATATATCATCAATAAAAACAACAATAAATTCATCCAGAAATTGTTTGAACACCCTATTCATTAAATCCATGAACGCTGCAGGTGCATTAGTTACCCCAAATGGCATTACCAAAAATTCGTAGTGCTCATATCTAGCTCTGAACGCAGTCTTCTCTATGTCTTCTGTCTTGACCTTTAACTGGTGATACCCGGATCTAAGGTCAATTTTAGAAAATACTTGGGCTCCCTGAAGTTGGTCAAATAGGTCATCTATTCAGGGTAATGGATATTTGTTCTTCACGTTTACTTTATTCAACTCACGGTAATCAATACATAGTCTCAAAGATCCGTCTTTCTTTTTAACAAATAACACTATGGCTCCCCAAGATGAGGTACTCGGACGGATGAATTTCTTATCTAAGAGTTCTTGGAGTTGAGCTTTTAATTCTTTCAGTTCAGAAGTCGACATCTTATATGGAGTTTTAGAGATAGGTTGTGTTCCAGGCACTATATCAATGGTAAACTCAATTTCCCTATCAATTAGGTTTCCAGGTAGGTCATTAGGAAACACAAGGAAATTCACAAACCACAGGAATAGCTTCCACACTGGTACTATCCGAAGACATAGGCATTACACTACACAAGTAACCCCGACAACCTTTTCTCAACAATTTCCTAGCTTTCATGAATAAAATCAAGTATGGTGGAGGTACTACCCCATTCCCAGTGAAAACAAACTCAGGCATACCAGGTGGTTTAAACGTGACAGTTTTATTCACACAATCAATAGTGGCATAGTATTTCGACAACCAATCCATGCCCAATATACAATCAAAGTAGTCAATGCTCAAAGGTAGTAAATCAATGCACAATGTCATATCACCAATCAAAACATCACATGCAGGATATTCATGGGTGCACATCATAGAACTTCCCAATGGTGTAGACACAGATAGTATGCAATTCATAGGTTCTAATGATCTAGCCAACTTCTCAGAAAAAACATGCGATACAAAGGAATGCGTAGAACCAGAATCAATCAGTACATAGGCATTCTATGCACAGATAGAAATTATACCTGACACTACTGGCTCAGTATTTTGTACGTCCCCAGGTACTAGAGCAAACACTCTCCCTTGCCTCAGTGTTTCATTCCCTGTGTTATTCCTGGCACTGGCTCTTGCATTGGGTCTCGTTACAGGAGTAGATCCGGCCGAACTTGCTGCTGGATGGTTTGCATTGTCAAACCTCATTGGACAGTCCTTAATCATGTGACCGGTTTTGCCACAGTGAAAACCGCCCGATGCACGATGACACATGCCTTTATGTTTCCTTCCACATTTTGAACAGATTGGCATAAACCCACTACTTTGGCTTGAGCTACTTGAAGATCCAGTATTTTGCTTTTTATTTGCGAAGAAGGGACAGCCTTTCCGAAAATTAGACCTAGATCTTTTGCTTCTCCATTTTGTTGTTAGTGCCTTGGCTTGTTTCATTGCTGTTATTGTGGCTTTCGCCATTATCGCTCTGTCTAAAACTTCCACATAGGTAAGCAATTTCAAGACGCCTACTCAGTCAAACACTTCCAGATCCAGTCTGCCTTCAAATTTTCGTGCCTTCTTGTAATCAGTATCCACCATATGTGGATCAAATCGAGCCAACTCAGTAAATTTGACCTCATACTCAGCCACAGACATCTTGCCTTGTTTGAGTTCTTGGAATTCATAAACTTTCCAATCCCAGAAACATTGAGGGAAGTATTTATCATAGAAGATTGCATTAAATTGTGCCCAAGTCATATTCCCATTACTGTTTCGGATTAGCAACCACAACCTTCGGGCTTCAAATTTCAGAGTATAGGTGGCTAGAAGAACTTTCTAAACCTCAAAACAAGGGAATACTTCAAATAGCCTCTCCATTTCAAGTAACCAAGTCTCAGCTTTTAACGGTTCAATACCACCTAAGAAAGTCGACGGTTTTATCTTCAGGGACTTCTGAGTTAAATTTATGAGATCATTGTTATCTAGCTCCACTTGAATCGGCGGGTGTGGATGAGGTAAGGGTTGTTGCCTCCGTTGTTGTTGAGCTATTGCCTCAGTTAAAGCTGCTAGCATTTGTTCCATGCAGCTCATTCGAGCCTCAGATGATTCATCTGTTCCATCACTTCTTGTATTTTCCACTTGCTATAGGTAAACGAAACATCATAAACATAGGCAAATAGTCCTTTTTACATTATTCAAATTATTTGTTTTCATATCATATGATCATAACCAGATTTACGCTTCCACTTTCAAAAACACACAATCACACATGCAAATGGAATGCTCCTACTTTTTACTAGGACATCCTAAGCTCATATGGACTCGTGTGTGTGGTAGAACATGTGCTCTGATACCACTCTGTCACGGCCCAAACCCGCCCCTATAGTTTTAGCGTCGTAACTGGCTAGCAATCCTTGGATTACCAAAGGCCTCATAACATAATAATGTATAATTAGGGGCTGCGAAAGTAAATACAAAAAATATACATCGTCCATCAAGCTGTGAAGACATACATGAGACAAATAATCTTAAACTTTTATAAATATACGAGTGACGTCAAAAGATATAGTATTTATACATCACTTCATGTACCTAAAAACATAGAAACTTGTTCCGGGAGCAAAAGAACAAAATCTCAAACAATCATAACAACACAACCACTAGACTTAACTTAATCTAGAACCTCCTCGGGAGGTACACAGGTTGGCTGACAAAAACTGAGACGCCAGGTCCTTAACTCTGAGCCTGGTCATATGCCTAATCACCTACATACATAATATAAATAGTGAGCGGGAGCCTAGTGAATAATAACAGAGTAAAAGGTTAAATGAATGATGTCCCATGACTAAGGTAGTTCACGTTCGTATTCTTATTCAAATCATATACAGAATTCAAAATTCATGCTTGATTATACATGGTTTATCCGTTAGCGCTAATAGATAATATACAAAGCATCATAGATTATACTTGTCTGTTCCATAAAGGAACCTCCGGCTGGGTACGGATAACTTGTCACTTCCATAAAGAAACCTCCGGACTAGGAACAGATAACTTGTCAGTTCCATAAAGGAACCTCCAGCCGGGTACAAATAACTTGTCAGTTCCATAAGGAACCTCCGGTCGAGGAACAGATAACATACTTGTCATAAATACTTATTGAAAATTGGACAATCATTCATAACATTTCATAAAATAGATCTTATTCATAGACAGAAAATAATTTAACTTGAACATAGCTTTACTAAGTTATTACTCACAAATAACTGGTGGCTCCAAATAGACGAGTAGAGTAGGCAATTTGCTTAACTTGAGGCACGGGACCTACATAACATGATAGATACATACATTGGAACACATGCTCGGATTACACATAATTTATTTCATTTGTTCTTAGTGTGTTCCTAGCCTTTATCATCATCATAATGTCATGATCTTGGCCTAGGAATGCCTAGGATGGAATGAGAATGCAAAAATGTACTTAAAAACATTTTTCAAAACTTGTTAAAAATAGGGTCCACGCTCGAGCGTGGCTTTCCTTGCTCGAGCGGACATGCAAAAATGTGAGGGTCCGCTTGAGCGCAACTTCCTTCGCTCGAGCAGTCTGCAAACTTTTGATAAAGTGCTGGTTGCTAGATTTTTCCGCTCGATGCTCGCTCGAGCGTGAGAAACAAGCCCTCGCTTGAGTGCAACTTTTGTCGCTCGAGCGGACTGCAAAAGATAAAAATTTCTGGGAGCTTGCATTTCACGCTCGAGCAGACTTCCGGTCGTTCGAGCGGAAGTACACGCATTCAGAGTGGTAGCTCGAGCGTGGATTCCATCGCTCGAGCGTGGAAATAGAATTCTGAAATTTCCAGATTTACTTCCAAAGTTCAAAACTCAGTCTTAAAGCATCAAAACTTGATTTTTCTGGGCCAAAACTTGAGGGAACACTTAGAAACTCATAAAACATCATGAATTAAGGATCATTTCAAGAAATCATGGCCCAATAGCTTGCCAATTGTGCAAAAATTTAACTTAAAATTTACAAATGTTCCATAAACATGACATGCATGAATTTCTTTGAACTTAAGCTTCTCAAAACATGATCAAATGCTACAAAACAACATGAAACTCGATGATTTCCCAAATCAAGGTGAATTCAAGACATGCATGAGGGAATTCTTGGAAATTAAACCAAAATGTGAGAAAACATGCATACATGCATGGTATGGCTCAATAGTCTTCATTTCTAACCCAATTCTTACATTAATCAACTCAAATCTCTAGAGTTTTGTAGCTCTACTTTTCGCGCTCCCTTTTGGAAGAATGAATAGCCCTTATAGTTCAGACTCTACTTGTGTGCTGGTTCTGATTCTGATTTAACAAGTGCAATGTGAAACAGTGAAAACACAAAAAGAGTCCAAATCTGGCAATTTCTTTTGGAAAATCGATGTTTGAATCAAATGCAAAAAATTGACTACTTTGCTAGATTTCAGAGTCGCCACCTAAATAGTTATTTTTGAAAAATTTAGGAAACCCATGACTCGTGCCAAAGGCCATTAGTCCGTCGTTACCAAAGTGTCTTGGTTCAGGAACTTAGGTGTGAGAGAAGAAGGTCAATAATTGAACACCCCACTCACCCGATCAAAGGTCGGCCCCTACTAATCATGATGTGGTTTTTATGTACAGTAAATGCTCTTGTTCTATATGTAACATACAAGTATAGACTAATTTCATGAAAAGTTGGAATGTTTGATTTCATGTTTGTTTTGAAAAAAAGTGTTTTGAATATGTATCACTGAAAATGGTGATCTCATATATACATAAATCAAAGTATCCAATTTAAGTGATTAGCCTTTATCCACAAGCATTCAAACAGGTATATCAAATAAGCAGTTAGCCTCATGGTAGTATATTTGATATGACAGCATTCACACTTATGCAATATGCTAAAGCAAAAATGCTTACCTTAATGTCCGAAGGCGAGTCCAAAAAGAAAGTAAATAGTTAGAAAAAAATGCATGATCCTAATTTAATGACTAATGCAACACATGCAACATGCAATTAAGGTTCGACTACTAGTATGGCATGTGAGTCAATTCAAGGCATGTGATATGCAAGTAAGGAGTTTGAATTTGACATTTGAATAATATGATGAGCCGAATTTTTATGCATGTAAACGAATGGATGCAAATCATGGAAAATGCTAAGTAAACATGATGTCCCTAATCTAACCATCATAAGCAGTGAAATAAAAGGGAGAAAGAATGGGGGTTAAAAGACATACAACTTATTACATATTTGTCCTCGCGAAAGAGGGTCCGAATGTCCAAATGTCCGAATAAATAATTATTACAAAGCCAAATGAATAATAAATGAAAGGGGCTGTCTAATTTATTACAATAATAATATGCAATGATTGCTCGATACTCCTTAGGAATTATTTTGTCTGCCTTGCTGGGATTTGTTTTGTTTCACCCCTAGTTATTGCTTTCGACCAAAAGTGTATTGTTTTGCAATTTATTGGAGCCTTGCTGACCCTAAAACGCGACTCAGTCGAGCCCCAAATAAATCCAATACTTTGTTTTCTTGTGGAAATCTGTTTTTTGTACCTGAGGTGAAACAGTACAGACAGGGTATTCCTAGCCATGTTGATCTTATTTTTTTTACCCTTCTCTATCATAAAAATACTCAAGAGAGGGTTGGAATCATCTCCAAAATCATCAATTAGCAAGTTAATTGCTTAATTATCTCGGATACAATTTGGACAATGATCAATAAATGCAATGAATAAACAACCACCCCTCCCTCCTATCATGAAGTGAATTCAAGAAGGGAAGTCGAGACACTTCAAGGTTTATCAAATTATCATGAATTGATGTAAGACAAGCCTTGACACAATAAACTCGGTATAACGTCCGACCGAATTCAATTAATCATATTGGTTCTTTATGTCGGTTGTAATCTAATTTTACCAATTTTATTAGCCTTTTTTATTACCTTTCCATTTCTTTATCTTTTCTCCTGCTTGTGCAAAAGTGATATTTACGTCCATTAAGTCCAAAACGCAATAAAGAGAAACAAGCATCAACTTAACCCGAGAAACAAATCTTATTTTCTTCGGGGGAAATTACAAAGGAAGAGTCAAACTTATTTACAAGCAATAAGGGATTCCAAGTCAAACTCAAGATGTGCAATAAGGACTAGTCAAACTCAAAAGAGTGATAATGACTTAGAAAAACCCAAACTTGAGTGATAATGACTTGAAATCCAAACTTGATAATAAGTGATAATGACACTTTTCTTGGTGATTCCAAGGGTCAATTAGTCCCTTAAAAGTAAACACACTGATGAACAAAGAGAAATGAAAAATAAAAGATTATGCTTTAGTATAAGAACATGTATACATTTGGGGTAGTGAACCTCCAAAGAATTTAAACCGTTAAGTATAGAGCGTTTTATGCCTTTGGTAGTAAATCTCCTAAGAGATTAAATCAGTAAGCATAGAACGTTGTATACTTTTGGTAATGAACCTTCTAAGCATAAAACGTTTTATGCCTTTTGGAAGTGAATCTCCAAAGAGATTAAACCATTAAGCATAGAGTGTTTTATACCTTTGGTACTGAACCTCCTAAGCATAAAACGTTTTATGCCTTTGGTAGTGAATCTTCAAAGAGATTAAACCATTGAGCATAGAGCGTTTTATCCCTTTGGTAATGAACCTCCTAAGCATAAAACATTTTATGCCTTTGGTAGTGAATCTCCAAAGAGATAAAATCATTAAGCATAGAACATTTTATACTTTTGGTAATGAACCTCCTAAGCATAAAACATTTTATGCCTTTGGTAGTGAATCTCCAAAGAGATTAAACCATTAAGCATAGAACGTTTTATACCTTTGGTAATGAACCTCCGAAGAGATTAAACCATTAAGCATGGAAGAGTTCCTTTCTTATACTTGAACCACAATCTTAATTTTTCACAACTTTTTAGTCGAAATAAGCAAAGAATGGAGGGAGGTTGCAGAGATGATTATGCGAAGTTGATTAATTGGTTAGTACAAACAAACTTGATATTTAAAACATAAATCATTGAAATAAATAAACAGCCCCCTAAATAGCATACAATAGTGTTGAAATTAAGCTATAGAAAGCGAGCAAAATTAAATAGGATCAAGTTAGTAAACAAGTAGAAGGAATGGCGGCCAACCCCTTCACTTTTACAACTTCAAATCACATAGTTTAGATGTTGAAAAACAGCCCCAAAAGAATTTGAGAGAAACCTACCACTTTTACTATTCACCGCCGGAGGTACTATTCATCGTCAGGGTTACTATTCACCGCCGGAGGTTATTATTCACCGCTGGAGGTTACTATTCATCCGGTGGGGTAAATTAATAAATTACAACAGTTTATATACAATATTTAAATTACAGCAGATATGTGGGTGGTGCAGCCTTCCCGTTGAAACAGTAAAACAGTATAATAATAATAATAATAAATTACAACAGATATGTGGGTGGTGCAGCCTTCCCATCAAAGCGATAAAAAAAACAGTTATGAAAAGAAGTAAATGAAGTATTAAAACAAATTATATCACATTTTTAAATTAAATGAAAATTTGCAAAAACTCACCTTTTGGGGAAATGATGAATTTTCTGAGTCACAAACTTTCTTTTGATTACTCTCAAGTCTGTGGAATGTATTCTCAATTTTCAGTTCAAAATTTGGAATTACGGCTTTAGTGGTTGGTTTTTGAATGGTGTATTGATGAAATAAAAATAAAAATATTAAAGAAAATATTTTATTTTCCCTCTCTCTCTAAAAAAAAAACTAATTTTCTTTCTTTCTGATTCTTTTTCTCTCAAACTCTCTCACACCACTTCATTTTCCTCTCTGATTAGCCTCTCCTCTTTTTTGCTAGGCCTCTCCCCTTTGAAATCATCCATCTGATTGCTTTATATAAGCAACAAACCAAAATATAATAATATAATTATAATAATATAAATATTATATTAATATCATCTATATGCATATTATATAATATAATATATATATATGTTCAATTGAATGAATTGATGTCAGCATGCCGACATCAATATAATTTTTTATTATTATTTTTTTTATAATATATATAATATAATTATAATAATATCTAAAATATATAATTTATACCAAAATACTAAACATATAATATAATAATATAACTTTTTTATTATTTTATTTTATACATATAAAATATATAATTTATACCAATTTATATAAAAACACCAAAAATATGAAAAAACGCATAAATTTATGTAAAATTACAAAAATACTAAACTAATGAAATATTTAGTATTTTAAAACAATTTGGCCATAATGGTGAAGGTTGGGATTAAAGTTCAAATTCCATCTCTCTTACTGAGGATTCTGTGAGAAACACATTCTAATTGTCATCATCAGGTAATCAAAAGAAAGTGCCCAAGTCTTAGGGCCGGTCAAAATGGGGTGTCTACAAGTTCATGTCTTACACTTCATAGTTGTTCAAACAAACGATTGGATTCTTACCTAAACTTGTCAAGATGAGAGCTAAAAGTTTGATCCTTGAGTTCGTAAGTCCAAATTCACAAGTTCTCGAGCAATCTCAATAATTTGAGCTCAACTTCTCTTCTTTCTCCCTCTCTCACGTTGGTTGTGTGTGTGTGAGCTCAAAATGTGTTGACATGAGGGAAAAGAGTGAGTAGGAGTACAAAAGAAGCCTTATATAGGCTTGTCTAATGGCAAATAGTTAAGACTAATCAAATGAGCCATTAAATTAATCTAATTTAATCGTTCCGAACCAAATTTCAATTGGACCTACCATAAAATTCTAAAAATTCTAAACAACACGCAAATCAAGTCAAGTTCTGAATCGGATGCCGATAAAGCCTCTAATTCGCAAACCGAATAAAAACATGAACAAATCTTTCTACGTTAAACAGATATAAACACAAATAGAGCAACAAATGGTGAAAATTTTCACGTTAATTTCTTGTTAGGCATAATTAAGCATGGATTAACGTTAATCATGGGTCGGGGTTATTACACTTGGGCTTTGGCCCATGCTCCTTTTTCATTCCTGATCGCCTCTTTGGGGCGACCTCAGTATTTAGGCCCATACTCAATTTGGGGCTTAATTTCTGACCCTCTACATCTTGTCCCCTGCGCGCGTGAAGGACACGCTCCTGGTTTCCTATGCGTGCATGACATCAACAAGTAGCCCAAGGGTTGCATCGGTTGGGTCAGAAGTTGCGTCGACTTTGAAAAGGTGCCCCCTTTTGATTAACTGGTCATAATAGGCCTAGGGAAGCGTGTCAGCGCCCTTTTGTTGCTTTCTTTATAAATAGTGCCCCACTTTTGCCTAAGCACACTTTCTGTCTCCTTGTCTTCTTCTCTTCCTTGTCCCCACTTTCCAAAGTCTTCTTTACCTTTCTTTATTCTTCCTTATGGCTAGCATAGGGCTTCTACCCGACAGGGCTGCCCCACCCCCTACTCAGTGGAGGAGGGCCCTATACTTTTGAGGGCTGGCTAACCCTTTCTGGATGACAGTTGACTCCTTCATTCCTGATGCCCTTCCTCTGGAAAAGCCTCTGCTCCCTTTTGGTGAGGCTACTTTGGATGATGCTGACATGGTGAACCCAATCTCTGTGCTGCGGTTTCACGTGGAGTGTAGCGACTTTCCCCATTCATACATCTACTATCGCACTCACTCGCGCCCCCCCAGCAGATTGGTCCCTCTGGGTTGATGACATCTTTGCATACGGTGGCTTCGAACAGCGCTTGCTAGATGTTCGTCTCTTCAATGCCATTTTGATTTCAAGGGAGTTATCAGTGTGCAAGGTACAAACTAACACTGATATGGTTGTCTTCCGTTAGAGCCGCGACACTCACACTTTGGCCTTGGAATGGGGAGAGATAACCCCAACCCTGGAAGATGTTACCATCCTTCTGCACTTGAGCACCCGTGGAGATCACCCCTTTGATCCAGCGTCTTTGACTTCTGCAGAACAAGTTGTTGTCACTGCCCTCCAAAGTGCCTTTCGGGAGGCGCGGAAGTATGGTGTAGCTCGACTTTTTCGGGCCCCCTTTCAGAGGTCGAAATAAGCCCTACAGTATCGGACTCCCGCAGTTCTGAATCTGATTCCACAAGTGTAATGTAAAATAGATAAATAGTAAAGAGTCCAAATCCGACAAATCTTTTGGAAAACGATTTTGAATTAAATTGCCAAAAATGGACTGCTTTTCCAAATACAGAGTCGCCACCTAAATGTTTTATTTTCAAAAAATTTAGGAAACCCATGACTCGTGCCAAAGGCCACGTGTCGGTCATCACCAAGATTGTCTCGGCTCGGGAACTTAGGTACGAGACGGGAAGGTCATGAATTGAGCACCCCCGCTTGCCCGATCAAAGATCAGCCTCCACTAATCATGATATGAATCTTACTTTGCATTTATATGTTCTTGTTCCGGTTATTAATCTAGTATTACTATGTGACGCGCACATATAAGTATAGACTAACTTGCAATAATTGGACCACTTGAGTCATGTTTGTTTTCTGAAAAGAGTTTTGAATTTGCCACTTGAAAAGTGAACTTAAATGTGCATGGCTCAAATTATTCCAATTCAAGCAATTAGCCTTCATCCACAGGCATATAAGCAGGTATATCAATTAAGCACTTAGCCTCATAATAAGCATGCTAGACATGGCAACAATCACACTTATACAACGTGCTAAAGCTTAAAAACTTAGCTCGTACTCCAAGCCAAAAGAGAAACCAATTAGAAAAATGCATGATCCTAACTATGCAATATGGCTAATGTAACACATACGATATGCAATATAGGCTCGGCCACTAATATGGCATATGAATCAATTGATAGTACGCAGTTGAACATGTATTTAAAGAAGTATGTAAACAAGCAATTTAAGATGATGAACCGAGCCCCGGTGCATGTAAAACAAGTGGATGCAAACATGAATAATGCTAAATAAAACGTGATGTCCCTAATCTAACCATCATAAGCGATTAAATAAAAGGGAGAAAGACACGGGGTTGGAAGACATACACATTATTACAAAATTGCACCCTCACATAGGAGGGTCTGAATGTCTGAGTGTCCAAATTAACTATTTATTACAAATCCAAATGAATAAACAATTAAAAGGGCTGTCTAATTTATTATAACAACAATACATATGCAATGCTCGTGTGATGCTCCTCGGAAGCCACTCTGTCTGCCTTGCCTTGTTGGGAACTATTCTGTTTCACCCTCAGTCACTATTACAGTCACTACTGCTAACCAGAAGTGTACGGTTTGCCATATATTGGGGCCTGGCTGACCCGCAATCGATTGAAGCTCAAATAAATCCGACCATTATTTTTTTGCAGAAGACTGTTTATTCGTGCCTAAGGTGAAAACAGTGCAAACAGGGTGTTCCGAATTCTGTTTGTCCCTTTCACACTTCTCTATCAATGGAAAGCCTCGAGAGAAGGGTGAAATTGTTTCCAAAATCATTAATAAGCAAGTTGATTGCTTAATGATTTCGAGTACAATTTGGACAAAAATTAATAATGGAACCACCCCTCCCTCCTATCATAGATTGAAGTCAAAGAGGGAGGTCGAGATGCTTCAAAGTTCATCTAGAACATCATGAATTGATGTTTAGGCAAGCCTTGACACAATAGACTCGGCATAACGTCCGGCCGAATCCAAGCAATATACTTTATTTTCTTTATGTGGGTTGATTCATTTTAGCAATTTTTGTTAGTCCTTTCCATTTTTTAATTCATTAAGTCCAAGGTGACGATTATGTCCACTAAATGAGAAGTGCGCCAAATAGGAAATAATTCTTAATATGAAAGAGAGGTTATACCGTTGGCTATGAACCTCCGTAGAGATTAAGCCATTAAGCATAGATCTCTAGTTCATAATTTGAATAACCATCAACCATTTGAAGTCACTCTCAATTTAAAGAAATGGATGATAGGTGACGCTTCAGGATTCGCCTAAAACATCATGAATTGGTGTTTAGACAAGCCTTGACACAATAAACTTGGCATCACGCCCGGCCAAGCCCAAGCAATATGACTCATTTTCTTATGTATGTTGATTGCTTTTAAGTCAATTGTTTTAGTCATTCCCATTCTTTAGTCCATTTGTCCAAAGTGATTATTAAGTCCTCTAAAA
Source organism: Camellia granthamiana (assembly GCA_036172215.1). Lineage (NCBI taxonomy): Eukaryota > Viridiplantae > Streptophyta > Magnoliopsida > Ericales > Theaceae > Camellia > Camellia granthamiana. The sequence goes on from CM069913.1 coordinate 1,070,757, forward strand.
GGAGAAAAGTGCCAAACAGGAAATTGTTCTTGGCATGAGAGAGGTAATGCTCTGGTAATGAACCTCCGAATACCATTTAGCATGGAAGGTCTTTTTCTCATGCTAAAAACAACATATATGGGATTTCAATTCACCATTTTCAATTAGATTACAACAATATACAATATAACAATAAATCAAAGCAACAGAGCAAAATAAGTAAGAAATGCAAGAAAATGAAAGGTTTGTGAAACTCATCTTTCAAGGAAAGGATGAACTCCTTAGTTTACAAACTCCATCTTGCTCACCCTCAAGTGTCGGAAGTGTGTTCTCATATCCTCAATTCGAAATTATGGAGTTTATGGAAGTGTTGGCTCAAGATTGAACTATTTTCTCTCTTTTCTCTCTACCTCAAATGTTTTTGCCTCTTGAATCAAGTTTTTTTCCCTGCCCCTTGAAATCATCCATTTGGTTGCTTTATATAAGCAACAAACCAAAATATAGTAATATAAATATTATATTAATATCTTCTATATGCATATTATATAATATATATATATATATGTATATATATATATGTTCAGTTGAGTGAATTGATGTCAGCATGCCGACATCAATATATATTTTTATTATTTTTCTTTTATAATATATATAATATAATTACAATAATATAAATATTATATAAATATCATCTATATGTATATTATATAATATATAATATATATGTTCAGTTGAGTGAATTGATGTCAGCATGCCGACATCAATATAATTTTTTATTATTTTTCTTTTATAATATATATACTATAATTATAAAAATATATAATATATAATTTATACCAAAATACTAAACATATAATATAATAATATTAAATACATAATATAATTTTTTTTATTATTTTCTTTTATATATATAAAATATATAATTTATACCAATTTATATAAAAACACTAAAAATATGAAAAAATACATAAAATTATGCAAAATTACAAAAATACTAAACTAATGAAATATTTAGTATTTTAAAACAATTTGGCCATAATGGTGAAAATTGGGATTAAAGTTCAAATTTCATCTATCTTACTGAGGATTCTGTGAGAAACACATTCTAAATGTCATCATCGGGTAATCAAAAGAAAGCACCCAAGTCTTAGGGCCGATCAAAATTAAGGTGTCTACAGTTGCCCCTCTTTGACAGAGTTCAAAGTCATTTTATGATGCGAGTGATTGTCAAAACCCGAAGACGACCCATTTGACGAGGTCGTAAGACTTGGGCAAACAAACAAATGTGTAAATAATTAGTTGAACCCGAGGGTTGCCTACGTATCCTTTTGCAAGGAATCAAACCTGTATAGTTCAGGGGTAGAATGCAAGTGATATGCACTTGAAAGTTGGACTCACACGCTTCGCGAAGCCAGCTATTTGAAAACTTATGATCATGCAAGATGATGCAATAAGCAATAATGAATACAATACGCAAAATAGCAAACTAACAACACATGAATGAGTAGTTTCAAGCTTAAAGCAAAAAAATCCAGAACAACACTCTACCTACGCCAAAACATAGGATGAGGAAAGAAAACCTCGCTCAGGGCTGCATTTCACGTGCCCTGAGAAACAATAGAGAGGTGTGTGATAGATGCACAAAGTGAATGAGTGCGATAGATGCACAAAGTGATCGAGTGCGATAGATGCACAAAGTGAAGGAGTGCGATAGATGCACGAAGGGGTCAAGTACGATAGATGCACAAAATAAAGGAGTGCGATAGATGCACAAAGGGATCGAGTGCGATAGATGCACAAAGTAAAGGAGTGCGATATATGCACAAAGGGATCGAGTGCGATAGATGCACGAGGTGATTGAGTGCGATAGATGCACAAAGTAAAGGAGTGTGATAGATGCACAAAGGGATCGAGTATGATAGATGCACCTAGGGTACATGATCGTGCGATAGATGCACGATGGGAATATGATTGAGTGATAGATGCACGAGAGGGATATGTGACAAACAATGTAATGGATGATTTGTTGAGGAAATGTAGTATACTAACAAAGCGGCGCTTTAGAAAGCACCTCATGGGGCGAGTGGCAATGAACCGCTATACTCTAACAAGTATTTCCCTCTTGTGTTCTTCGAACTCTTACCTTCAACTCAGAGTTCAAATGCCCACAAATGCTGACAAGGGGTAACCTCTACATGTAGAAGTGACGGATGCCATTTTTCTTCCTGATCATATTCACAACTTTCCCTATTCTCCAACAGGGTGACAGACTCGGTTGATTCAGTATCCAGAATTGAGGCGGATACACGCTACCTTAACCTATGGGGCTGCCATACAGATTTCAAGCCAGGGATACACCCTTGGGCATTTAAACCAGACTTTAGTCTCGGAAATTCCAAACCTTTGCATTCTAGGTATCGCCATTCGAACTCTAGTTTCCACCGTCGCAGTTGGTCTCCTAGAAACTCATTGCAAACACAAGCATGTGGCTATACCAGACCACCTGAAGTCGTTCAGGCACGACAAACACCAAAAGAATTGCGCCTTTAGAGGATTTAAGGTCTCCTAGACCAAGAGAGTGCACAAGTCAGTGCGATGTGCAAGATAGTGCGATTTAAATTGAAATGCACAAGATAGTGCGATGGTGAAATGCACAAGATAGCGCGATATGCAAGATAACGCGATTGAGTTGAAATTGTGCGCTAGATGCACGAAATGAGTTTATTGTGCGATGCACAGAGTGAGATTTTTGTGCGATAGATGCACAGAATGAAATTATTATGCGACAGATGCACAGAATGAACAAGTAAACAAGATTACAAATCAATACAGCGACAACGCATGTTCCATGCAAGATAGGTAACCGATGCGTGATGTTAATTGAAAGCATGTTCTATGCCAGAGACAATATGCAAAATTGAAAGCATGTTCTCTGCAAGATACGAGAGCATATTCTATGCACAACTGAAAGCATGTTCTATGCGTGAAACATGAATGATGCAAGACGTGCGTGCAACATAGCAGGTACAGTACAAAAATACGTACGTATACACAGAAATACGTACATATACGCAAACATATATGGACAAATACGGACAAAATACTTAGATTTGTACACATGGCATACACATTTAGGGAATATTCCATTACTGATAAGGAAAATATTCTATTTACGTACGTTAGCGAGCATATGCCGTTACTGAGACGGAATATTCTGTTGGCTGATGTCATCGCGCGTAAGCAAAACACGCAAAAAGGAAAGAAAACACGAATGCGTGGATATGGGGTTTCGAACCCCCGATCTCTAGCTTAGGCCCCAGCCCTCAACCACAGGGCCAAATCACTGAACCAAGCCACTTTTGTGACAAGATATTCAAACAAATATATATATATATAGCATAGGTATGAGACATATATATATAAAATCAAAACAAAACAAAAAAAACACTCGTTGCTATGAGGGGTCGAACCTCTGAACTCAAGCTTCTCCGAGTCCTCAACCACTAAGCCAAACCACTGAACTAAGCCACTCTTGTGACAAATTATTTAGACAAATATGTATATATTACATAAATATACACAATATATGTAACAACCCCAAAATTCGTATCCGAAATTACTTTTATGTCCTTGTGGGTTAATGCATTTTAATTTAATGATATTTGTTCGAATTGAGGAATTATCTGTTGAGTCACAGCTTTAAAATTTAAATTACCGACCTTTATGGGTTCAGAAATCAAAATTGAGTGTTTGGTTACGTTAATGGGAATTTTTAGAACTAATTGGGAAAATTAATTGGAAATCTAATTCGTCTAATTTATTAATGCACGTTTGGGTGGTTAACTTTGTACTGCAAATTGAAGGCCTTAGAGGCTTCAGAAACCATAATAGCGGACATATTTATGATCAGCATAATTTTTAGAGTCATCTGAAAAGTTTAATTGAAATTTGATTTTATGCGATTCGTAAGGCCGTGTTTGGCTCTCCCCATTGTGTTAAGTTTATGTGTGTATATGTATATGTATAGATGTGCTATATGAGTGGTGGAACTCATCACTTTGAAGTCAAATAAAATATCTGAGGGAGAAAACCGAGAGAATGGAGAGCAAAGGAGAGAGGAAGCTCTCCAAGAGAGAAAAAGAGCTCACCATCCATGGAAGCTTGGGGAAATTGAAGAAAACTAAGAGAAAGACAAGATTGAACTAAGGTATAACCATCTATCTTGAATCCTTATGTTTAAAGCATCAATTACATGAAATCAAGGATTGATTTGGAAGATGTAATATATATAGATGAATTGGGGTTTTGGATTATGGATGAAATGAACTCTCTTCATGAAATTGAACCTTGATTCCTTAAGAGTTGCTTAATTGAAGAGTTAAATTCTTTATATTTGTTTATCTTGAGGTTGATTATGGGAAATTGAGCTCCAATCTTGAGGTTTTGCATGATTAGCTATATATGAATGAAGATATATGTAAATATGAAAGAAGTGAGCTTGAATCCCAAACCATGGCTATTTTATGCTTTTGTGTTCCAATTCTTAACCTTGTTTTTGTGCTTGGGAATTGAGTAGTATTTTGAGATTATGATGTTTGATGGAAGTTAATAATGCGAAATTTATCATGTATTAAAGAGTTTTGGGCTTTGATTTACATGAATTTGAGGTTAATCTTGAAAATGAGAAGTTCCAAAACAAGAAGCCATTTTCGGATTGAAAATTGCCCAGAGCCGCACGTGCGGCGGGTCTTCCCTCACGTGCGGCAGTCCAGTCCCAAAACCAAATTTGAATCTACTAAAAAGGCACGTAGTCCCGCACGTGCAGCCCTGTTTCCCGCACGTGCGGGGACAGCTTTGTCCAGCCAACTTTGAACAAGCATATCTTTTGCATCCGGACTCCCTTTTGAGTGATTCTTGAGCCTAAAATCAAGCCCCGGAAGTCTAGTTTCCAATGGTGGTGATCTCACTCCCAAATTCTAAGTACAGAAATAGTTATGCCCAAATTAGTGATGATTGTTCACTTTCTATTTACCGGTTTGTGCTGTTTCTTCGCTTAAACCATTTTCCATCAATTCCTCCTATTTTCTGAGACATGGATTATAACTTATTAAGGAGTAATGAGCTTGGTACCACCATGACTAATTGATTAAATGATCAAAGAGAATAAGTAAAGGATCGATTATGATCTCATATTATGTGTTGTGCACTGTGCTTGTAGGTCGAGACGAGGACATCGTCCCATTACTACTGGGAGCCGATCACTGTGAGTAATAATAGTGTAACTGTAGACCACCCGGAACTCCGCTCCACGCGCGAGGACGCGAATCGTTGTTCTTAGCTACTACAGTTCAGACTCATGTCACGGTTCTGAATCTAATCTCACAAAGTGCAATGTAAGACCGATAAATCACCAAAGAGTCCAAATCCGGCAAATCGTTTTGGAAAACAGATTTTAATCAAGAAGTGCCAAACATGGACTACTTTGCCAAATTTCAGAGTCGCCACCTAAATATTTTATTTTGGAAAATTTAGGAAACCCTGACTCGTGCCTAAGGCCACGTGTTCGTCATCACCAAAGTTGCCTCGGCTCGGGAACTTGGATACGAGAGGGGAAGGTCATGCAATGAGCACCCTCACTCGCTCGATCAAAGGATCGGCCTTTACTAACATGATATGTTGTTTTTTAAAACACAGGTGTTCTTATTCCGGTTAATTAGCTAATCTTACTACGCGATGCGCACAGCATACAAGTATAGACTAAATCGCCTAAATTAGAACAAAACATCTCATGTTTGTTTGTTTGTTTGAAAATGGTTTGAAAGTGCTACTCGCGAGTAGGCTAAGTCGTGAATTTGCCACTCTCAAGTGGGCTTTAAAAAAATGATTTTGCCACTTCAAGTGGGCTTAAAATGCACATTTTGATGAATTGTTCCAATTCAAGCAGTGAAGCCTTCATCCACAGGCATTCATGTAGTTAATCAATTAAGCAGTTAGCCTCATGGCAAGCATGCTAGACATGGCAACATACACATCTCATGCAGTGTGCTAAAGCGTAAAAGCTCACATAGTACTCTGAGCTAAAAAAAGAAGCTAGTTAGTAATCAATTCATGATCCTAGCTATGTTAAGAATGCCTAATGCAACACATGCAAAATGCAACTAAATAGTCTCGGCTGTCTAAGATGGCATATGAATGCAACTTGATAACATGTATTCAAATTGGTATTGAAATACGATGCAGTTTGTATGATGCGCCGAACCCGGTGCATGCAAAACAGATGAATGATGCACGCATGCAAAGCATAAGATATGCTAATTGAAATATGCCCTAAAACTAACCATTGAAAGTGGTTAAGTAAAAGGGAAAAAGAAATGGGCGTTGGAAGACATGCATCACACACACGCACGCTTATTACAACAGTTGTGCCCTCTCGACGGAGGGTCCGAATAATAAGCTAACTAGCTAATCTAAGCTAATTAAACTAATTATTACAAAACAAAACTAACTAACTAACAAGTTAACTACTTATTACAAAACGAAGCTAATTAACTAACAAGTTAACTAACTAGTAATTACAAACACAAATGAATAGTTAAGAGCATTAACTACTTAAGTATAAAAACGAATGCATTAGTTAGCTGAAGCAAAGCAAACAAGTAAAGCAAATAGAAGGGGCCTTGGAGCGAGAAGCGCATGCATGCTCGGTCGCCTCGTTCGAAAATCCATCGCGATGCCCTGTAACAGGTCCGCGAGGGGGACCTCGCTACAGTTCGGACTCCTTTTCTTTGTTTGTTGCAGTTCGTAATCTGAACCAAAGAGTCCAACTCTGGCAAATCGTTTTGAGAAAAACAGATTTTGAAAAGAAGTGCCAAACATGGACTGCTTTGCCAGATACAGAGTCGCCACCTAAATATTTTTTTAAAATGGGAAATTTAGGAAACCCTGACTCGGTGCCGAAGGCCACGTGTCCGTCATCACCAAAGTTGTCTTGGCTCGGGAGCTTGGGTACGATTGGGGAAGGTCAGCTATGAGCACCCCCTTTCGCCCGGTCCGAAGACCGGCCTCTACTAACCATGATATCCGATTTTGAAAACGCTATGTGTTCTTATTCCGGTTATTAGTCTAGAATTACTATGTTATGCGCACAGCAAACAAGTATAGACTAGATTGCCTAATTTGGAAACAAGCATTGCATATCCGTTTGTTTTGAAAAGCGCTTTGGAATTTGCTACTCGCAAGTAGGCTAAAACACGGATTTCAACGAGTTTTTCCAACTCAAACAATCCAACCTTCACCCACAGGCATTCAAACAGTTTATCTCATATAAACACTTAGCCACATGGTAAGCACACTGTCATGGCAATACTCACACGCATGAGGTATGCTAAAGCGTAAATACTTACATAGTACTCCACGCCAAAACAATAAACTAGTTAGCAAGCATGCATGTCTTAGTTCATGTTAAGTGGCTAATGTAACACACACAGAGATGCAGTTTAGGATAGGCTCGGCTAATCCTAAAATAGCATGTGAAATGCAATCATTCGGTGCACGTATTCAAGTTGGAATTGAAAATACAATGCAGTTTGTATGATGCGCCGAGCCCAGTGCATGTAAGACAAATGTATGGATGCACGCATGCATGGCATAAGGTATGCTAATTTAAACGTGCCCTAATACTAACCATCAAAGCAGGTAAGTAAAAGGGAAGAAAGAAGTGGGGGTTGGAAGACATGCACACCACTCACACACGCTTATTACAGATTTACCCTCACCCGGAGGGACCAAAAGAATATACAAATTAATTAACTACGCAAGCTAATTAAATATTACAGATCAATTAAATTAACAAATTAATTAATCTAATTAAAACAGTAAAGCCCTCGGGAAGCGGGTCAGATGCAGCGCATGCTCGGGATTTGCTCGGAATCGCACTGCCATGCATAGTCTGCCTCTGTTTTCCCTGCTTTTCTCCTCTGAAGACTTCCAAAGTCTCAGGAATGCCTCTCAGGATACTGGGAGATCACCGCCGGCTGAAAGGGAGCACCACTGGCTGAAGGATGTGGTCATCGGCTGCAAATGAGACTATCGGCCACAAATACATTGCCGGTCGGCACTAAATGTTGCCGGTCGGCTGAAAATGTCTGCAGAACCTGCAACTCACAGCAGCAGAGGGCAGAATCTTGCATGGCAATGCTATTCAAGCTATGTATGCACCAATCACACTCCCTATCATGTTAATGACTCAAGGGAGGATGTGCCTCGATTCTCGGACCACCAATCACGCATTTCCATGCATGATGGCCCAAAGAATCGAGTGTGCACTTTCAATTTCAAATGTATGCAAACCATATAATCACACAAGGAAGCCTAACCTCTATCACACTCACTTCAAGAGGCCAAGCATGCACAATGCAATGCAATCCTAGACATGTTGGCTAGCATGCAACATGGACAATGCAAGGCATTTATACAAACATACAAGCAAGCATGCAAGGCAAGTATGCAAACCAAATAAAAGAGGGACTTAAACATGAATTAGGCAACTCTAAATAGGCCTAAAACAGTGGCCAAAGTGCCCAAAAATGAAGGCTAAGCACACACACACGCATGCACATGTTAAGGCACAAACCTAAGCATTAAACAAGCAACTCTCAAACACACTTGCAAGAGGCTAAACATGGACAATTGGCATGGAATGAAAAGCTTTAAAATCATGTCAAAAAGTGGTGCCAAACCAACCCAAATTAGACAAGCATAAGCATGCAAGCATGGTCCAAGTACTTGAGGCAAGTCATGAAGCTTTGAAGCACATTTAGCATAACAAACATGGCATGCATTAAACAACTAAAAACAGATTTTAGCATGTTAAAACAAGGCCAAAGGACTACTTAGATGGCATCTAAGTGGCTCAAATTCAAAGGCATGCACCATGGTCAAAACATAGGGCATACAACACATGCTCTCAAAGCAACAAAGAGGCAACTAAGGCAAGCATATGAGCATGCCAAAGGGACTGAAATTACATGTTGGATGGTTCCAAACCACCAAAATGATGCAAGCAACACATGCTACACATTCACATATTTGGAGCATACAAGCCCGACAAGCCACAAATGCAAAGGAGCTATACTAAGCATGCCAAAATCGATCCAAACAACTATGGACAGACCTAAAGCATGGCAAAATAAGCACAAAACATTCACAAGGCTAAGCCTAAAACATGCTCGAACAAAGGCAAACAACCTAAGGCATATTAAGGCAATTACAAGGCATTACATGGCAGGTATGCTAAGCATGCATGGTATACCAAGACCAACTTAATACAAAGCTATAACATGGTAATATAAGCATGAAATACAGCCAAGACATGCTCTACAAACACTCAAACAAAGGCTTCCTCTAGAGGCCAAAAAGTGCCCTTTCAAGGACAACAAGGAGAGGGGGTGGCCCTCTCCTTCTTAGGACTTCAAGGCATCATCTTCACCACTGAAATCCCTCAAGATTTTAGTGGTGAAGAGACCCAAACACCAAAATCCCGGAGCTCACCAAAATAGCACAAAATGGGGGCCTTTCAAGGCCTAAGGGTGGTCAAACACACCCAAACCACAAAACACTCTTAACAAACAATCAACAGGGCCTAAAAACAGAACTTTTTTATGTTATTCACTAAACACAAAAACAGCTCTAAGATAGGTAGAAATAGGATGCAAGAATGGGAAATAAAAGGCTAGTTTCTTACCTTTGAAGACCGCCTTCACAAATGGAGGACCAACTGCCTCCTTGGGCTTAAACCAGCCCCCAAAACTCTGTAAATAACCCCTTAGAACCTCAATAGCCAAGAAAAGGTGTAATGGTAGGTGTTTGTATGCAATACTATGAACAAATGCACCTAGAACACTCAAGAGAGAAATGGATAGAGATAGAATGTATATGAGTTCTAACCCTAGAACCAGAGCTTCTAGCAATGTTTTTCTCCCTAAAATCTCTAACCCTAATGCCAAGAGAGGAGGGCTCCTCTTATAGGCAACCAATCTTGTAAAGCTTGTCAAGAAAGCTAACAAGAAGAGCATCCCTCCATACACGTGTATGGAGGGGAACAAAATGCCAAACAGCTGTTTCAAAATATCTCCAAAAGTAGCTGAACAGTAGTCGGCTGGCCAAAAATGTCATTTTGACAAAATTGACTGCCGACCGGCAACAAAGAGTGCCGACCGGCAATATACATTGCCGGTGACAACAAAAACCAGCCGGTGGCCTCTAGCCACTGCCGGTGGTGTGTGGGGATGCCTCACAAGGCATTCCCTGCCCCTCCAAGGCAAAACACAAGTGTTTGGTGCAAAACCAGACACAAAACAGTCGAGTTCGGAGATCCTGAGACAAGGCACGTAGCCGAGAACTCCGGGAACTCCAAACAAACACAAACATGGATAATCACCGAGTGTTCAAACGGTGACGTCCAAGTCTTGAGGACGGTCAAAAATGGGGTGTCTACAGTTGCCCCTCTTTGACAGAACTCGAAAGTCATAACAATGACGGGAGTGAATGTCAAAGCCCAGAGACGACCCATTTTTGACAAGGCCGAAGACTTGGACAAACATGCACGACAAACAAAGATATGCGTCTGAAGGCAGGGGCAAAATGCAACTGAAAATGCAAGATGCCGAGCATAACTTATGATCATGCAAAGAGAGCTGTAATGAAGCACACATGCGACAGTTATAAGCTAACATACACCAGACTACACTACAATGCAGAAAGGATGTAAGAGAATTATGCAATTCTCCATACGTCTCACTCGGAGGATACAATACCTGTGCGGCTCGTCCGGTTGCACTGGCCTCAAATGAACCGTACATACAATATCGTGCCTGAAAAGAAAACAAACTTAACAGGTACAATGTCGTTAGTAACATGCATGACAATGCAATCGAAAGTGCGTGACAACGCAAGTCGTGCATAGAGAAATGGTAGGATTGAACACATGTGAGTAAAGCAATGCACGCATGCACGCAATGTGTATGGAAAGAGAACTTGAACACATGTGAGTAACGCAATGCACGCATGCACGCAATGTGTATATAAAGGAACTTGAACACATATAAGTAAAACAATGCACGCATGCACGTAATGTGTATAAAAAGGAACTTGAACACATATAAGTAAAGCAATGCACGCATGCACGCAATGTGTATATAAAGGAACTTGAACACATATAAGTAAAGCAATGCACACGTGTACGCAATGTGTATAAAAAGGAACTTGAACACATATCAGTAAAGCAATGCACACGTGCACGCAATGTGTATAAAAAAAGGAACTTGAACACATATCAGTAAAGCAATGCACGCATGCACGCAATGTGTATCAAAAAAAGGAACTTGAACACATGTAAGTAAAGCAATGCACACGTGCACGCAATGTGTATATAAAAAGGAACTTGAACACATATAAGTAAAGCAATGCACACGTGCACACAATGTGTATAAAAAGGGAACTTGAACACATGTAAGTAAAGCACTGCACGCATGCACGCAATGTGTATAAAAAAGGAACTTGAACACATATCAGTAAAGCAATGCACGCGTGCACGCAATGTGTATAAAAAGGAACTTGAACACATATAAGTAAAGCAATGCACACGTGCACGCAATGTGTATAAAAAGGAACTTGAACACATATAAGTAAAGCAATGCACATGCGCACGCAATGTGTATAAAAAAGGAATGTAAGACAATGCAAATGGGGTACGCATGCTAATGCAAATGACGACACACATGCCAATGGAAATGAGGAGGCACACGTGCCTATGGGAATGAGGCACACGTGCCGATGAAGATGGGGCACGCATGCTAATGAGAATGAGGCACACGTGCCGATGAAAATGAGAAGGCACACGTGCCGATGAAAATGAGGCACACGTGCTGATGAGGATGGGGCACACGTGCCGATGCGAATGGGGAGGCACACGTACCGATGCAAGTGAGGAGGCACACGTGCCGATGAGGATGGGGCATGCATGCTAATGAGAATGAGGCACGCATGCCGATGAAAATGGGGCACACGTGCCGATGCAAATGGGAGGCACACGTGCCGATGCAAGTGAGGAGGCACACGTGTTGATGAGGATGGGGCACGCATGCTCATGAGAATGAGGCACGCATGCCGATGAAAATGGGGCACACGTGCCAATGCGAATGGGGAGGCACACGTGCCGATGCAAGTGAGGAGGCACACGTGCCGATGAGGATGGGGCACACGTGCCGATGCAAGTGAGGAGGCACACGTGCCGATGAAAATGAGAAGGCACACGTGCCGATGCAAGTGAGGAAAATGAGGCAAATGAGACACGCATGCCTCATAAGAATGCAAAATGATGCAAGTGTGACACACGTGCCACACGGGATGTAAAAATGATGCCAATGAGGTACGCGTGCTTCAAAGGAGATGTAAAACAATGCAAGTGTAACACGCATGCCACGCGAAATGTAAAACAATGCAAGTGTGACACGCATGCCACACGAAATATAAAACAATGCAAGTGTGACACGCATGCCACACGAAATATAAAACAATGCAAGTGAACTCGAGTGCGCGACAACGCATGTTTTTTTTTTTGAAATGCATGCTAATGCAAGATAAGGAGATGCACGACAACACAAATGATGTGCGAGGCAACGACAACACGAATGATGTGCGAAGCGACGTATGTATTGAGGTGCATGACAATGCATAACAACGCTTGTAATAAAATGCATGACAATGCATGAGGGATGTGCATGACAATGCAAGGGGTGCGTGTTACAACGCGTGTAGTACGTCCATAACAATGCAACTGTGAGGCGCATGACAGCGCGATGTAATGCACCGAAATAGTGCGATGAAAGCGTGCAACGCATACGGGGCAACTTTTGAATCTTGTAAAAGACAAAAGGATACAAAAGGATACAATCATTGCATGAATTTGAGTGCCACGCCCAGAAGACGTGGTCCGAGGTCAAAACGGAGGCCGGTTGAGCGTCGGAGATACACTTTCTTGCACTTTCTCGAGCTATGAAGACCCAAAACAACTCATATTGCCTAAACAAGGCTGTGGGAACACCACCGGCCGGGCTAGGAGGCCACCGGCTGTCCACCGGCGAAAAAAGAATTCCATCGGCACAATATTCTGCCGGCCGGCACAAAATGTTGCCGACCGGCAAAAAGTTGCTGAGTCGGGGCAGATTCGACTTTTCGCTTTGGGTGTTTTAAAATAGGGTTTCAAAACCCTATTCTTTCACTTCTCCTCCGCCGAAAACCCAGACCCTCTCTCTCTAGGGCCCTTTTCTCTCCTAATTTCCTCATTTCTTTGCGTTCTCGCGCCTTTTTCGTCGTTCGATTCGCGAAGTTCATCGCGTTTCGAACATTTTGGACCGATTGAAACTTCGTTTCGACGCTCCTTTTGCTATTTTCACCTTTTTGGGACTTGTTCCCCTCGATTCGTTCTTCATTTCCGTGCCTTTTTACATCCCGACCTTCCCGGCCATTTTCCACCCTCCTGGGGGTTGACTTTTCGGTTGACTCTTCGTATTCCGATCTGATTTTCTTTCCTTGACCACTTTCTTATCATTCTCGACATGGCCGACGACATTCCACGCGGTGGGACTCCCTCGGATCACGAGATGGATCCCGGGGTCGAGCTCCTCCCATTGAGCGAGCGCTCGTTTGACCCGGCGACCTACCAGCCGGCGATTCATGTTCTACCACCCGACGGACTGCGCCAGTTCAGGAGTTTCGACATGGCATTGGATCCCGAGTTCCTGCTACGTGAGTCTGCCTCCCACCTATCCTCCGGTGCTTCCGAGGTAACCTTCTTTCTCTGCTTTATTTTCTGCAATGTAGGACGCTTTAAACTGTCAATTGCCATAACTGATTACAATCTTTAACTGCTTAGTGCCGATACACTGATATACTGTTCATTGTAGTCGATTACAAACGCACTTGCAACTGATTATCTGTTTAAGACTCATACGTGCACACACTGCACTAGCCTTGAACCACTCAAACCACGGCACACACCGTATTTCACTGCAAACACCATTGCCCGATACCTGTTTGAATCTGAAAACATGCACGCATGCTACATTTGCATTGGACCACTCAAACACGCTGACGCATCATACGTTGTAGTTCACTGTATACACACCGGCACTCGGTATCTGTTTGAATATGATAAATATGCACGCATGCCAAATTTGCACCGAACCACTCAAACACGCTGACACATCATACGTTGTAGTTCACTGTATACACACCGGCACTCGGTATCTGTTTGAATCTGATAAATATGCACGCATGCCAAATTTGCACTGATTTTGACTGTTTCTTCAAAACTGTACGTTTTATATTGCTTCGCAACTATTTGTTTGAAAACAGGGAGATTCCCATACCATCCGCGGGTATGGGAATACCGCCGCTCGTGAGTGGTACACCGAGCTTCCCGATGCAGTTCGCCACATCGTGGACCAGGCCGGCTTTGGCGCATTCTGCAGGGGGCTCTCCAGGCTTACGACATGCAGACCTCTCCTTGCCGCCCTGGTGGAGAGATGGTGGGACACCACCGATTCATTTCACTTCTCGGCAACCGGGGACATGAAGATGACCCCTTACAATTTCTCAATGCTCACAGGCATCGGGGTAGGGGGTGATCCGATCCCCTTTGACATTGATATGGACGAGTGGACCGCTGCTCAGGTCTACTTGCTCGGCGCGGCACCGCCTCTTGCGCGTCCGGGCTTTGTTCGATACTCCTGGTTCGAGGTGTAGTTCAGGGTCTAGCCCCTCCTTGTCGATGCAGCCCTGATGACCCAAGAGGCCGTGGAGAGATATGCACGCGGCTTCCTTATGTTCCTTTTTGGGACGACCATCTTCGCCGACCGGGCGAACACAGTGCCTCTCTGCCTGCTCAGTGCACTGGTGGACGTCAGGGGCATCTTACGTTATGACTGGGGTGGCGCCGCTCTGGCCACCCTTTATGGATATATGAGTTCAGCCTCCCGTGGTAGCGGACAGTTGCTCGAGGGTTACTGGCGTGCTTGGGAGGTACATTTCTTCTCCGCTTTACATTTCAGTTCTATATTTTCTGTACTCTACACACTGCACACACTGTAGTTTGCTTTACACTTGCTGTATACTGTACACACGGCACACACATACTCTGCTTTACACTGACTGTACACTGCTCACACTGTACACTCTGCACAATACACTGCACAAAACACGGCTCTGCTATTTCTGCTTTTATTCTATACTCTGCTTTATCTGATAAATGCACTGGTATTTACCTTGCAGTTGTGGGTTTACGCCTACTTTCCCAGGCTTGCTCCTGTACCTGACGCAGAGACTTCTCTGGTCGTCCCATTCTCGCGCCGCTTCGACGGGAGGTGCGTGCGGAGGCCTCGCGAGACATTTAGCTTCTTCCGCCGCTACTTCGATACCATCACCCCCGCAGAGGTATGTTTTACTTGCAGTTCATTTAAACTTCGTCTTTCCACTGCATATTTCAATAACAGTAGATAACAGACTGTATTTCAATTTCAGATCACCTGGCAGCCTTGGGCTCCTTTGCCAGCCATGATGCGGGATCGGTTTGCCGGTGCCGATGAGACCTCGCGTTACCGGATTCTGCTCGAGGGCCCAGTCTGTCGGGCTTGGTACCTGGGTGAGCGTTTCTTGCGCCAGACCCTAGGCTTACCTGAGCAGATAGTCCCGGTGCACCCTCTTGAGCACATGCGGGATACCGAGAGATTCACCGCCGATCAGATGGCAGACTACACCCTTGGCTGGGAGGCAGACCACTTCAGAGGCGAGGGCGATTACTCGGAGTACGTCTGGACCTTCATCATGTGACCTCTGAGCGGCTGCCGCCGAGCGGAGAGGGAGAGACCAGCGGCGCCATCGGCCGGAGTGGGAGCGGGGGCTGGAGGGGGAGCGCCGAGGAGGGCTCGAGTCCGTGGCAGGGGCGGAGTTCAGCGGGGGCGAGGGACCGGTTGGCCTGCTTTGCCCACTTCATTGACTTTCAGAGGGCAGGGTGGGGCGACCTACCAGATCCCCTTCGCTCCTCCGCCGACTGATCACGAGTTTGTCGGTATCCCCGACTTGCCTCCGGTATGTATTACTGCATTTTCGTACAGTCATTTCATTTTAGTTTATTTGATATTCCACAGAATACTGATGCATCTGATACTTTTGCAGGCGTCTTCTGAGTATACCCGGCAGTCATTGGAGATGAATGCCTCCATGATGGGGATGCTACAGCGGACATTCGACCTCCTAGCCCTTTACAGCATTCCGGTATGTTCTTTCTGACCACAGCCTCAAACCATACACAAACTGCTTTACATAATCTGATGCACAAAACAACATCTGATAAACTGCTCACGGCATCTGATACACTGTACTCATACATTGCACCATGCACTGATTCACTGCTCACGGCATACATACACTATATTCATACACTGTATTTTGCACTGATTCACTGCTCATGACATACATACACTGTACTCATACACTGTATTCTGCACTAACAAACTGCTCACGGCATACATGATGCATTCACCTTTCATGCTTTTTCAGCCTCCCTTCCAGATTCCTCCGGTGGGCGGTGCTCCGGCTGGACCTCCCATTTCTACTCGGGATGGCAGGACATATCCCCGCACCAGAGGGAGGCGCACTCATGTCGGGAGCAGCTCGCGGGCTCCAGTTCCAGATGACGAGTCCGAGGCAGAGACAGAGGCGGAGGAGACCAGTGATGGCTCGGACTCGAGCTCAGACGGCGATGCCCCTAGTGGTGCCCCTGTTGATGACGCTCCTGGACCTTCATCCAGGAAGAGGACCAGGACAGATTGACGGCCCCGGAGCCATTTTTGACATTTGCTACAGATTTTTACTGTTTTTCTTTTCTTTTTGCATTTTCCCCTTTTAGTTAGTAGTTAGGGTACTTTGTACTGCCGCAGGCAGATTTTGTTTCCTTCGAAACTATGTATTTGAAAAGATGATATGAAATGAAACAAACTTTTTGTCTGAAAAAGCGTTTACATTTATGTGCATTTCATGCCTTGCATTGTATTGCATCATGTTACACCTCAAATGTAAATGATATTGCTCTGTTGTCTGAAAATTGAGCAATTGCACTGTGATAATCGGATAACCAACCAACTGACAGCAAACAACTCATACAAACCAACTATTCAAACTGAATACACAGCCCATACTCTACTAGGGATTGATCTGCATGTAGCCCATAACACAGCACTTGGTTCATTTCGCACACAACAAACCCTGAACAAACAGCCCCAATCTGACAAGGCGAACCACAAAAGCTGACACGGTTGCAGTTGAAGCACACTCGGATGTCCCAAATTTTCCCTTTCCTTCTCTTGCTTCGCGCGAATGTAGAGAATGGCACAGCATTCTGAGCACAAACGATTTTTTGAAATAAAGAAGGGTTTTCAACCGGGGTATCGAGCCTACCACAGAACACAGCGGAGAGACTCAAACAAAGAAACAAAAAGTCACACGACCTGAACGCAACGAGACACACTCGGAAAAGACACAAAGCCAAAATCGAGACCGACAAATCAAAAGACACGACACACGGACATGTTTACAAAAAGACCTCAAATCTCGAGGAGCCAATTCCTCCGGGTATTATTTCCCACCCTTTCTGATTTGTGATACTCACATCACTCGGCCTTCAGGCTCGGTTTTTCTCTCAAAACCCTTTTCTTACTTTTCCTCTCAACTTACACCTCTCTATTCTTTGTTCTCTCATTTTTCATCCCTCCCCAGGGTGATTGATGGTTGAATAGGAAGTCGCAGGTTCACACCCAGCACTGTTAGCTCACGGCTATTTCTCCCAGTGGATAGAGTGCCTTTCTGGCAAGTATGTTGGCGGGGGAAAGACAGAAGATCTGACTCAATTGTGCCCCTAGATCGTCACTCTGACCACTCTTTTGTTTTCTTCCTAAAACAGTTTTGATCAAAATGAGAGTTGGATTAACATACTTGTTCGATTTTTGATTTGAAAATCATGCAAGTCAGGCTGTGAGCACTGAAGATTCTCCTTTTTTGGGTCCAAACATGGTCCAATTTTGAAAAATGAAATAGTTTTCGAGAAAATAGTCAACTTCAGTAAAAATTTTCAAAACTATTTTTGCGAACAATCAACGCTCAACGAGCGCGAAACTTACCCTCGAGATATACAACCTCGGATCGGAGGCAATGGAAAATTGCCCCTGGCTTAAAGGGGGGATAAGGCAACGGAAAGTTGCCCCTGGTTTGGATGGCAACTCAGGGCAACTTATGGCAATGCATGGCAACGGAAAGTTGCCCCTTGTTTGGATGATGCCGCGGCATGCTGTAAGCCAGTTCTTGTTGATGACGATCGGACCCTCGGACGCGGAGGAGACGAAGACGGTTTGAATCAATATATGGACACAGTCACCTGGGAGGTATTGGTGGTTGGACTTCAAGAGGAAGTTAATCACGTAGTTCCAGGTTGCTGCAATCAAGACATCGGATTTGGAGGAGGCAAAAGTGATCAAAACCAAGACACGGACTGAGACGCTATGGAAGCGTTGGGGGCTGGACTTCAGGATGAAGTTGCCTACGTATCCCAAACATGGGAATCAAGCCTTACGTAGTTCCGGTTAAGGTACACTCGGGTATTTTAACCTTCACTGTTTAGGCTCTAACTTTTGCCAAGGTGCCCAATGCGGGTTTTCGACCTTGCGAGCTATGTTTTTCTTCTTTCTTTTTCTTTTCTTTTCTTCTTCTTTTTTTTTGCTATTTTTTGTTCTTTTCCCTTTTTGTTGTTTTTTGTTTTTGTCTCTTTTTCCTTTCCTTTTTTTTTTTTGCATTTTGTATTTTTCTTTTGCTCTAACTTTTGCCTGGGTTGCCCTTCCGGGTTTTCGGCCCAGCGAGCCTCTCAAAGGGTAAAAAGTGTAGTAAGCCCATGCCAAATGGTTTTGAGATTGAAACCTCTCTGTATCCAGGAGAGTGACTGTTGTGTTGATTTGCAGAAAAGTCTATCACGGTTGCTTCACGAGCCTTGCCTGGTGGGATCTGATCTCCTTGATCTGACCTTGATGCTTCTTGCTCGAGGGCTGCTTCAAATCTGGCCACACAGGCCTCTTCTGATAATTGACCGTTGAACGTTCTGAATGAGTTCGAGGTTCAAAACGAACGGGTTGAAAATTGAGGCTGAGAGCGATCCTAGGCTGCACAATCTCAAGAGCGATTCCACACAAGTCTTCACAGGACCGCGCAAAACATTTCGTTTTTGAAAGTTTTTAAGAAAACGACAAATCGCTCGCGCAAAAGATAGTGTGGAACCAGTCTGGATCGAACTAGGATCCTTCTCAGTACTCACGCCGACAAGCATGATTTCATTCATTAAAAGCGTAGCATGCCTCTCTTTTTCTCAAAAATGATCAAACTTTTACAAAACCCGAGGAATTACTTCCTTTTCGTTTTCATCACCGCAGTGTTCGAAAAGGGGTTTTATGAAAAGTTTAGGTCATTACAACGATGTTTAATGAAAAGTTTAGGTCATTACAAAGTGTAGGTGGTATGTACTGTCGTTCCATTCACATCCTCTGGCACAGCTGGCTGAAACAACAATAAGTACGGAAATGCGATAGCCGCGGCTGTTTCATTCAGATTCCCTGATTGTGACTGGCTCCTCGACTGAGACAGACTCAAAAGGAAAAATAAAAGGATAATTACAAAACGGCGTTCGAGGCAACAACCTTGGAATCACCTAGTATTCTATACAAGAGGGACTGACTCATTACGACAAGACAGACCCTGTAAGCAAAAGACTGACTCAATACAGAGAGACAGACTCAAAACAAAACAAAAGACTGACTCGTCACCCAAGTCAGAATTTACAAAACTAGCATTCGCAGATGCTCAAAAATGCATGCCAGACGCCACATCAAAAACACTGGGCGCCGCTCACAAGTGGTCCCACCCTGATCACATACTCACAGTATCCGCATCCTCAAAATCCAATAGTTGGGTAGTAACGGACTTGGCTGAGGTGGGTGGGAGGATAACCTCGTTGTCAATCAAATCTTGCACCTCATGACGGAGGCGGAAACAATTGTCGGTAGCATGGCCTGTCTGCTGGTGGTACGCACAGTACTGAGCAGGGTCATGAGTAGCAGGGAGATTCTTCGGGAGGGGCCGAGGCTCCAGGGGTTTAAGGTGCCCCCTCTCGGCAAGGATCTGAAGTGCCTTGGACAATGGCATGTAGAGAGCATGAAAGACCCTGCGCCCTCGGGGCAGATACTTTGGAGCCTGAGTACTCTTGCTAGACGCACTAGCGAACGGATCGGCGGGTGCGGCCTTGGATTTCTGATCCTTTCCGGATGCAAGGTTGGGAGTGGGAAGAACTATTTTGGCATGACGGGGCCTATCCCGGTTCTCTGATTGACTGGAATTGCCCTCAGGCGGAATGGGGAAAGCATCCTCCACAGCTTTCGACACAACTGCAGATATCTGTTGCTTGTTCATCCCCCCGGCTTTCAAAGCCTCTACTGCCCACAGCAATTGTTCGATAGGGTCGGCATCTGCCTTCATCTTGCCTTTGTCTCTGGCCTCAGCCTGATCTAGAATTTGGTTTGATGCGTCGTTGCCGTAGCTGGAGGTCGTCTCCGGTTGGTTGAGTTCAATTACTATCCGTCCCAATAGAGGGGGCTCCTGGGGTATAAAGCCGCCGGCATATGGTGCGGCTGGTGGCAAGGCAGACATCCCATAGGCGAGATCCGCCACGGATCTTTGAAGATCACCTATCATTCCCATTAGCTCGAATGTGGTGGGCTCGCGAGCCTGGTATAGCTGGGGGGTCCAAACTGGGTGTGCAGTGGGTGACCTGGGCGGATGCGGCATATCAACAGTAGTCTCACTGTGTAGGGTGATTCCCTGATCCAACGCGGCCGTCATGACCACGATCTCTTCTGAATTCTGCGTCATGCTAAGTCCTACCTCAGCAAGGAGAAGACACTAGCTGTTCTGGATCAACTTTCTGAATCTCTGAACTGAAACGGAAAACAAGCAGCATTTCAGCCCCAAACAGATCAAACACGGGTGTAGCCGAACAACTGCACTCTACTACTGATCACTGTTCCCCAGAATCACTGTTCAAAACTGAACTGATACCCGCAGACATAACTGATTCTCAAAAATACTAATACTGGTGCCCGCAGGCCTGATACCCAATCTCGCAAACTGATATGCGTGTTCCCTGTAGAGATACACTCCAAAAGCACATAGCAGGTAAATGAGAGCCAATACACCCCTATGTTGGGGTAGGGTTTCCCTGTCCTATTTTGTCAGGAGCTAGGTTTCACTACGCACGCAGCGGTTTCAAACAACCTATATCGGGTAAGCAACCTGTCCTAGTTTGGAATGGTCACTATGGATCCGAATATGCACTAGGTCAAATGGTCAAAAAGGGGTGCCCCGGTAGAACCGGGGTTTGTGTTCCCATACTGGCAGAGCCCGCAACCGGTCAGCCTTATGGTCATGCCTTGACAAGACAAGCCTCCAGCAAACCGCTTAGGAATAGCAGATGGCCAACACGGTGTCCTAGGCGCACCAATGCACATGCAATGCAAAGAAACACATAAGTGTAGTCAAAACAGGATATCACGAGTTCGAGTCAAGCTCTCTAAAAATCCCCAGTGGAGTCGCCAGAAACTGTAACAGGTCCGCGAGGGGGACCTCGCTACAGTTCGGACTCCTTTTTTTTGTTTGTTGCGGTTCGTAATCTGAACCAAAGAGTTCAACTCTGGCAAATCATTTTGAGAAAAACAGATTTTGAAAAGAAGTGCCAAACATGGACTGCTTTGCCAGATACAGAGTCGCCACCTAAATATTTTTTTAAAATGGGAAATTTAGGAAACCCTGACTCGGTGCCGAAGGCCACGTGTCCGTCATCACCAAAGTTGTCTTGGCTCGGGAGCTTGGGTACGATCGGGGAAGGTCAGCTATGAGCACCCCCTTTCGCTCGGTCCGAAGACCGGCCTCTACTAACCATGATATCCGATTTTGAAAACGCTATGTGTTCTTATTCCGGTTATTAGTCTAGAATTACTATGTTATGCGCACAGCAAACAAGTATAGACTAGATTGCCTAATTTGGAAACAAGCATTGCATATCCGTTTGTTTTGAAAAGCGCTTTGGAATTTGCTACTCGCAAGTAGGCTAAAACACGGATTTCAACGAGTTTTTCCAACTCAAACAATCCAACCTTCACCCACAGGCATTCAAACAGTTTATCTCATATAAACACTTAGCCACATGGTAAGCACACTGTCATGGCAACACTCACACGCATGCGGTATGCTAAAGCGTAAATACTTACATAGTACTCCACGCCAAAACAATAAACTAGTTAGCAAGCATGCATGTCTTAGTTCATGTTAAGTGGCTAATGCAACACACACAGAGATGCAGTTTAGGATAGGCTCGGCTAATCCTAAAATGGCATGTGAAATGCAATCATTCGGTGCACGTATTCAAGTTGGAATTGAAAATACAATGCAGTTTGTATGATACGCCGAGCCCGGTGCATGTAAGACAAATGTATGGATGCACGCATGCATGGCATAAGGTATGCTAATTTAAACGTGCCCTAATACTAACCATCAAAGCAGGTAAGTAAAAGGGAAGAAAGAAGTGGGGGTTGGAAGACATGCACACCACTCACACACGCTTATTACAGATTTACCCTCACCCGAAGGGACCAAAAGAATATACAAATTAATTAACTACGCAAGCTAATTAAATATTACAGATCAATTAAATTAACAAATTAATTAATCTAATTAAAACAGTAAAGCCCTCGGGAAGCGGGTCAGATGCAGCGCATGCTCGGGATTTGCTCGGAATCGCACTGCCATGCATAGTCTGCCTCTGTTTTCCCTGCTTTTCTCCTCTGAAGACTTCCAAAGTCTCAGGAATGCCTCTCAGGATACTGGGAGATCACCGCCGGCTGAAAGGGAGCACCACCGGCTGAAGGATGTGGTCATCGGCTGCAAATGAGACTATCGGCCACAAATACATTGCCGGTCGGCACTAAATGTTGCCGGTCGGCTGAAAATGTCTGCAGAACCTGCAACTCACAGCAGCAGAGGGCAGAATCTTGCATGGCAATGCTATTCAAGCTATGTATGCACCAATCACACTCCCTATCATGTTAATGACTCAAGGGAGGATGTGCCTCGATTCTCGGACCACCAATCACGCATTTCCATGCATGATGGCCCAAAGAATCGAGTGTGCACTTTCAATTTCAAATGCATGCAAACCATATAATCACACAAGGAAGCCTAACCTCTATCACACTCACTTCAAGAGGCCAAGCATGCACAATGCAATGCAATCCTAGACATGTTGGCTAGCATGCAACATGGACAATGCAAGGCATTTATACAAACATACAAGCAAGCATGCAAGGCAAGTATGCAAACCAAATAAAAGAGGGACTTAAACATGAATTAGGCAACTCTAAATAGGCCTAAAACAGTGGCCAAAGTGCCCAAAAATGAAGGCTAAGCGCACACACACGCATGCACATGTTAAGGCACAAACCTAAGCATTAAACAAGCAACTCTCAAACACACTTGCAAGAGGCTAAACATGGACAATTGGCATGGAATGAAAAGCTTTAAAATCATGTCAAAAAGTGGTGCCAAACCAACCCAAATTAGACAAGCATAAGCATGCAAGCATGGTCCAAGTACTTGAGGCAAGTCATGAAGCTTTGAAGCACATTTAGCATAACAAACATGGCATGCATTAAACAACTAAAAACAGATTTTAGCATGTTAAAACAAGGCCAAAGGACTACTTAGATGGCATCTAAGTGGCTCAAATTCAAAGGCATGCGCCATGGTCAAAACATAGGGCATACAACACATGCTCTCAAAGCAACAAAGAGGCAACTAAGGCAAGCATATGAGCATGCCAAAGGGACTGAAATTACATGTTGGATGGTTCCAAACCACCAAAATGATGCAAGCAACACATGCTACACATTCACATATTTGGAGCATACAAGCCCGACAAGCCACAAATGCAAAGGAGCTATACTAAGCATGCCAAAATCGATCCAAACAACTATGGACAGACCTAAAGCATGGCAAAATAAGCACAAAACATTCACAAGGCTAAGCCTAAAACATGCTCGAACAAAGGCTAACAACCTAAGGCATATTAAGGCAATTACAAGGCATTACATGGCAGGTATGCTAAGCATGCATGGTATACCAAGACCAACTTAATACAAAGCTATAACATGGTAATATAAGCATGAAATACAGCCAAGACATGCTCTACAAACACTCAAACAAAGGCTTCCTCTAGAGGCCAAAAAGTGCCCTTTCAAGGACAACAAGGAGAGGGGGTGGCCCTCTCCTTCTTAGGACTTCAAGGCATCATCTTCACCACTGAAATCCCTCAAGATTTCAGTGGTGAAGAGACCCAAACACCAAAATCCCGGAGCTCACCAAAATAGCACAAAATGGGGGCCTTTCAAGGCCTAAGGGTGGTCAAACACACCCAAACCACAAAACACTCTTAACAAACAATCAAGAGGGCCTAAAAACAGAACTTTTTTATGTTATTCACTAAACACAAAAACAGCTCTAAGATAGGTAGAAATAGGATGCAAGAATGGGGAATAAAAGGCTAGTTTCTTACCTTTGAAGACCGCCTTCACAAATGGAGGACCAGCTGCCTCCTTGGGCTTAAACCAGCCCCCAAAACTCTGTAAATAACCCCTTAGAACCTCAATAGCCAAGAAAAGGTGTAATGGTAGGTGTTTGTATGCAATACTATGAACAAATGCACCTAGAACACTCAAGAGAGAAATGGATAGAGATAGAATGTATATGAGTTCTAACCCTAGAACCAGAGCTTCTAGCAATGTTTTTCTCCCTAAAATCTCTAACCCTAATGCCAAGAGAGGAGGGCTCCTCTTATAGGCAACCAATCTTGTAAAGCTTGTCAAGAAAGCTAACAAGAAGAGCATCCCTCCATACACGTGTATGGAGGGGAACAAAATGCCAAACAACTGTTTCAAAATATCTCCAAAAGCAGCTGAACAGTAGTCGGCCGGCCAAAAATGTCATTTTGACAAAATTGACTGCCGACCGGCAATATACATTGCCGGTGACAACAAAAACCAGCCGGTGGCCTCTAGCCACTGCCGGTGGTGTGTGGGGATGCCTCACAAGGCATTCCCTGCCCCTCCAAGGCAAAACACAAGTGTTTGGTGCAAAACCAGACACAAAACAGTCGAGTTCAGAGATCCTGAGACAAGGCGCGTAGCCGAGAACTCCGGGAACTCCAAACAAACACAAACATGGATAATCACCGAGTGTTCAAACGGTGACGTCCAAGTCTTGAGGACGGTCAAAAATGGGGTGTCTACATGCCCCAACTTGCCTCTGTTTTCAATTGTTCTCAGAACACTGTACAAAACTCCACATAGCTTTTGCTCCACCATGAGAACCTCCAGGAGCATGGCCGACCACTTGGTGGTGTTACCAACCACTTGCCGACCACTTGCCTTTGCTGCAGACCAGAAAAAGTGGTCGGCCAACCACTTTTACTGGTCTGCCGACTAGTTTTTGTTGCATTTCTCCAGTTTGCTGCAACAAAGAACAAGAAGGGGCATGGCAATGTATTTGCAAAATATGTGTGCACAACTACTCTCCCTATCATTTCATAAGCTCAAGGGAGTGTAGTTCTCGACTCTCGGGGCACCAACCGAGCATCGCAATGCACGATGGCCGAGATGCCAAGATTGCACAATTCAATGTAAATGAATGCACAAATAACACATAAAGCCTTAACCTCTATCATGCATGATCAAGAGGGTCGGCGACCGTGAAATGAGGCACGTTTCATCACTTCAAATATGAAACGTCCCTCGTTTCTCATGTTTGGACTAACACCCTATCCAAACACAATGCAAAGCCAGGCAAGCATGCCAAACACAATGCAAACAATAAGCATGCAAACACAGTGCAATGCAACAACAATAAGCATGCATACACAATGCAAACAATAAGCATGCACACACAATGCAATGCAACAAGAATAGGCATGCTGTAGACGTCCCCGAACGTCCCGGGAGGATGAACTCCCGTTCTGTTCATATCGGGCTTACTACAGTTCGGACTCAAATTGTCACGGTTCTAAATCTGAACCAAAGAGTCCAAATCCGGCAAATCGTTTTGAAGAAAAACAGATTTTTTTGAAAAGTAGTGCCAAACATGGACTGCTTTGCCAGATTACAGAGTCGCCACCTAAATATTTTAAAATGGGGGAATTTAGGAAACCCTGACTCGGTGCCGAAGGCCACATGTCCGTCATCACCAAAGTGACTTGGCTCGGGAGCTTGGGTACGATTGGGGAAGGTCATCTATGAGCACCCCCTCTCGCCCGGTTCGAAGACCGGCCTCTACTAACTGTGATATCCGTTTTTGAAAACTTTATGCGTTCTTATTCCGGTTATTAACCTAGAATTACTATGTGATGCGCACAACACAAAAGTATAGACTAGATTGCCTAACTTGGAAATAAACATTGCATGTCCGTTTTGTCTCGAAAAACGTGTTAGATTTTGCTACTCGCAAGTAGGCTAAAATACGGATTTCAATGAGTTGTTCCAACTCAAGCAATCCAACCTTCACCCACAGGCATTCAAACAGTAATATCACATAAGCATTTAGCCGCATGGCAATCATACCGTCATGTTAACATTCACACGCATGCGACATGCTAAAGCATAAAACTTACATCGTACTCCGTGCCAAAACAAGAAACTAGTTAGCAAAACATGCATGACCTAGTTCATGTTAAATGGCTAATGCATCACATACAGGGGTGTAATCTAAACGGGCTCAGCTAACCCTAAACATGGCACATGAGATGCAACAACTATCACGTATCCAATTTGGAATTGAAAGTACGATGCAGTTTGTATGATGTACCGAGCCCGGTGCATGTAAACAAATGTATGAATGCACGCATGCATTGCATAAGGTATGCTAATTTAAATGTGCCCTAATCTACCATCGTAAGCAGGTAAATAAAAGGGAGAAAGAAATGGGGATTGGAAGACATACACCCACACACCCACACTTATTACAGATACGCCCTCACTCGGAGGGACCGAAAGAATATACAATTTAATTAACTACGCAAGCTAATTAATTATTACAAATCAAATAAATTAATTAAATAAAATAATTAATCTAATTAAACAGTAAATCGCCTCGGGATGAGGGCCAAATGCAGCATGCGCTCGGGACTGGCTCGGAACCGCACTGCCATGCATGGATTGCCTCTGTTTCCTCTACTCTCCTCCTCAGAAAATTGCCAAAGTCCCAGGACTGCCTCTCAGAGCACTGGGGATCACCACCGGCTGGGGTAGGACACCACCGGCTGAAGGAGGAGGCCACCGGCACAAAAATAAGCCGTCGGCTGTTTGTTGACTGCCGGTCGGCACTAAATAGTGCCGGCCGGCACTGAATGCCTGCAGAACCTGCAACTCACAGCAGCAGAGGGGAAATCTATGCATGACAATATAATTCAAGCCATTTATGCACCAAACACATCCCTTATCATGTTAGTGACTCAAAGAGGCATGTGCCTCGATTCCCGGACCACCAATCGCGCATTTCCATGCATGATGGCCCTAAGAACCAAGAATGCAACTTTGATTTCAAATGCATGCAATGCAAACAAGCAAACAAGGGTGCCAAACCTCCATCATACTTCACTTCAAGAGGCTTGGTATGCATGCTAATGTAATGCAACCCTAAGCATGTTATCTAGCATGCAACATGAACAATGCAATGCACTCGTGCAAGCATACAAGCAAGCATGCAAGGTAAGCATGCAAACCAAATGGAGGATAGACTAAAACATGAATAGGGCCACCCTAAAAGGCCCAAAATCAATGGCCAAAACCAAGGAAATGGGGGCTAAAATGCACACACACATGCATGCAATCATGGCCCAATACTTAGGCACAAACATGGCAACTCTCAAGCACACTTAAAGAGACCAAACATAGACAATGAGCATGCATTGTAAAGCTCTGAAATTCATGCTATAAAATGATGCCAAATCATGTTAAATAAGATGAGCAAATGCATGCAAAAGGGGCCAAGTGCTTGGGGCAAGCCATGTAGGCTTGAACCAAGGCCAAGTCCACCAAGCCTCACAAGGCTAAGGGGGCTCAAAACAGGTCAAGGGCAGACCTAAGCAAGGCCAAGGATGTACCTAGATGGCATCTAAGAGGCTTAAACCCTAAGGCATACAAAGTGACCAAAACATGGAGCATTTAACACATGCTTTTAAAGCATTAAAGAGGCAACTAAGGCAAGCATACAAGCGCACCCAAGGGTCTGAAATAACATGTTAAATGGTTCCAAACCATCAAAAATAAAGCAAGCAAGGCATGCTACACTCTCATGCTCTTAAGTCCAACAAGCCAAATACAAAGAGGACACAAGATACAAGCCATGATCGACCAAAACAAGCATGGACAGACCTCATGCATGGCAAAATAAGCATACAAGCTTCATGAATCTAAGCCTAAAACATGCTAGAAATAGAGGCACACAACCTAGGCATGTTGAGGGACTATTAAGGCATTACAAAGCAACTATGCAAGGCATGCAAAGAATGCTAAAACCAACTTAGAAACATGTTATATCATGGTAATATAAGCATGAAATGCAGCCAAGACATGCTCAAAACACAACCAAACATGGTGCTCCTTTGGAGGCCAAAACTTGCCCTTTTCAAGGACATCAAGGAGAGGGGGTGGCCCTCTCCTTCTTGGGACTCTAAGGCATCATCTCCACCACTGAAATCTTGAGGGATTTCAGTGGTGGAGAGATCCTAACACCAAAGTCTCGGATCTCTCACAAAATGGCACAAAAAGTGGCCTTTTCAAGGCCTAAGGGTGGTCAAACCTACCCAAATCACCAAGCACTCTTAATGAACAATGAAGAGACTTAAAAAACAGAACTTTTATGTGTTAATCACTAAGCACAAAAATAGTTCTAAACTAGGTAAAAACAAGGTGCAAGAATGGGGTAAAAAGAGCTAGTTTCTCACCCTTGTTGACCACCTTCACAAGAGTTGATGTTGTTGCTTCCTTGAGCTCCAATCCAGCCAAGAACACCAAGAACAACCTCTTAGGACCTCTGTAACCAAGGGAAGGTGAAACACTAGGTGTTGATGTGCAAAAGTAAGGCACAAACACCTAGTTACCCCAACAAGAGAGAAGTATAGATATAGGATAGATATAGAACTTCTAACCTAAAATCAGAGCTCCCTCTCACCTCTCTCACAAAAACTCTTCTAACCCTTGAGCCAAGAGAGAAGGCCTTCTCTTATAGGCATCAATCTTGTAAAGCTTGTCAAACAAGCTTACAAGGAGGGCATCCCTCCATACACGTGTATGGAGGGGAGGCTAAAGCCATACAGCTATCTAAAAATATCTCATAAAGCAGCTGTACAGTGGTCGGCAGGGCAAAATGGTCATTTTGCCAAAACAAGTGCCGACTGGCACAAAATAGTGCCGACCGGCACAATATAGTGCCGGTGGCAACACCAGCCAGCTGGTGGCCTCTAGCCAGTGCTGGTGGTGTGTGGGGATGCCTCACAAAGCATTCCCTGCCCTTCCAAGGCAAAACACAAGTGTCTGGTGCAAAACCAAACACAAAACGGTCGAGTTCGGAGGTCCTGAGGCAAGGCGCGCGAGCCGAGAACTCCGGGAACTCCAAACGAACACAAGCATGGATAATCACCGAGTGTCCCAACGGTGACGTCCAAGTCTTGAGGACGGTCAAAAATGGGGTGTCTACACATGCATACACAATGCAATGCAACAAGATACTTAATGGACTTAAACCGAATATGGACAGACCTCAATCATGCCCAAAACAGTGGCCAAAATGCTGAAATGATGGCATGAAATGCAAGATGATGCATGCTCATGCCTTGGCTCACCAATTAAGCATAAGAGCACAACTCTCAAACATGAGCAAGGAGTGACAAATATGGAAGTGTGACAGCACTACAAGCTCTGAAAACATGTATGAAATGATGCCAAACCATTCAAACAACCTAAGTATGTCATGCAAGAGGGCCTAAGGCACAAGGCTACTCAAGGAGACTACACAAGAGGCATGCAACACATGGCACCAATGATGGAACCAATCATGGACAGAGCTCAAATAGGTCAAAACAAGGACCAAAACATGCTGAGATGGGAGCTCAATGGTCTAGGCATGCATGCATACAAGCTAGGCCGCAAACAAGGCAATAATGCACAACTCTTAAACCACAATTAAAGAGTGATATGCATGAGAATATGACAATGTTACATGCTCTGAAATCAAGTACTAAATTATGTCAAATCATCCAAATAGCTCAAAGATAGCATACATGAGGCATCAAAACACAAGACTAACAAGGCTAATTGCACTACAGCTATACAATTCATGAACCATATGGCCAAGGCAACCCAAAATAGTCCTAGAGCATGTCAAAATGATGCTAAAACATGTATAGACCAGAGCCAAAACAAGCTAGCATGAAGGCATGAAGCATGGAATATGCAAGGCCAATATGGAGGATTACACTACACCTACCACAACCAAGCATGAGATGACTTCAACAAAAATCAGAGTTGTATCATGGCAAAATAGGACCAAATACACACTGAAATGGTGGTCCAAAAGCCTAGGCAAGATGGCATACACATGGGCTCATATTTAAGGCATAAAGCACAAACCCTCCAATGCATTGAATGAGTGAAAAATGTGAGTGTATGGCCACACTACACACACTGAAATCACATACCAAATGATGCCAAATCATGAAAATAGTCCAAGCAATACATACTAGTGGCTTGGAAACTCAAAGCTAGTGAGCTAGAACACACTATGGCTATACAAAGCATGGAATGCATGACCAAAGCAACATAAATCAGAGCTTAAGCATTCTAAAACATGGCCAAAAGCTTGCTAGAGTTGAGCCCAAAACATGTTAGAATGATGGTCTAAAAGCATGATGCATGTTAGGCTAGCATGCAAGATTACACTACAAGTGTAGAATGCATGCAAGTGGTGACTCAACCAAGCTAAAATAGAGGTATGCCATACTGAAATGATGCCAAAAGTAGGCTGAGAACAAGCCAACACAAGCCTAACAAACATGCTCAAACATGAGGCCAATAGGGCAAGCACACCAAATACAAGGAGAGAGGATGACCCCTCCTATTTGGGACCTCAAAACTACCTTTCCACCTCTGAAATTCCTCTGAGTTTTAGTGGTGAGAAGGCCAAAAGGAGGTGGTCCCAATAGCTTAAAAGTATAGCACAAAACCAAGGTCAAACAAGGCACAAGAGGAGGTAGACCACCCCCAACACCAACAAGGCCTTAAACAAACATTTTAAGCATGAAAAATTAGAACTTTTTGCAGTAGAAAGTTAGGCCTAAATAAGCATACAAATGGGGCCAAAAGCTTAAACAAAAAACAAGGTTTAAAGGGTTAGAAGCTCACCCTTGTAGAACCACTTCAAAGCTGCAACTCCAGCAACCTTTCTGAGCTCAAACCAGTCCAAAAACACTAAAACCAACTCCTAGGTGCCTCAGCAACAAAAGGATGGTGTTTCACTATGTGTTTGTATGAAAAAGTATGAAGAAAATGCATTTTCTAGCACAAATATGAAGAGAGAAGAGCAAAATAGAGATAGATGTGTATATATATCTTCAAACACTTTTTCTGAACCTGGAGAAAGGAGAGAGGGCCTCCCTTATATAGAAGAACAAGCAACAAGCTTGTTAAGGAAGCTAAGAGCTCCAAGCCATCCCTCCATACACGTGTATGGAGGATGGTTTCTGTGCTCACCAGCTATCACAGCTGGCAAGAAAAGATCTTCAAAAAGGTGCTGGAAAGTGGTCGGCCAGCTACTTACACTGGTCGACTGAACAGTGAAAGTGGTCTCCCAGAAAGAAAAGTGGTCAGCCAAGGGAAGGGATGGTCTGCACACAAAAAGCAAGGTGGTAGCATGGTGGGAGACCACTTTTTCTAGCTGCAAACCACTTGTAGACCACCAAAAGTGGTCTACATGGAAGAAAACTGGCTGGCGGGGAAGAAAAGTGGTTTTCAGGGAGAGGAACTGGTCTCCCACCCTCATTCCACCCTCCAAGCAAGGAAAACAAGGTTTGTGCCAAAAACAAACCAAAAAGGATGCAAGACAAGAGTCCGGGGGTTGAGGCGCGCAGCCAAAAGCCTCGAAAACTAGTCTACGGCCACCAAAAGTGGTCTACGAGGGAAAAGTGGTCTACGACCAAAAAAAGTGGTCTCCCAGACCTCAATGTTCCTTTAGACCAAGGCAACAAGGCATGGTTCGAAAACCAAGCCAAAAGGAGAACGTTAAGCAGTCCCGAGACAAGGCGCACGGCCGAAGGCTCCGGAAACCGAAAACTAGTCTCCAAGAGAGAAAAGTGGTCTACAATCACAACAAGTGGTCTACAACCACAAGAAAGTGGTCTACAAACCTCTCTCTCCCTCCAGGGAAGGGAAAACAAGGTTTGGTTCAAAACCAAACCAAAAGGAAAGCAAGACAAAGCACTCGGCCGAAGGCTCCGGAAATCATAAACTAGCCTACCAAAAGGAAAAGTGGTCTATGGACCTCTCTCTCCCTCTGGGCAAGGTCAACAAGGCTTGGTCCACAAACCGAGCCAAAACACAAAGAGTTCAAAGGCCCCGAGGCAAGGCACTCAACCGAAAACTCCGGAAACTCGAAACGAGCACAAACATGCACAATCATCGAGCGCTCAAACGATGACGTCTGAGTCTTAAGGTCGGTCAAAAATGGGGTGTCTGCAGTAACGATATGTTTCACTTACTTCCTGTGATTATGATTTATGTATTGTTATTTGTGAATGGCCTATTCCATTGATATTGTGCTTTGATTAAATTAATGGATATGAGTGAATAATGGTATTGATATGGACCTAAGGTCGTTCTATCCCTAGTAATAGACGTGGGCCCGAGGCCATTATGATGTGAATTGTTCTGTCCCTATTAATGTAGTGATACATTTGCCTTCTGTTAAAAGTTATTATTAATGTTCTGTTATTCGCAAGACAACTATGTCGACTTGTAATAAACCATGGGAAAATCTATGTGCACTATTGAGTGATGGTATTCTTATGAATCTGGAATTATTCTGTTTTGCTAATATGTGGGCCTGAGGCCATTCTGTATAATCTGTTAGGCCTGAGGCCGCTCTGTATAATCTGTTAGGCCTGAGGCCGCTCTGTATAATCTGTTGGGCCTGAGGCCATTTTGTATTCTGCATGGGCCTGAGGCCGGTCTATATTACATATGAGCTTGAAGCCAGTCTGCATTACATGTGAGCCTGAGACCGTATTGAAATATAGTTATGGATAAGATCTGTGTATAGTTTGGTATCTGTCTATTTAATTTATCCAAGGTTTTGCTTATTTAATTAACCTCCTTACACTACTATTATTCACTGAGCCTTGCTCACCCCGTTATTATGTATATTTATGTAGGTAAGCCATCGGGGATTGACACCAGAGTGGTACTAAGGTTCACCTGTCTGCCAAGTCACCTGGGGTATGTCTCCGTGTGGAGGCCTTAATTTGTGTTGGGAGTCATATAAATTATTAAGTCTTATGTAAGTGTGTGTGAGATCTATATAAATTCTGTGATTGTATATGTAACTTTGGGAATGTATTTAAATGCTTAAATCCAATTAAACCATCATGTATGCACAAGCTCAATGGATGTTGTCTTTTATTGATATTGTTTCCGCTTAAGGCCCCATATGTGGTTAAATATTATTCTAAAATTTTGTTTTGAGGCCTATGTACAGGCCGGTCATGAACCAAACTTTTAGGGGCAGGTTTGGGTCGTGGCAGGTGGTATCAAAGCACGAGTTAAGATCTCACACATGTGTCCATTGAGCATTAGAGTGTGTAGAATGCATTTAAGTTGCATGTATCTAGTAACGAAATGATATGATGTGCATTTTAAAAGATGTATGTGAGCTTGTACAATACGTTAAGTATTGAGATTAAGAATGAGAATTCTCATGGACTTTGGGGTAATAAAAGAAGATTCATATGTTTTGTTTCATAGACTGAGTTTTGTGACTAAGGAGAATTGGATAATTGTTATGAAATGAGAATGGGTTACATAAGGCTAAAGTTTTGAAATATGTGGAATATCGGTGTTCTTCGGCTATTCAATTTGATAAGTTGTAGACACCCCATTTTTGACCGTCCTCAAGACTTGGACGTCACCGTTTGAACACCCGGTGATCATCCATGTTTGTGTTCGTCTCGAGTTCCCGGAGGTCTCAGCTACGCGCCTTGCCTCAGGATCTCCTGACTCGACTGTTTTGTGTTCAGTTTTGCACCAAACACTTGTGTTTTGCCTTTGAGGGGCAGGGAATGGCTTGTGAGACATCTCCACACATCACCGGCCATGGCTAGAGGCCACCGGCCAGTGTTTTGTTGCCATCGGCCATATATTTGGCCGGTCGGCACTCTGTTTGGTCGGTCGGCCAACTTTGTTGGCCGATTAGCCACTTTTTCTAGCCGAGACCTTTTCTTGAGGGGGTTTGAACCTTTTGAACCCCCTGTTTTAGCTTCTTGAGGAAGCTTGAACCTTTTGAACTCTTGGTTTTAGCTTCTTAAGGAAGCTTGAACCTTTTGAACTCTTGGTTTTAGCTTCTTGAGGAAGCTTGAACCTTTTGTACCTTGGTTTAGCTTCTCCTAGAAGCTTGAACCTTTTGCACCTTTGTTCTAAGCTTCTCCAAGAAGCTTGAACCCTTTGCTCCAAGCTTCTCCAAGAAGCTTGAACCCTTCTAAGCTTCCAAGAGAAGCTTACACCTTTTGCACCTTTTGTTTTGGCTTCTCCAAGAAGCTTGAACCCTTGTCAAGCTTCTAAGAGAAGCTTGACCCCTTTGCTTAGCTTCCCTTGGAAGCTTGCCCCCTTTGACCCTTTTTGTGTTAGCTTCTCTAAGAAGCTTAGCACCTTGTCTTGCTCTATATATAGAGGGCCTCTTCACCATTTTCAAGGGTTGGAAAAATCTGATATATAGAATATATATCACCCTCTCTCTATATCTCTCTCTCTCTACATTTGTATGTGTTAGAGTGTTCCAAAGTGAGTGATTCTTAGCCTATTGCACCACACCTCACAACCACACCTCTCCATCACCAACCTAAGCTTCTTGGAGGGTCTCGAGAGGTCCTAAGGAGCTGCATTCTTGGTCCACAAGCTACTGGAGTCGCAGCCTTGAAGAAGTTCATCAAGGGTGAGTTTTTAAGTCTTAAATCACCCTTTTTTGCACACACGTTTAGCCTATCTTCCAGGCTGTTTTGGGCTTTGTCATAAACTGAAAAAAGTTTTTTTTTTGAGTGCTTTAAATAGTTGTTTAAGGTCACTTTTTCGTTTGGGGTGGTTTACCCCCTCTTAGGCCTTGTTTGGCCTTGTTTTTGAGCCTTTTTTGTGAGCTTCGGGACCACCTTGTTTGGGCCTCCTCACCACTGAAATCTTGAGGGATTTCAGTGGTGAGGATGATGGTTTAGGGTCCTAAGAAGGAGAGGGCCATCCCCTCTCCTTGTTGCCTTCAATATGTGCCATTTTAGCCTCATGTGTGAGCATCATTTTTAAGTGCATGTTGGCCATGTCTTAAGTGTTATTTGGTAGTATTTTGCCATGTATTACCTCTGTTTTTACTTGGTTTAGACACACCATGCATGCTTAGCATACTTGTCTTGTAATGCCATGAAATTGCCTTAACATGCTTTGTGCTTTGAGCCTTGTTTCTAGCATGATTTTGGCTTAGCTTTGTGAAGCTTTTATGCATATTTTGGCATGCTTAAGGTCTGTTTTTGGTTTCTTAGGCCATCTAGGGCTTGCTTTGTATAGCTACCATGCAACCTCTCTTGTATGCCTTGAGTATTGACCCCTCTAGCATGCTTTACTTGCTTCATTTCAGTGGTTTAGAACCACTTATCATGTCATTTCAGTCCTCATGGTATGCTTATATGCTTGCATTTGATGCCCCTTTAATAGTTTATAAGGTTGTCATCTTCTGCTCCATGTTTGGCCCCTTTTGTATGCTCCCATGTTTAGGCCATTTAGATGCCATCTAGGTGTGCCTTTACCCTTCCTTTGGTCTGCCTTGGGATGGTTTTGAGTCCCTATGGCCCTTTGAGGCTAGGTTGGCATGGCCATGGTTTAAGCCCCTTGGCTTGCCTTGAGTTTTGGACATTGTTGCATGCCATGCTTGTCTTGTTTACTTGGTTTGGCACCTTTTCTAACATGATTTCAGAGCTTTCTCTGCATGCCATTTGTCCATGTTTATCCTCTTTTAAGTGTGCTTAAAAGTTGCCTTTTGATGCCTAGGAATTGGATCATGTATGCATGCATGCTTGTATGTGCATTTGGCCCCATTTCCATAGCTTTTGGCCACTGTTTTGGGCCTAGTTGATGGCTGCCCAAATTAGTTTAAGTCCACTCTTTACATGTTGTTACATTGCTTCATGCCTTGCATGCTTGTTTACTTAGGTTGTGTGCCTAATGTACATTACTTGCTTGCATGCTCATATCGCATATTTAGCTCACATGCTTAGGTTGCATTTGGCATGCATGCCTTGCCTCTTGAATCACCATGATTGAGGTTGGGTTCCTTATGTGTTTGTGTGCATTACATTTGACATTAAAATGCATAACTTAGCTTCTTGGGCCATCACGCATTGAAATGCGCGATTGGTGGTCCGAGAATCGAGCACCATACCCCTTTGAGTCACAAACATGATAAGGGATGTGGTGGTGCACACATTTGCTTGAAAATGCATTGCCATGCCTTGTCTGCCCTCTGCTGCTGTCAAATAGGTTTCTGCAGGAAGATTTGGCCGGCCGGCCATCTCCAGTGCCGACCGGCCATCCATTAGTGGCCGATGGCTTAACCAGTGGCCAGTGATCATTCCCCATGGCCGGTGGCCATTCCTTCTAGCCGGTGGTGCTCCACAGTGTCCATGAAGCATACCTTGGGAGCTGTGCAATTTTCAGAGGAGCAGAGCAGGGAAAACAGAGGTAACTTGTGCATGGCATTGGATCTCCGAGCAAACCCGAGCACGCACGCATTGGATCCTCTTCCCGAGGCCTTTATTGCTTTCTTAGCTTAGTTAATTTGCTTAATTAATTAAGTGGTTTTTAATTAGCTTGTAGGTTAATTAATTTGTATATTCTTTTGGTCCCTCCGAGCGAGGGCGAATTTGTAATAAGTGTGGGTGCGTGTGTGTATGTCTTCCAACCCCCACTTCTTTCTTCCTTTTACTTACCTGCTTTTGATGGCTAGTATTAGGTCATATTTAATTTAGCATACCTTATGCTATGCATGCGTGCATCCATACATTTGTCTTGCATACATCGAGCTCGGCGCATCATACTAACTGCATTGTATTTCAATTCCAAGTTGAATACGTGTTAGTTGTAGCATCATCATATGCCATGTTTAGATTAGCCGAGCCTATTCTAGCTGCATTTCGCTTGTGTTGCATTAGCCATCTTAACATGAACTAGGATCATGCATATGATTACTAACTAGTTTCTGTTTTGGCTTGGAGTACTCGGTAAGCTTTTATGCTTTAGCATACCGCATGTGTGTGAGTGTTGCCATAATAGCATGATTACCATGAGGCTAGCTGCTTATGTGATATAAACTGCTTGAATGCCTGTGGATGGAGGTTGAATTACCTGAATTGGGATAATGCATTAAAACTGTGAGTTTTAAGCCCACTAGATAGTGGCAAAACCGACTTTTCTAAAGCCCACTTGAGGGTGGCAAAACCTGCATTTTTAGCCTACTTACGGGTAGCAAACCATTTTCAAAACAAACATGCTATGTCTCATTCCAATTTAGGCGATTTGGTCTATACTTGTTTGCTATGCGCATAACATAGTAATTCTAGGCTAATAACCGGAATAAGAACACATAACGTTTTCAAAATTGGATATCATGGTTAGTAGAGGCCGATCTTCGGATCGGGCGAGCGGGGGTGCTCACGAAGTGACCTTCCCCAATCGTACCCAAGTTCCCGAGCCAAGGCAACTTTGGTGATGACGGACACGTGGCCTTTGGCACCGAGTCAGGGTTTCCTAAATTTCCCCAAAATAAAATATTTAGGTGGCGACTCTGTATCTGGCAAAGCAGTCCATGTTTGGCACTTCTTTCAAAAATCTGTTTTCTCAAAACGACTTGCCGGATTTGGACTCTTTGGTTCAAGATTAAGAACCGTGACAACAAATCGAGTCCGAGCTGTAGCAAGGTCCCCCGCGGCCCTGTTACATAAGTATAAACATGTTTGTGGATACGTGATATGAAAAGAGATTAAACTTAGCTTCTATCTGTGTTATATGTAAAATTAGACCATGAGGAATTTTGGGGAAACTGAGGTTGTTGTGAATCAATGAAGTGTATGGCAATTGAGAAATACAATGATTAATA
Source organism: Camellia granthamiana (assembly GCA_036172215.1). Lineage (NCBI taxonomy): Eukaryota > Viridiplantae > Streptophyta > Magnoliopsida > Ericales > Theaceae > Camellia > Camellia granthamiana. The sequence continues at coordinate 1,109,382 of CM069913.1, forward strand.
CCGAGTATGGGACTTGAGAATGGTTTGATATAAGAAGTAGAGATAAAGGGATTGCCTCACTCATGTCCTTGTATGCTTGTGTGTGTTATGACTAAATATGCGAAACTACGTGTTATGGAGTAATTAATGAATGATACGCGATGTGTTAACAGTCTGCATCTTATGACTCTAGGAGTAGGGATGAAATGGAATGTTAATAAATACAAGTATCATGATCTGTGATCACATAGTATTCGGTGGAATTTTATAGAAGTTTAGTGATACAGGGAAATTGAAATTTTGACTAGAATGTTGGTGGTGTTGAGTATGTTAATTTGTAGAGATAGAGTGTATGTTGAGAAAATTGAGATATGTATGCTGGCGAAGGAAAATATTATTTGAAATCTTGAACCATAGAGTTAAATGACTTGGTATGATATTATGTATTAAGCTAATTTGTATTTAGTGTCTTGAGGGAAAGGTAGTAAGAATGAGGTGTTGCTTATGTTGTGCTACCAAGTGTAAGAATACAAATGGACATTGTTAACGTAGTGAGATGATATGTTTGTTAATCAAATTACTTGGGTTATTGAAATGGATCATTGGTGAAAAGAAGGTCATGTTGTGAATCTTTCTATGGGATGATAAGTGAAGTTTTGTTCCTCCTTTCAGTTCGAACATATATTCTTGTGAATGAATGTGAATAAAAGGAAAATTGTGTTTCTTTTGTGGACTGCCATTTGTCTGAAAGACATAATGTTGTTTTGATACATTTTGTTCTGAACCTAACATATTGCTATCATAAACTCACCGTTACTAATTAAGGATGAAATATTTGTATGAGAATTAATTCAAGGCTTGTTCCTTTATTGTGATCTGAAAATGAGTGCTCATTGGAATGAAACTTATGTGATCTGTGTTATTTAGAGATGTCATACCATCAATTATATTCGGTACTTCCAACATAGATGAATAATGTGTGATCTTGCGTGAGTTGACCATAGACCTAAGTGAGTAATGTCTTTGTAAAGACACTTTCGTATAAATGATTTTGAAAATGGCTATGCTATACGATGTTTAATGAAATCTATTATTTGGTTACGAAATGTTCTATATGATAAGTATTTTCTGAAATGATAAAATATGCTATGAACTTCCGACATGTTTATGATATGATGAGTTTTCCAAATAATTTTCCCAAAATGACTAGATATGCTACGAAACTCCGATTGTTCAGGATATGACAAGTTTTCTGAAAAAGATATTTTGCTATGCATGAATGAGTTTCCCATTTGATAATTTATTGTGGCATGCTTAATGAATGCTCTATGTTGAACTTGAAGTCATTCTGTCTTATCTGTTATAAGTTGGACCAGAGGTTGTTCTGTCAAAGTATAAATATGTTTAATGCTATTGGGAATTATCCCATCATCTGATAATCTTTGAAAGGTCTGATAAGTTTCTGAATAATGTCTCTAAACAACGTATTATGTGTAATTATAAAAGGTTTGATGAATTTTATGTATTACATATTTTTGGAAAATGTTTTTGTCCATGATAAGAATGTTTTACTAAATATGGAACAAAAAAAAAGATCGGATTAGGCACGATGCTCAGCCTACTTTGAAGTTACTGGAACAAGAATATAATAGCTTTATGGTGAATGTGTTTTGTGCTTGATGCCATGATGTTGACTTTAAGATCTTCCAAGAAAATATGGATTTTAAATGATTATTACCTTACTGTAGTTTGGGAATTGTGACAATTAAGGTTTGATCCATATTTGATTTTGCTAACAATTTATTTTGGAATTTGGGTTACTATTTGAAGTTTGCTAGAAATCTGATTCGAATTGATAAGTTTAATTCTGATTATTTGAGCCTTCATTGAAGCTGAGGATTTGAATCTACATTTGGTTATTCGAAAACTTAGACCTCATTTATCCCATCTCCTATGAAAGTAAATCGCTTGGAGATACTTCAAATTACCAAACCATTGTTTTGAATATTTAACTCATTAGTGAGCAAGAGTCATAAGGTCGTTGATTTAGAACTTATTTGTTTATTCTGGGTTTAATTGTTGTAGTATGTTTGTGCCATTTGAAACCCGATCGAGTAGTGAATGTTTCCTTAACCTTTGAGGAATTATGATAATTGGGGTTGTTTGTGAACCTAAAGAGTTTGAATTATGTTTGATAGCTTATGAGTCGCATAAAATCGAATACTTGAAATGAATTCATTTCTGAACACCCTTAAGTTATTATCAATTGGGTTACCAATTAGCCAGTAAAGATGAATTACTTGTGATTCTGGGAGCAAACTCCATGGAAATTGACTGTATGGGATTTTGAATGGCTAAATAATTGAGAAATGTTGTATATCCAAGACGAAACTTGACTTGTAGCAGGGTGAATCAAGTTTGGAGGACCAAACTTTTTAAGGTGGGGAGAATGTAACGACCCCAAAATCCGTATCCGAAATTGTTTTTATGTCCTTGTGGGTTAATGCATTTTAATTTAATGATATCTGTTCAAACTGAGGAATTATCTGTTGAGTCACAGCTTTAAAATTTAAATTACCGACCTTTATGGGTTCAGAAATCAAAATTGAGTGTTTGGTTACGTTAATGGGAATTTTTAGAACTAATTGGGAAAATTAATTGGAAATCTAATTCGTCTGATTCGTTAATGCACGTTTGGGTAGTTAACTTTGTACTGCAAATTGAAGGCCTTAGAGGCTTCGAAAACCATAATAGAGGACATATTTATGATCAGCACAATTTTTAGAGTCATCTGAAAAGTTTAATTGAAATTTGATTTTGTGCGATTCGTAAGGTCGTGTTTGGCTCTCCCCATTGTGTTAAGTTTATGTGTGTATATGTATATGTATAGATGTGCTATATGAGTGGTGGAACTCATCACTTTGAAGTCAAATAAAATATCTGAGGGAGAGAACCGAGAGAATGGAGAGCAAAAGAGCTCACCATCCATGGAAGCTTGGGGAAATTGAAGAAAACTAAGAGAAAGACAAAGATTGAACTAAGGGATGACCATCTATCTTGAATCCTTATGTTTAAAGCATCAATTACATGAAATCAAGGATTGATTTGGAAGATGTAATATATATAGATGAATTGGAGTTTTGGATTATGGATGAAATGAACTCTCTTCATGAAATTGAACCTTGATTCCTTAAGAGTTGCTTAATTGAAGAGTTAAATTCTTTATATTTGTTTATCTTGAGGTTGATTATGGGAAGTTGAGCTCCAATCTTGAGGTTTTGCATGATTAGCTATATATGAATGAAGATATATGTAAATATGAAAGAAGTGAGCTTGAACCCCAAACCATGGTTATTTTATGCTTTTGTGTTCTAATTCTTAACCTTGTTTTTGTGCTTGGGAATTGAGTAGTATTTTGAGATTATGATGTTTGATGGAAGTTAATAATGCGAAATTTATCATGTATTAAAGAGTTTTGGGCTTTGATTTACATGAATTTGAGGTTAATCTTGAAAATGAGAAGTTCCAAAACAAGAAGCCATTTTCGGACTGAAAATTGCCCAGAGCCGCACGTGCGGCGGGTCTTCCCGCACGTGCGGCAGTCCAGTCCCAAAACCAAATTTGAATCTGCTAAAAAGGCACGTAGTCCTGCACGTGCGGGGACAGCTTTGTCCAGCCAACTTTGAACAAGCATATCTTTTGCATCCGGACTCCGTTTTGAGTGATTCTTGAGCCTAAAATCAAGCCCCGAAAGTCTAGTTTCCAATGGTGGTAATCTCACTCCCAAATTCTAAGTACATAAATAGTTATACACAAATTAGTGACGACTGTTCACTTTCTGTTTACCGGTTTGTGCCGTTTCTTCGCTTAAACCATTTTCCATTGATTCCTCCTATTTTCTGAGACATGGATTATAACTCATTAAGGAATAATGAGCTTGGTACCACCATGACTAATTTATTAAATGATATCAAAGAGAATAAGTAAAGGATCGATTATGATCTCATATTATGTGTTGTGCACTGTGCTTGTAGGTCGAGACGAGGACATCGTCCCATTACTACTGGGAGCCAATCACTGTGAGTAATAATAGTGTAACGATATGTTTCACTTACTTCTATGATTATGATTTATGTATTGTTATTTGTGAATGGCCTATTCCATTGATATTGTGCTTTGATTAAATTAATGGATATGAGTGAATAATGGCATTGATATGGACCTAAGGTCGTTCTGTCCCTAGTAATAGACGTGGGCCTGAGGCCATTATGATGTGAATTGTTGTGTCCCTATTAATTTAGTGATACATTTGCCTTCTATTAATAGTTATTATTAATGTTCTGTTATTCGCAAGACAACTATGTCGACTTGTAATAAACCATGGGAAAATCTATGTGCACTATTGAGTAATGGTATTCTTATGAATCTGGGATTATTTTGTTTTGCTAATATGTGGGCCTGAGGCCATTCTGTATAATCTGTTAGGCCTGAGGCCACTCTGTATAATCTGTTGGGCCTGAGGCCGCTCTGTATAATATGTTGGGCCTAAGGTCGTTTTGTATTCTGCATGGGCCTGACGCCGGTCTTTATTACATATGGGCTTGAAGCCAGTCTGCATTACATGTGAGCCTGAGACCGTATTGAAATATAGTTATGGATAAGATCTGTGTATAGTTTGGTATCTGTCTATTTAATTTATCCAAGGTTTTGCTTATTTAATTAACCTCCTTACACTACTATTATTCACTGAGCCTTGCTCACCCCGTTATTATGTAAATTTATGTAGGTGAGCCATCGGGGATTGACACTAGAGTGGTACTGAGGTTCGCCTATCTGCCAAGTCACCTGGGCTATGTCTCCATGTGGAGGCCATAATTTGTGTTGGGAGTCATATAAATTATTAAGTCTTATATAAGTGTGTGTGAGATCTCTATAAATTCTGTGATTGTATATGTAACTCTAGGAATGTATTTAAATGCTTAAATCCAATTAAACCATCATGTATGCACAAGCTCAATGGATGTTGTCTTTTATTGATATTGCTTCCGCTTAAGGCCCCGTATGTGGTTAAATATTATTCTAAAATTTTGTTTTGAGGCCTATGTACAGGCCAGTCATGGACCAAACTTTTAAGGGCAGATTTGGGTCGTGACAATATATGTACATATATGTATATAACTCTTCCGCCTCTTTCTCTGTTTTTGTCTCACTCTCTCTTCCTTCATCTTCTTCGAGCGTCGTGTCTGGTGCGCGATTTCAACAATCGCGGCGCCTGACCGACAAGCTATCTAATCCTACCCCGATTGTCAATGATCGTCTCGGCCTTTCTCCCTCTTTGTCTTCTTCTTCGCTCTCTTCTAAAGTTGAGGCCTGCAAGAGAGAGAGGCAGAGCAAAAGCCTGCAAACTTTCTCTGCCACCACTTTGTAACCTCTTTCTTTTGCATTACTCTCCTCTGCCATGGCTTCTTCACACAGTTCTCTCACTCTTTTTCCAGACCTGAATGAGTCCACGATAGAGATGACCGATTCTGACTCCCCTAAACCTCAACCACGGGCTCCTCCTCCTTCCCCTGTTTTTAGCTTTCCAGCGATGTCAGTTGAACAAATAATAGCGGCATAGTCTGACATCGAAGCAAACTCGTATACGCTGAGGTCATGTGTAGAGACCATGACTGCGGTCTCCAACTTGTCCCGTCGACTGCAGAAGAGGACGTGTGAGGTACATCAGTTAAATGCACAACTCTCCCTCCTCCAACGTATGTACAAAGACGCTCGAGTAGAAATTAGTGCACTAAAAAAATAGGGTAAGGAGCTGAAACGACAAGCCACCTCCGTGGCTCAATTTGGAGTTTCTTCGCACAATCAATTTGATGGTCGGCGAGGAATAATCTTCTTCGGAAGCTCTGCCAAGGCCGAGGCGGAGTCTTCAAGAGTTTCCAAGGAGTAATGATGAAGTGAGGCAACTGATGGTAAAGTCAAGCAACAAAGTTGTGTACAAATGAAGCTGGTTGTAATCTTCGCCGCTGGGCTGCTGCCGAAGAAGAAAGAAGAAAAAGATTCCTTTCTCTCTTTGTTTTTGTTTTCCTTTTTCTCTTTTTTTTTCTTATTATTTTTTCATTTTCTTTTCATTTTCTGTTTTTTTTTTTTTTTTTTTTTTTTTTTTTTTTTGTTGTATATATGTTTGCACAAATTTGATCGGGGTTAATCCTTATTAAGAAAACGAGTTTTTTTTTTTTTTTTTTTTGGCATGAAATCCGAATGGCAATCAGTTCCGAACTGAAAATTAAGTCTCTCACTGATTATAACACAAATCAAAACTCGATAAAATGACAAAACTTGATAAAATAGACACAAAATGGGCATAAAACAAAGCAATACCAGTCGATCACTTGGTCAATTACTCATCGGAAACGCATCGTCGGCGATGAAAACTTGATAGTACGGGTATAGGACAGAATGCCATCACACAATATAACAAAACAACTTACGAATTATCGGAACAAAACAAACAAAAAAAACAAAGTTCCTCTTCTTTTTTTTTCTTCTTTTGCCTTTGTAGTTTAAACACTAGCTTTAGATAGACTCACTGTATTAGAAGACTTTTCTTTTGTTTTATTGCTTTGTAAAACAATGATCGGGGTTGGACCCACCAGTTTGGATGATCTCCTCACATAATGTGTGATGAATGGCATGTGATGAATGGTAGCATTGTACAGGACTTAAAACTATGAATACCTACTCTTGCTCTCATTCTTGAATCGAATAACGACCCAAAACCAGACAAATATGTAAAATGCAACTCGCTAACAGGAAAACGAAATGAAAACAACTCGAAAATACTAAAAGACACTTGGTATAAACAAAACAGTACTCAAAACATAGCCGCGACATGCCAGGACAAAGGGCCAACTTTTGCTGCATCTGCACTAGTCTGGGCCACCACCTAGACCCGGTCGGGCTTCAAAAAAAAGGTCGGTCAGTGCTGTCTAGCTGTCATGCCCTGCTCCTTCTATGCCACTAGTTTATTGTTTCGACCTTTATTTTCAAGTTTTTTTGTTGATTGTAATAAAAGAAACTTTGATTTGTATCAGAGATTTGGAGAACTTTAAGTTTGAAATCAATGAAATTAAAGTTGTGAGCGCTGAAAATTTTCTTTTTGGTCTAAAAATGGTCTAAGTTGTAAAAGGTAAAATTTGAACAAAATCAACTTTTATCAAAACTTCTCAAAAACCAATTTCGAAACGGATCACCACTTGACACGCACGGAATCAATCCTCAAGATGTATAATGCCGAATCAAAAAATCATAACTGCTCCTTGATTGAATACCACTGCTCTGTATTGTACCCAGCTTTTCTCTCAAAGTAAAGATCACAACCGAACCCTCAGGTAAAGAACAGACAAAGATGACTTGATCAACAAAATGGATAGGACAGTTGAGTTGCAATTGATTATGGCCGAACTTCAAGATGAAGTTGCCTACGTATCCCGAAGATGGGAATTAGGCCTTACGTAGTTCGGTTTGGGTTCACTCGAGTATTAACGCTCTCCTTTTGCGCTCTAACTTTTGCCAAGGTCGCCCTTTAGGATTTTCAACCTTGCGAGCTCAGTTTTTCTTCATTTTTTAAAATTTTTTTTTTATACTCTAATGTTTGCCTAGGTTGCTCTTCCGGGTTTTCGGCCTAGCGAGCCTCTCAGGGATAGTATTTCTTCAACTTGTCCATGTTGATTGGTTGGGAAAATTCCAGACCATCTAAGTCCATGAGAATGAGTGCTCCTCCTGACCAGATAGACTTGATGATGTAAGGACCAGTCCAATTAGGTCTGAACTTGCCCCTAAGGTCATGGATGGGAGCTTGGTTGTCTTTGAGCACCAGATCTCCTTCCTTGAGATTTCTAGACTTAACCTTCTTGTTAAAAGCCTTAACAATTCTGCGTTGGTAGCCCTATACATGATACAATGCCTTCAGCCTTCTTTCATCAAACAGCATTAACTCCTCAAATCTACTTTGTTGCCAGTCGGCCTCTGCTATTTGACACTCAGCCACAACCCGCAGTGATGGTACTTCAATTTCAATTGGTAGAACAGCTTCCATACCATAAACAAGAGAATAAGGAGTTGCCTATAGATGTCTAGATTGAAGTTCTATAGCCCCAAAGTGTGAATGGCAATTTATCTGGCCAGTCTTTGTAGGTCTCAACCATCTTTTGCAAAATATGTTTGATGTTCTTATTGGCGGCCTCAATAGCTCCATTGGTTTGTGGTCAATATGTAGATGATTTATGAAAAGCCACATTGTATTTCTCCAACACGTCTATCACCTCCTTCTTGAAGTGGGAGCCATTATCTGATATAATCTCGTTTGGGACTCCGTATCAACAAATGATGTTGTTTCTGATGAACTTAGCCACGTGCGCTACTTTCAACACTGCATAGGACTGGGCTTCCACCTACTTTGTAAAGTAATCAATTGCCACTAGAATGTATTCATGCCCGTTCGACCCTTTCGGTGTGACTGCGCCAATGACATCGATTCCCCAGACTAAGAAAGGCCATGGCGAAGTCATGTTATATAATTTTGACAGCGGGATATTCATGCGATTAGCATGAATTTGGCATTTGTGGCATCGTCGAACAAAACCAATGCAATCCTCCTCCATGGTGAACCAGTGGCAACCTTGTCTGAGAATCTTCCAGGCTAACATGACTCCATTCATGTGTGCTCCGCACTCCCCTCCATGGATGGCTTCCATAAAGCGCTTTGACTCTTCCTCTTTGACATACAACTTGTGCATTCCCATATGTCCTCTTTTGTACAGTTTGCCTCCGCAGATGACAAATTGAATGGCCATTCGCCGTATTCCCCGTTTGTCCTTGGCATTTGCCCCTGGTGGATACGACTCTTTTTCCAGGAAATTCCAAATGTCATAATACTAAGGGTTCGTGTCTTGCGCTTCATCTATTACGGCGATAGTTTCATAGGCTGGCGTGTATTTCTGCTCAATGAGGCTCAAACGCATCCAGACTCTAAGCAGGATGTCTATCATGGAAGATAGAGTTGCTAAAGCATCAACGAACCTGTTGCTCTCTCTCAGTAGATGCGTGAAAGTCAGCTTTTCAAACCTAGGAATTAGAATGTCCAGGGTTTGGTAATAGACCTTCATCTTTTCTTCCTTGACTTTCTAGTCTCCATTTGCTTGAGAAACAACTAAGTTCGAGTCCCCAATAACATCCAACCTTTTTGCCCCTAGTTCTAGGGCAACTTCTAAACCAGTGATACACGCTTCATATTCTGCTTCATTATTAGACACCTTGAATCAAAGTTTGAAGGCTAAAAGTATATCGGCGTCGTCGGGTGCTATCAGTAACACACCTATCCCATAACCATATTGATTGGACGCTCCATCAAAGTACATCGTCCAAGTCTCCTCTTCAACATGCAGAATGGCCTCATCCAGGAACAAGTATTCTACTACCTCATCTTCTTCTACCGGGTGGTCAGCTAGGAATTCTGCTACAGCTCTTCCCTTGACCGACTTGCGAGTGACATATTTGAGATCAAATTCGGAGAAAAGAAGCAACCAACGGGCTAGCTTACCCGTAAGCGCCGGTTTCTTAAAGAGATATTTGATAGGATCTAATCTCGAAACCAGGATTACAGAGTGAGCTAACAAGTAGTGTCTCAACTTGCGGGTAACCCATACCAAGGCTAGGCAAGCTTTCTCCAACGGAGTATAGCGGGTCTCATACTCCAGCATCTTCTTGCTCAAGCAGTAGATGGCCTTCTCTACCCTATCTTCAGATTCCTAAGCAAGCATACATCCCATAGTTGTATCTGTTACTGACAGATACAGAATCAAAGGCTTTCCCGGCTCTAGCGGCGATAGCACAGGTGGATTCTAGAGGTACTGCTTGACCAGCTCAAAGGCAAATTGACATCTATCGTCCCATCGAAATTTATTTCCTTTCTTCAGGAGACCAAATAGTGGTTCACAAGTCAAGGTTAATTTGGAGATAAACTGTCTTATGAATTGCACTTTACCGAGAAAGCCTCGCACCTCCTTTTCAGTCCTTGGTGGTGGCATTTCTAGGATGGCCTTGATTTTGGAAGGATCCACCTCAATGCCTCTTTGTGTGATCAAAAAGCCCAACATTTTCCCTGCCATTATGCCGAAGGTGCACTTCTGCGGGTTTAACCTCAATTTGTATTCCCTGATCCGTTGAAAGAATTTTTCCAGAGCGGTGTAGTGGCCCTTTCGGTCTTTGGACTTGCCTATCATGTCATCTACGTACACTTCGACCTCTTTGTGGATCATATCATGCAGAATGGTGGTTGCAGCCCTCTGATAAGTAGCCCCACCATTTTTCAAGCCAAATGGCATGACTTGGTAGCAATACGTTCCCCACGACGTAGTAAATGTAGTTTTCTCTCTGTCTTCTGGAGCCATCAGAATCTGATTATACCCGGAAAATCCATCCATGAAGGAAAGCAATGCATGGCCTGTGGTGAAGTCTACCAATTCATCAATATGCGGTAGAGGAAAGTCATCCTTCGGACTGGCTTTGTTTAAGTCCCGGAAGTCTACACAAACCCGAATTCTGCCATCCTTCTTCGGCACTGGGACGATGTTGGCCAACCAAGTCGGATACTCAGAGACTAACAAGAATCCTGCTCTGATCTGTTTGGTGACCTCTTCCTTGATCTTCAATGCCCAATCTGGGCGAATTTTGCGCAATTTTTTCTTGACCGGTCGGGCCTCAGGGTTAAGAGGGATCCGGTGCTATATGATCTCAGGGTCGATTCCAGGCATGTCTTCGTAGGACCATGCGAAAACATCTTTGAAATCTTTTAATAAAGCAACTAAGTGTTCGCATTTCTCCAAAGACAACGTGGACCCGATCTAAACCATGCATGGATCCTTCTCAGTACCCACATTAATGGCAATGATTTTATCAATACAGGGTTTAATATACCTCTCCTCCTCTAGATTAATCAAGTTTTTCAAAGCCAGAGGAATTTCTTCCTCTTCGTTTTCATTAAAAGTTTGAAAGTTTTGGTCAATGCAATAACTAAATGGCACAGAGAAGTACTCAAAATCTGCAGAGTTCTCATTCAACAGGTCCACCTCTTCGGTTACAACAGACTCAAAAGCAAAAGAAAAGAAAGACCTAGACAGGACCTTGGCATCTGGGTTACCACCCCCGAGAATGCCTGACTCAGACCCCTCAAACTGACTTGAATCTGATCCCGACCCCCACAGACTCTGTGGAATCATATTCTAGCTCATTATCCGATTCAGACATGGAAATGTTGCCTTTCTCCAGCTGCCAAGTAAGAGATGGTGCCTCTGATGCATCCAAAATGCCACTGGTTGGGTTCATACCCGATTTTTCCCCGATCATGGAAATGGTAAGGTTATTCCCCAAGCTCTCTGAGTCGACCGGAGGATCTGAAAGGAGACATGCTAGTGCTGCCCCTACTCCAAGGTCGCTGTTGTTGGAGTCACTTTCTATGTCCTGTTCAGCTTTAGCACTCGGTTCAACCTTTTTCTTGGCATCAATCTCTTGCAACTGTAGGTCGAAGAAGATTTCGAAGCCAGGGACACGCTATTTTGCAGAATTCATCCAGGGCTCGGGAAAATCGCAAAAGGGGAAATCCTCTCCCTCTCGAACAAAGTGACCATTTAGTGTTCCATGGATCGGCCTGTGAAGGAGCTCATGGCATTTCTTAGCCTGCTTGGCTCTAGCTTTTCTTGTCATCTGTTCCCTTTTCCTGACCCAATCCTCTTTGGTGGGCACATAGCCAAGACCAAAGGCATACGGATTATGCGTCACATCAGCCAATGCTGTGACGCCCTTCCGGCCACTTCGTCCAAGTCCCATTCCTGGCATATGTTGTAGTTTGTTCATGAGATAAATAGACTGGGCGCTGACATACATACCCTCATATGCTGCTAAGATAGTTTGCACTACCCGGGCCTCAGCCAGACTAAACCCTGAGAGGAATACAACTTCCTCGCCATGGTCAATTTCCAGCACTAGTGTGGTTAACTCTGGTGGCGGATGGATGGATGAATTCCCGAAGACAATTGCTACCCCCTTCTCATGAGGGTATTTCAGCATTTGGTGGAGGGTAGAAGAGACTGCTTTCACAAGGTGCAGCCAGGGTCTTCCTAGTAGTAAGTTGAAGGTGGCCGGGACGTCTAGGACATGAAACTCGACATCCTGTTGAGCTGGGCCAACCTGAACTCGAATTTAGACCGTGCCCATCATTTCCCTACTCGTGTTATCATATGCCCGAATCACTTGGGCTATAGGTACGAAATCTGCTGGTTTTAGGCCAATGGCATAAGCTGTGCGAGACGGACAGACATTGATAGTCGAACCAGTGCCTATCAACACCACCGGTACCCATTTTTCTCTGCACTCAATAGATATGTGCAGGGGTTTGTTATGTGCTGAGCCTTTCGGCAGCAGTTCTCTATCAGAAAAGGTTAGGGTTGGGCTGGCGCCACCTGGAAAGACCAATCCCACAAGCTATTCAGGGGTGGTGTCAATGGACAATTTAGCTTTATCCATTGCTGACAATACAGCCTGTCAATGTACTCGCGAGGCCATAAGAAGACCCAGATTGAAATATCGGCTTGGATTTTCTTTAGTTGTTCCAGTACTGCCTCCTCTTCCAACTGTTTTTCTTTCTGCTTCTTAACATCTCCATCTTTTCCGGAGGCCTCAGCTTGGTCTAAGTTGCGGTGGTTTGAAATACCGCCCACTTATTGTCATGTGATCAATCTCCTCAGTGTACCACGTGTTGTCTGGAAGGTACTCACTCCAACCTTCATCAGTGTGAGCCAATTGTAAGTCATCATCATCCCACCAGACGCCTTTGGTAACCAACAAATAGTTGTCCGATTCTGTTCGAATTACTTTTTCATTACTAACATCCCTCGCAGGGTATTGAGCCATTACGACTTTCTGGTTGTTTTCCATCATTTCTCGTTCAAACATAGCTTCGTGTTCTGTGTCCGCAGTATGCACAGTGCCCAGTCACTGAGCTGAATTTTCCTCACCGGTACTTTTCAGTGATTTCCCTTTTTCATTGGCCATTCCAGCTGCTGTAACAATTCTTGCTCCCTTTTCCTCCAGTTTTGTTTCAGTTTCTTCCTCCTTGTCTAGCTCATCACTAAGCCATCCAAAGTTGTCCATTGATCCATGCAAATCAAACCAGTTAATCCGCACATTCCTTTGATCTTGTTCATCAAAGAACTGCAGGTTGTCTAGATCCTCCTCTAACTCCGCCAAATCATCCAAATCTTGGTTTGGGCCATCCTCTCTAACCATATTGACCTCCACTGTCGTTGGCAATACCAATTTCGATTTGATTTGAACAATCGGCACGATATAGCAGCTTGGATCATACATTCCCCCAGACATGTCCTCGGAACTCTCCAGTAGCAAACTTGTACCTTCCTCCAAGGTCGACTTCTTGTCAACTATAAGTGTCACCACAAGTTTAGGTTGGTGGTTGGATGGATGGTTGGACGTGTCCATCATGCACAGATCTGTGCTGTCTGGAATGAACAACGCTGGTTTTGGTAGATGAGAGGGGGTAATATATATGCTGGGGTCATATGGGACAGCCAGTGTATGGATCAAATTTAGGTTTCGAGGTGGCGGGACTTGATTGTGGGCTGGAAGAGGGTTTGTAATTGTATTTGGTTTCTCAGGTAGTGCGATCACCTTGTTTTCGATGAGGTTTTGAATCTCATGACGCAGTCGGAAGCATTGGTCAGTATCATGACCGTGTTGTTGGTTAAACGCACAATATTTTGCTGGGTTGTGTTTGGGTGGAAGAGGATCAGGCAGTGGGCAAGGTTCTAATGGTTTTATTTTATGTCCCCTTTTTAATTAGCACTTTCGTAGCTTGGGATAGGGTCATGTAAAGTGGGGTAAAGGTCCTCTGGGACTGGACAAGGTTGGCTGAAGGTTGTGGAGCTGTATAGCAAAGGGATTGGCAGTATTGGTTGTGGTGACAACACTTACATCTGATGGCCTCGCAACTATGCTACCACTGGTAGCATTTAGAACTGCGAACAAACGGCCTTTTGGTTGGCTCTTTGTCATCAATAATGAGCCCCTGCTTCATAGCATCTTCAATTTGAACCCTTATTTCATGGACCTCTGAGAACGTGGATAATGGGAGAAGAATCATTTTCTGTAATAGCTTGCCTTGGAGATTTCGGACGACCATCCTTATCTGATCCTTTTCGGAAGGCCTCGTGGTCATCATCGAGGCTTTAGCTCCCCACCTTGTTACAAAATCAGAGAAACCCTCTTTTGGTTCTTGACGTGTTGCTTCGAGATCACGAGTTGTGACCTCGATTTGGGTATTGTAAGAGTACTGAGCTATGAAGGCTTCGGCCAATTCCTCCCAATTCTGTTTCATTGAAACTTCCAACTTGGCATACCAGATGGCCGCTATACCTGACATAGTGCGACCAAAAAAGGATAGCTTCTGCAATCGGGTCAAGCCCATGGGTCGCAAAATGTCTGAGAACAACTGCAAATGCACCATTGGGTCACCGGAAACCATCAAAGCGATCAATGTGCAGCATTTTAAGCCGCTCTGGTAAGGTAACTGCAAACTCGACATACCTTTCCTCTATGTCTGGAATGGAGTCGACTCCTTGTGCTTTTTTGAACAATTTTTCAGTTTGTTGACCTTGAGCACAGTCGGGTCAACCTCAAATTCAAATGGAGCCTCAGTTTGATATACAGGTGCTTTGGAGGCCTGTGCTAGGATCAGTTCAGCTGGATTGCCCTGATTGCCCTGATTTTCCTGGACATTAGTGGTATGGGCAGTGACTCCAGGTGTTAAAATACCTGTAGGAGGTGCATGAGCAGGAGATGCATGAGATGCAGAGGCCGTAGCCGGTTGTGGTTGTTGTTGTTGTTGCAGCCTGTTTATGACCTCGGCTTGACGGGCTGTAACTTCGGCCTGACGGACTGAATCCTGTTGTAGTGCTTCTACTGTTTGTTGTAATTGATGTATCATTTCTTCCATATACTGACTAGGGGATACTGTGCCATTGGAATGGGCGAATGATCTCGTACGGGACTAGATGTAGAAGACTGAGCCTAACTAGATGCAGGTGAAATGAGGGGTGATTGCTGTAAAAAACTAGACTGGTCAACTGTGCCTAACTCTTCTCCCGTCTAGTAACCGATGGCAGCGAAGCAAACACAGGCTGTCCCCTAACAAGATCTCCGGTTCTGTCAAGCCTTCTGACACGGGTCCAGAGGACTTGAGGGGATATTAGGTTTTCAGAAGCTATGTTGGTAAACTACCTAGCAAAAGAAAGAATAAAATCAAAATTGGATAGCACTTCGACCTTAATTCACAACAATCATAACACATAGCTGAACTGTAATCCTGCTGAACTCTGTTCTCAAACTCATGCTGATATGAACCATTCTGTACAGTCTCATTGTATAAAGCACATATCACGTAAAAGCACCAAAACACCCTTATGAGGGGGTAGGGTTACCCTGTCCTAGATTTTTGGCATGATCTAAGCTGCACTATTTCAAACAACAAGTTTCACAACATCCTACAAATGGGGTGGCATCCTATCCTAAGTTGGAATAGTCACTATAGCTTCATTATATGCAACTAGGTTGAATGGTCAAAAGGGTACCTCGGCAAGATTACCTAATATACCTCTCACACCTAACACCGAGAAGTGAAAGATGGATCAAGCGTTACGGCGGTAATCTAGATCCAAGGGTTGTGTTCCCATCATGGCAGAGCCCGCTACCGGTCAGCCTTTTGGCAAGCCTTTTGGGCGAGCCTTCGACAAACCGTTTAGGAATAGCAGATGGCAAACACAATGACTTAGGCGCACCAATGCAAATGCAATGTAAAGAAACATATAAATGTTGATAAAATTTTACATCATGAATTTCAAGTCAAGTTCTCTATTGTCCCCAGCAGAGTCGCCAGAAACTCTAGCTCGACTTTTTCGCGCCCCCTTTCAGAGGTCGAAGTAAGCCCTACAGTATCGGACTCCTGCAGTTCTGAATCTGATTCCACAAGTGTAATGTAAAATAGATAAATACCAAAGATTCCAAATCCGACAAATCTTTTGGAAAACGATTTTGAATTAAATTGCCAAAAATGGACTGCTTTTCCAGATAAAGAGTCGCCACCTAAATGTTTTATTTTGGAAAAATTTACGAAACCCATGACTCGTGCTAAAGGCCACGTGTCCGTCATCACCAAAATTGTCTCGGCTCGGGAACTTAAGTACGAGAGGGGAAGGTCATGAATTGAGCACCCCCGCTCACCAGATCAAAGATCAGCCTCTACTAATCATGATATGAATCTTACTTTGCATTTATATGTTCTTGTTCCGGTTATTAATGTAGTATTACTATGTGATGCGCACATACAAGTATAGACTAACTTGCAATAATTGGACCACTTGAGTCATGTTTGTCTTCTGAAAAGAGTTTTGAATTTGCCACTTGAAAAGTGGACTTAAATGTGCATGGCTCAAATTATTCCAATTCAAGCAATTAGCCTTCATCCACAGGCATATAAGTAGGTATATCAATTAAGCACTTAGCCTCATAGTAAGCATGCTAGACATGGCAACAATCACACTTATGCAACATGCTAAAGCTTAAGAACTTACCTCGTACTCCAAGCCAAAAGAGAAACCAATTAGAAAAATGCATGATCCTAACTATGCAATATAGCTAATGTAACACATACGATATGCAATATAGGCTCGGCCACTAATATGGCATACGAATCAATTGATAGTATGCAGTTGAACATGTATTTAAAGAAGTATGTAAACAAGCAATTTAAGATGATGAACCGAGCCCCGGTGCATGTAAAACAAGTGGATGCAAACATGAATAATGCTAAATAAAACGTGATGTCCTTAATCTAACCATCATAAGCGATTAAATAAAAGGGAGAAAGACACGGGGTTGGAAGACGTACACATTAGTACAAAATTGCACCCTCACATAGGAGGGTCTGACTGTCTGAGTGTCCAAATTAACTATTTATTACAAATCCAAATGAATAAACAATTAAAAGGGCTGTCTAATTTATTATAACAGCAATACATATGCAATGCTCGTGTGATGCTCCTCGGAAGCCACTCTGTCTGCCTTGCCTTGTTGGAAACTGTTCTGTTTCACCCTCAGTCACTATTACAGTCACTACTACTAACCAGAAGTGTACGGTTTGCCATATATTAGGGCCTGGCTGACCCGCAATCGATTTGAGCTCAAATAAATCCGACCATTATTTTTTTGCAGAAGACTGTTTATTCGTGCCTGAGGTGAAAATAGTGCAGACAGGGTGTTCCGAATTCTGTTTGTCCCTTTCACACTTCTCTATCAATGGAAACCCTCGAGAGAAGGGTGAAATTGTTTCCAAAATCATTAATGAGCAAGTTGATTGCTTAATGATTTCGAGTACAATTTGGACAAAAATTAATAAATGAATGGAACCACCCCTCCCTCCTGTCATAGATTGAAGTCAAAGAGGGAGGTCGAGATGCTTCAAAGTTCATCTAGAACATCATGAATTGATGTTTAGGCAAGCCTTGACATAATAGACTCGGCATAACGTTCGGCCGAATCCAAGCAATAGACTTTATTTTCTTTATGTGGGTTGATTCATTTTAGCAATTTTTGTTAGTCCTTTCCATTTTTTAATTCATTAAGTCCAAGGTGATGATTATGTCCACCAAATGAGAAGTGCGCCAAATAGGAAATAATTCTTAATATGAAAGAGAGGTTATACCGTTGGCGATGAACCTCCGTAGAGATTAAGCCATTAAGCATAGATCTCTAGTTCATAATTTGAATAACCATCAACCATTTGAAGTCACTCTCAATTTAAAGAAATGGATGATAGGTGACTCTTCAGGATTTGCCTAAAACATCATGAATTGGTGTTTAGACAAGCCTTGACACAATAAACTTGGCATCACGTCCGGCCGAGCCCAAGCAATATGACTCATTTTCTTATGTATGTTGATTGCTTTTAAATCAATTGTTTTAGTCATTCCCATTCTTTAGTCCATTTGTCCAAAGTGATTATTAAGTCCTCTAAAAGGAGAAAAGTGCCAAACGAGAAATTGTTCTTGGCATAAGAGAGATGTAATGCTCTGGTAATGAACCTCCGAATACCATTTAGCATGGAAGGTCTCTTTCTCATGCTAAAAACAACATATATGGGATTTCAATTCACCATTTTCACTTAGATTACAACAATATACAATATAAAAATAAATCAAAGCAAAAGAGCAAAAATAAGTAAGAAATGTAAGAAAATGAAAGGTTTGTGAAACTCACCTTTCAAGGAAAGGATGAACTCCCTAGTTTAGAAACTCCCTCTTGCTCACCCTCAAGTGTCGGAAGTGTGTTTTCATATCCTCAATTCGAAATTATGGAGTTTATCGAAGTGTTGGCTCAAGATTGAACTATTTTCTCTCTTTTCTCTCTACCTCAAATGTTTTTGCCCCTTGAATCAAGTTTTTTTCCTCCGCCCCTTGAAATCATCCATTTGGTTGCTTTATATAAGCAACAAACCAAAATATAATAATATAAATATTATATTAATATCATCTATATGCATATTATATAATATATATATATATATGTTCAGTTGAGTGAATTGATGTCAGCATGCTGATATCAATATAATTTTTTATTATTTTTCTTTTATAATATATATAATATAATTATAATAATATATAAAATATATAATATATAATTTATACCAAAATACTAAACATATAATATAATAATACTAAACATATAATATAATAATATTAAACACATAATATAATTTTTTTATTATTTTCTTTTATATATATAAAATATATAATTTATACCAATTTATATAAAAACACCAAAAATATGAACAAACACATAAAATTATGCAAAATTACAAAAATACTAAACTAATGAAATATTTAGTATTTTAAAACAATTTGGCCATAATGGTGAAAATTGGGATTAAAGTTTAAATTTCATCTCTCTTATTGAGGATTCTGTGAGAAATACATTCTAATTGTCATCATCGGGTAATCAAAAGAAAGCGCCCAAGTCTTAGGGCCGGTCAAAATTGGGGTGTCTACATATGGCTCCTAGTATGACCTTAGGACTGGGGAACTGCTCCAGGAGAGACCTAAGAGGGACAAAACCACCTGTCTTTCCTGGCTGAAGCATTTCTCCAAAGACCTACAACCAGTTGTAGGCGACATCACAGAGGGGAGCTGCGACTCCGAAAAAGGAGATGAAATAACTGACGAAGACGGCCAAGTACAAGTCGCCACGATAGCCCGCCCCAACTACAGAGTCGCGGCTCTCCTCTATGATGTTGCCTACAACTGGTTGTAGGTCTTTGAAGAAATGCTTCAACCAGGAAAGATAGATGGTTTTGTCCCTCTTAGGTCACTCCTGGAGCAGTTCCCCAGTCCTAAGGTCATACCAGGAGCCATACTTCTGCGCCTCCCGAAAGGCACTTTGGAGGGCAATGACAGCAACTTGTTCTGCAGAAGTCAAAGACACTGGATCAAAGGGGTGATCTCCATGGGTGCTCAATGTAGAAGGATGGCAACATCTACAACGGCAGTTAAATCCCTTTGGCCCCCCTCTTCCTGGGGAACTTATACTTCCGCATTCACCTCATCCATTCAGACATGAAGCGATCCATGGGCCGCTATGATGTGTGGAGCTTTGTATATACTCAGTTCCTAACTACTTTTTTCTATGAGAGATTCCCTGCTATGCGCCCCATCTCTAAAGACCATGAGCCCTTCTTCACCGATGAAGCCCTTGATGTAGAGGGTCGTCATGTTCTTGATGTAGAGGGTCGACCTGTCACAAGGCAAGTGCGCCAATCCCTCCCTCGCATCTCTCGGTGGTTTGGTCTTGGCACCAATAGGCCCTTTGCGGATTACGTCGACCGTATAAAGGAGTGTGTGTTTCACCCTTTCACTCAGCTTCTTCCAAGCATTTCTGTGGTTCCATTTTATTTTTCTGAGACTCGTCATGTTGATTTCTCCCTCGATAGTGCCCAGGCCAACTCTCTTCTTATTACTGCTATGATACACCCCGGATTTCTACCCGTGTGGAACGATGAGGGCATGTCCAGCGTCGTCTATCGACTGAACAGGGTCCTTAGGCAGTTCAGAATGGATCAGGGTGTCCTATATGCCCCTCCGCCTCAGACTGATTTCCACCAGAGCTTTCAGCAGTTTTTCCGTGATTATATCGCTCTACTTGTGGACGGCTTTGGCTTCATGGAGCTTCCCTCACTTGGGAGAGAGAGTGCTTTTACTCCCAGTAACAGGCTGTTCTAGCATCGTAACCTCAATTCTTTCCTCAATTTTTGTAACAGTGCTCCCGTTGTCCTTGAAATGGAACCCAGCCCGTAACCTGACTTATCTCTTCACCTGCCCTCTGGCCAAGGGAAACAGACCAGTATATTCTGTCGTTTCAAGCTTCTATCCCTACCTGCCGTAGAAGAGCCTCACCCGTCTAGGGCAATGTATGTTCAACCTTTGCAAATTGCTCCCCCCCAAGTCGGCACAACAGTATGCATGACCTGCTCCAGACTGAGGGCAGCCCAAGTAACAGTGGCATTAGTTGTTGAGGCACATGCCTCACCAAGTAGGAAGAGACTCCGAAGGGTATCCATACTTAAAAAATATTTTGCATTACTTCCTTGGGCTTCTTATATTTACTTTAGTAATCACATAATCTTTTTCCTTTTTAGGGCTCATCGACCATACCACCTTCGGGCCCCGGAGGCTCTTCCACTGCCATTGGAATTTCCTCAAATTTGGACGACGACGACGACCTTCCCATTGCTACAAGGGTCACAAGATTCAGGACCCATAGGACAATGCTTCTAGATGTTAAAGAGGAACCAAGTGTTAAAGTTGAACCAACTACTAAGGCTGAGCTAGTTGTGGAGGCTACAGAAAATGAACAAGTTACCCCTACTATGGAAATTGCTGCTGGTGGTCTAGTTGTTGAGGGTGCAGAGCCTCCTAACCCCGTTGATTCTGTGCACTCCGACCGTTCCTCTATCGGTGGATATGATTTTGTCCCTGAGACCCCAAGGGAAGATCGTGGCGTGAGAGAGCCACTAGAAGCCGCATTACCTCCCTTTGGAGCTGCATTTGGTTGTTTCTCGCAGTCCACTGAGTCTCCATTAGTTCAACAGACCCCACTTCCAAACGTCCAAGTGGCTAAGAGGAGTGCAAATGCAGCAGCTACTTCCACCGTTCCTGCTGTGGCCCCTCTAAATTTGGATCGACTTGCAAAGGTAGCTGTCACTTTAGCTATCCACACTGTTACTGCTGTCGCTGGAACCTTTGACCCAGTTGCTTCGGCAACCTCTAAATAGCTGGTAGACTTATACCCCACTCACTTTTCCGGAAGTACCAGTTGACCTTGGGGTGTCCCACAATTTTTATACTAGGATGGATATCACTATTGTACCAGATCTGAACGTCGGAGACTACCAGATGGATGACCTTTTTTTAGAGCGACATGATGGTGCAGGTAGCTTTGGTCTTTCTCATGAGGCCAATTGTGCGTCACCTTTTTTCGCGCCCCCTTTCGAAAGGTTTGAAAGAAAAGGCCTCACAGTTTGGACTTCAGCGGCTCTGAATCTAATCTCACAAAGTGCAATGTGAAACTGATAATCACCAAAGAGTCCAAATCCGACAAATCGTTTTGGAAAATTGATTTTAAGTCAAAAGTGCCAAAATTGGACTGCTTTACCAAATATAGAGTCGTCACCTACATATTTTATTTTGGAGAAATTTAGGAAACCTTGACTCGTGCCAAAGGCCACATGTCCGTCATCACCAAAGTTGCCTCGACTCGGGAACTTAGGTATGAGAGGGGAATGTCCTGAATTGAGCACCCCCGCTCACCCGATCAAAGATGGGCCTCT
Source organism: Camellia granthamiana (assembly GCA_036172215.1). NCBI lineage: Eukaryota > Viridiplantae > Streptophyta > Magnoliopsida > Ericales > Theaceae > Camellia > Camellia granthamiana. Next base: position 1,131,364 of record CM069913.1, read on the forward strand.
ACTAATCATAATACGATTTCTTATAAACATTATGTGCTCTTGTTCCGGTTATTAGCTAACATTACTATGTGATGTGCCTAAGCAAGTATAGACTAGTTTGCTCAACTTGGAACAATTCAACTCATGTTTGTTTGTGAAAATGGTTTGAATTTGCCACCTCGAGTGGGCTTAAAGATGCGGATTTGCCACCAAACATAGTGGGCTTAAAATGTCACATCCCAAACTCGCCCTTAAAAGTTCGGGCATGACCGACTCGATAGCGGACTCAAAACTCAATAAGTATATAATATGGGGCCTGAACGGAAGCAATTATCGAAGTAAGACAACATCCATTGAGCTACACTAATATGCCAGGAGCATAACATTTCATCAGACATTCCAGCATATAACAAACACACACATAAGAGGCAGTTGTATACACACATATATATACAGTCTCATCCCCACAACTGGGGGACATCAAAACCTCACTAATGAAGGTTATACATGATTAATGACATTTGACAAAAAGGCTAGTGGCCAAAGCTATGAGTTATGAAGGGACTCTACAAAATGTGTAAACTTCGTCTAACTGTTTGGTCATAGCCGGGTTGTCAAAAATAGCTGATAGAGCTGAACTAGGACTGGCCTCCGGGTTGATTACCTACAGAGATAGACATAACACAGAGTGAGTAAGACTTAGTGAATAATAGTACATAAAGAATCCAAATGAATAAACTCAAATTACAACGTATGTAAGCGCGTAGGTTACATGTTTGATTCTTGTTCTGTACACGTTTCCAAAACGGCCTTGGGCCCAATATTTATACAAAATGGCCTCAGGCCCAATATATCATACAGAACGATGTAGACTGCCCAAACTCTCTCCGCGCAGCCCCCTTTCGGAGAGGTCATGGATTTGGGTTCTTAGCTACTACAGTTCGGACTCTTGTCACGATTCTGAATCTAATCTCACAAAGTGCAATGTAAAACTGATAAATCACCAAAGAGTCCAAATCCGGAAAATTGTTTTGAAAAATCGATTTTAATCAAGAAGCGCCAAACATGGATTGCTTTGCCAGATTACAGAGTCGCCATCTAAATATTTTATTTTGAAAAATTTAGGAAACCCTGACTCGTGCCTAAGGCCACGTGTCCGTCATCACCAAAGTTGTCTCGGCTCAGGAACTTGGGTACGAGGGGGGAAGGTCTTGAAATGAGCACCCTCGCTCGTCCGATCAAAGATCGGCCTCTACTAACATGATATGTTGTTTTGAAAACACATGTGTTCTTATTCCAGTTATTAGCTAACTTTACTATGTGATGCGCACAGCATACAAGTATAGACTCAATCACTCAAGTTGGAACAAAACATCTCATTTTTGTTTTTCGAAAAGTGGTTTGAAGTTGCTACCCTCAAGTAGGCTAAAATGTGGATTTGCCACCCTCAAGTGGGCTTAAAACATGATTTGCCACAAACAAGTGGGCTTAAAACACACATTTCAATGAATTGTTCCAATTCAAGTAACGAAGCCTTCATCCACAGGCATTCATGCAGTTAATCACTTAAGCACATAGCCTCATGGCAAGCATGCTATCATGGCAGTCACTTACACACATGCAAGGAGGCTAAAGCATAAACACTTACAGTGTACTCCGAGCCAAAAAAGAAAACTAGTTAGAAATCAATGCATGATCCTAGCTATGTTAAGATGCCTAATGCAACATATGCAAAATGCAACTAAGTAGGCTCGGCTAGCTAAGATGGCATATGAATGCAACACTCGATAACATGCTTTGAAACACGTATTCAAGTAAGTATTGAAATTCAATGCGGTTTGAATGATGCGCCGAGCCCGGTGCATGCAAAACGAATGAATGATGCATGCATGCAAAGCATAAGGTATGCTAATTGAAACATGCCCTAAAACTAACCATTAAAAGCTGGTAAATAAAAGGGAGAAAGACGTGGGGTTGGAAGACATGCACACACACACGCACGCTTATTACAACATTTGCCCTCTCGATGGAGGGTCCGAATGAATAAGCTAAGCTAATCTAAGCTAAGCTAATCAACTAATCTAATTAAGCTAATTAGACTAATTATTACAAATCAAATTGAATAACAAGTAAACTACTTACTAATTATTACAACAATTAACTAATTAACAATTTAATTAATTTACCAATTCAAGCTAACTAACAAGTAAAGCTTTAAAACTCTGCTGCCTCGGCTCTGTTCGAAGAAGCAGAAGATGCATGCTCGGTTTTCGCCCGAAAAGCTATCCGGTTGGTCTCTTGAGGCTCTATTTGCAGGGTGTCCTTGAGAACTTGCTGTTGAACCTTACCAAATCAATGCTGGGGAATGCACCAGTGGCCTGCCGGCCATGAGGAGCTGCTGCCGACCCCCCTGCCAGCCAAGGATGCACACTGCCGGCCACAAATGAAAGGATGCCGGCCAACAATGAAGAACTGCCAGCCACTGGTGTGCTGTGACACCAAGCTACAACATAGCACAGAACAGAGGAAATGAAGGGTCTCCCAAGGGTATGTACGTACTATGCCACTCCATATCACCTCAAAACATTAAGCGAGAGGCACCATTGGATCCAAGACCATCAATCAAGCATCTCAATGCATGATGGCCAAAGATCCAACTTGCACAAATTCAATAAATGCAATGCAAACAAGACTCTAAATCCATTACCTCCTCATGGATGATCAAAGGCAACGGAGACAAACGGGATTGGCTCACTTTCATCACTTCAAGTACGAAGTGGGCCAATCCACCTTGTGTTCAACATAACGTCCGGTTGAACATTGTGCAATGCAAACAACATGCTACGCTTGGCATGAAACACAAGACTCTAACATGTAAACAACGCATGCATAACATGTTAAGGGACTAAAATGATGAAACTAGTGAAGGACACAACACTAGTGACATGCAATATAATGTTCAATGGACTAAACCAGCCTCAAACAGACCTCATGCATGCCAAAACAGTGGCCAAAATGTGCTGAAACTCAAGCACAAGAAGCAAGAAAAGCATGCCCAACTTATGGCTCGCAAGCGAGGCACAAAGCTCAACTCTCAAACACAATGAAAGAGTGATATGTGTGAGAGTGAGACAATGATATATGCTCTGAATTTACATGCCAAATGATGCCATATCATGCAAACAACACAAGTATAGCATGTTAGGGGCCTTAGAACTCAAAGCTAGTCAAGGGCTTTACACAAGAGCCATGCAATACAATGCACAAACAACCAAACCAACTCTGGATAGAGCTTAATCATGCTAAATCAGAGGCTACAACATGCTGGAATTGAAGCTCAAATAGCAAGAAATGCATACTCATGTATTGGCCCATAAACAGGGCATAAAGGCACAACTATCAAAGCCATTGAAAGAGTGATTTAAGTGGAAGTATGGCAAAGATATAAGCTCTGAAATTACATATCAAATGAAGCCATAACATGCAAAAATCTCAAATATGACATGCTAGGGGTCCCAAAGTGCAAGGCTAGCAAAGCCAAATACACTATAGCTATGCAAAGCCAAACATGCATGACCAAAACCACTTAAATCAGACCTCAAGCATGTTAAATCAAAGCCAAAAATGTGCTGGAGTAGAGCATGCACATGCTAGATCAATAGACTAAAACAACAAACATGCTAGGCTAGTGAACCAAAATTGCACTACAAATGCAAGGAGCATGCAAGAGGCAACCAAACCAACACAAATCAGAGTTATGACATGTCAAATAATGGCTAAAAACATGCTTGAACTAAGCAAATTCAAAGCACAAAGACATGCTACTTTGCAAGGCTACAAGTAGGATTACACTACAAGTATAAGAAGCATGCAAGAGGTGACCAAGACAACCAAAAAAAGAGTTATGGAAGGTCTAAAAAGTCACAAAAATATGCTTGAACAAAGCCACAAAGAAGTAGAAACACATGCTCATTTGGTAGGCCAACAACGCAAGCAAGCAAGACAAGAGGAGAGGGGACCACCCCCTCCCATTTGGGACCTCAAAACCACCTTTCCACCACTGAAATTACTCTAGAATTCAGTGGTTAAAGGGCCAAAAAGAGATGGTTTGAAATGCTTTAAAAGATGGCTCAAAAGGCTTTACAAGCCAAAGAGCAAAGGGAGAGACAACCCCCTAACACAAAAGGGGCTTAAAGTACCACTTTTAGGACTGAAAAAAAGAGGTTTTTGTAGTTCAACACCACCCCAAAAAACAGCCCCAAAGTAGTTGAAAACTATGGCAAAGCTAGTATGCAAAATAAGCTAAAAGGGGTGAATGATTACCTTTGGAGTACAGCAACAAAACCAGCTACTTTTCTTGAGCCAAAATCACCTTTTGGAGCTCAAACCAAGTCCCAAGCTACCTCAGCCCAAAGATGATCCACTCTTGTTAAGGGTTGATAGGTTGAAGATGGTTGTATGCAAGCCTTCTAGCAAAATGCTTTTAGAGAGAGTGAAATCTAGAGAGAGGTTTGAAGAGAGAGAGGCTCCCAAACTTCTTCTTCAATTGTTCTCAAATGTTCTAACCCTTTGAATATGAGATATAAGGCTTCAATATATAGCAAAACAAGAGGCTTTGGTAGAAAATATCTCAAGAGAGACAACTGGAACAAGCTGGAGCAAAATATCTGTCCAAAACTGCTTTCTGCCATCTGTGGCCGGCACTGTACCACTGTTGGCTGGCACTTTACCATTCTTGGCTGGCAGCACACTCCCTTGGACGGAAGGGGGCCAGCATTGGCCATTCATGTCTGGCACATGGCCCAAAAATCCCATTCATGGTCATAAACTTCCACCTCTGGTTGGACAGAAAAATCTGCTTTTTGGGCCCGAATTCAACCAGACATATCTCCTTCACCTGGACTACTTTTTAGGTCATTCTTAAGCCCAAATTGTAGCCTTGGAAGTCTTATTTCCAATGGTGGAAGCCTCACTTCAAAATTCCAACTGTGCAAAAAGTTATTCCCATTTGAGTGAAGACTGCTCAGTTTTGATCCTGCCGGGATTCATGCCCAACTGCTTCTCCAACTTGTTTTCTTCTCTCCTCTCCTCTTTTCTTCAACTCCAAACCCCTAAACAAGGAGTTTTGAAAGATTTTTCAAAAGAGTTCATCTCTCCTTCATTCATTTCCACTTTGTCCTTGCTCAGTTTACCGAAAAGCGCGACATTTAACAAAATGCAAGCGTCGGAACATCGCAGAAGAATTTTCAAAAATATTTTGAAAGAGAGGGTTTCAGGGCCTAAAAACCATTCAAAATAGTTTTGGTCCAAAATGGGGTGTAAGGTTGGGATTTGACTCTCCTCTTGCCAAAGAAATCGAGTCTTTGCACTGCACAACTTTCACCACCAAGTAAACCATCAGCGGCGCCCAAGTCTTAAGGACGGTCAAAAATGGGGTGTCCACAAATGGCCTCAGGCCCAATATATCATACAGAACTGTCACACCCCAAACTCGCCCCTAAAAGTTTGGGCAAGACCTGTTCAGAAACGGACACATGACCTGGTTTATATATATATCATACGGGGCCTGAACGGAAGCATTAAATGCCAAAATGACCAGAAGATAAACTCCATTGAGCTAACCCTATGATGCCAGGATCACAAATATCATAACAGCTAAATACTATACCAAAACATGCATTTGAGCATCGGTTATATACATATACATATGCAGACCCAGCCCTAAGATTGGGCGTATAACAAAAACATTGGGGTAAGGAAGTTATTTACAAACAACCTTAGACAAGAAATCACAGTACGAGCCAATCTCTTAGCAAAACTTCACAAAATATAAAAGGTTTCGCCTAGTGCTTGGACACTCAGAGGTTGACCAAAAAGAACGGATGTCGTGGTTTAGGACTGACCCTCCGGTCGGTTACCTACAGAAACAGACATAACACAAGGTGAGCTAGGCTCAGTGAATAGTAATACTTTAATCATGTGATGCTCAACTTAAATCATAATACAAATCAATTCATGCGTAAATGTGGACATTATATGTTAAATCTGATTCTGTATAATCTTGAAACATAATGGCTTTGAGATAAGCCCTTGAACATATTGGCGTTAAGCCCATAAACATGTTGGCATTAAGCCCTTGTACATATTGGGATTGAGCCCTTAAACATGTTGGCATTGAGCCCTTGAGTACAGTGGCATTAAGCCATTGAACATATTCGTATCTGAACCCAAGAGGTGTCTCACACGGATTCTAGAGATGACTCACATCGTAGCACTTAGTTCCGTGTAACACTTTGTTTCATATCTCAGAGTAAATTGATCTCAGTATCGTGTAGAATTCCATAGTCGTATGAAAGTAGTTTCATTCTTTCCATTCGTTATTCTCATTCTTGGATCAATTGCATAATTACATCATTCACGGAATTAACAGAATGCTAATGGCAAACACTAGCTGTAGTAAAGCGTGCTGCTACTCACAGTGTTGTGATGACGTGCTAGTTCCTTCCGGAGCGTGACCTGCACACGTTCATCACTTGTCAATTAGTTCATTCCTTTGTTGAATCATTTCTAGAGTCATTCCACTTCAATTGAATTTAACATACATTAATAGGCATAAAATACAAATTCTAAAAATATCTGAGGGTCCAGCACGCAAAACGGAACAAACCATGTTTCTCAGCATCAGCCGCACGTGCAGCTGTGAGCCCCGCACGTGCGGCAGTTGGCCCCGCACGTGCAGCAGTGGTGCCCCGCACGTGCCTTTTAGACAAAACCAAACCCAAAATTTTCAGCATTTGCCGCACGCGCGGCAGTGACTCCCACACGTGCGGCAATTCCCCTGTTCCAGTCCGAAAATTGCACAAAAAACCCAATCTTTTGGTACATCTTCACAAGGCTCAACTTAGCATTCTTAATTGATAATACATGGCCTAAAAATCATGTTAACAAAGGCTTCAAATACATACATTAAACTAGATAAACACTAGTTCTTGAATTCTTAAACATAATCAAATTTTCTTTTGCATTCAACATCACACAACATCATAACCATATAGATATAGGTAAGTTCTTCATAACCTTCATAAGAAAATAAGAAATAAAAGCTAGTCTCTCCACATATATGCATAAGCAGCTCAATTCAACATCAACAAATTGAGAAAACACCCTATTCTTTTCATTTCTCTAACTTATATGATAATGATCATCAAAGGAAGTTATTGAAGAGGGAACTTAATTCAAGCAAAACACACATACCTTGAATCCTCTATTCTACAATCCCTCACAAGGTTCCAATCTTTCTTCTTGATGACTTCCCCTTCCTCTCTAGTTTTCTCCTCTTAATCAATATTTGAGATGATAAATAGGGCTAAGTACTTGTCTTGAGAGGAAGCATATATATATATAAAGGGGACTAAAGACGAAATTCAATCGTTTAATCATCCCAAATCAAATTTCTACAACCACACTCATAATTACTTAAAAATTATGCTGATTTCAGATATAAAATAAATTTCGGATTATCAAGTCTTGAAGGACCTCAATTCTTGATTTAACCAGTCTAATCGTGACAGATACTACCCTTGCCCAACAAATATAGATGAAATTTATAATATCTATGCATTCAAACTTAATTTCTCACGTAATTTTTCCAATAAGGATGTAAATGTATAAAATAAGGGACTAAAACATTCCAGAAGCATATGCGAGGGTCGGGTTATTACACTCTCCCCCCCTTAAATAAGTTTGGTCCCTCAAACTTGCTTTACCTCAAAAAGGAAACAGATGCGGATATTGGTGTTGCATTTCCTCTTCTTTTTCCCAAGCTGCCTCGGTCCCGTAATGTTCTTGCCACTCTACTTTTACCATTGGAATTTCTCGATTGCGTAACTGCTTTACTTGTCGAACCAGAATTCGAAGTGGTTTTTCTTCATAGCTTAGCTTATCATCCAACACAATTTGGTGGTAATCTATGACATGAGATGGATCTGACAGGTATCCGCGAAGCATAGAGACATGGAACACGTTGTGTACTTGGCTCATGTTCGGTGGGAGGGCCACTCGGTAAGCTACCGGGCCCACTATTTCCAGAATTTGAAAGGGACCAACATACCGGGGTGTTAACTTACCCTTTTTTCCAAATCTCGGATGTCCTTTCAATGGGGTGACTTTCACGAACACATGACTATTCACCTCAAATTCCAAATCCCTTCGTCGGTTATCCGCATAACTCTTCTGTCTGCTTTGAGCCATTTTCAATCTTTCCCGAATAATTTTAACATTTTCAGTTGTTAATTGCACAATTTCAGGCCCTAGCAATGCTCTATCCCCAACTTCGGCCCAACATACGGGGGAACGACACGGTCTTCCATATAGAGCTTCATAAGGTGCCATCTCAATACTCGAATGGTAACTATTGTTGTATGCAAACTCTATCAACGGTAGATGGGTTTCCCAACTTTCTTGAAAATCTAGCACACACATTCGAAGCATGTCCTCTAGAGTTTGTATCGTTCTCTTGGATTGACCGTCAGTCTGAGGGTGAAAAGCTATGCTGAACTTAAGTTTTGTACCCATAGCTTCCTGCAGACTTTGCCAAAATCTCGAAACAAACTTGGGATCCCTATCCGACACAATTGAAACTGGAACGCCGTGAAGCCTTACAATTTCATTTACATAAAGTACTGCGAGCTTATCTGCATTATATTGAGTCTTCACTGGTGAGAAGTGAGCAGACTTAGTTAACCGGTCTACAATGACCCATATCGAATTCATGCCTCGAGGAGTCCGTGGTAACCCCACAACAAAATCCATGGTCAAATGTTCCCACTTCCACTCTGGGATTGGAAGGGGTTGTAATAATCCTGCTAGTCTTTAATGTTCCGTTTTTACTTGCTGACATTGTAAACACTTAGAAACGAATTCCGCGATCTCCTTTTTCATACTTGGCCACCAAAAATTTTGTTTCAAATCCCGGTACATTTTAGTACTTCCCAGATGTATTGAAAATCTTGAGGCATGTGCTTCTTCCATCAACTTCCGTTTAAGTTCCAACACATTGGGGACACATGTTCGGTTTTGAAACTTAAGCACCGAATCCATAAAGCTGAACTCTGGTTTTGGTTTTGTCTTTAACTCATCACATATCTTCCTTAGAGTGTCATCCTCCATTTGATGTAACTTGATCTCTTCAAGTAAGGTCGGTTGAGCCATTATTACTGCTAGTACGGCCTCCTGTCCACGTACCACAAGATCCACATTCATTTTATCTAATTCAATCATCAACTCCTTTTTCTCCGCCAATAGGTTTGCCAAATCTCCCATATTCTTCCGACTAAGTGCATCTGCAACTGTGTTGGCTTTACCAGGATGGTAATGGATCTGTAAGTCATAATCTTTAATCAACTCTAACCATCGCCGCTGCCGCATATTCAACTCCTTCTGGGTAAAAAGGTACTTGAGACTTTTGTGATCGGTGTAGACTTCGCAGGTCATACCATAGAGGTAGTGCCGCCATATCTTTAAAGCAAAAACTACTACTGCTAGCTCAAGGTCGTGTGTGGGATAATTCTTCTCGTGGGGTTTCAATTGTCGAGAGGCATAAGCGATAACTCTTCCATTTTGCATAAGTACACAACCAAGCCCTTTATGCGAAACATCACTGTAAATGACAAACCCTTTGGTACCGGATGGTAAGGCCAGAACTGGGGCTGTAGTTAACTTTGTTTTCAGTTCTTGGAAAGCAGATTCCCGCTCTTCTGACCATTCAAATGCAACCCCCTTTCGAGTTAGTTGTGTAAGCGGCACAACGATTTTGGAGAAATTTTGAACAAACCTCCTGTAATATCCGGCTAATCCCATGAAACTACGCACCTCAGTTACACTGGTAGGAGTTGGCCAATTCACAATCGCCTCAATTTTGTGCGGATCAACAGAGACTCCTTCCTTTGTTACTACATGTCCCAGAAATGCCACCTCTTGTAGCCAAAATTCACATTTCTTTAGCTTTGCATACAATTTCTTCTCCCGGAGTGTTTGAAGGATTAGACGGAGATGATCCTCGTGAGCCTCTACACCCTTTGAGTAGATAAGAATATCATCGATAAAGACCACCACAAACTCGTCCAGGTAAGGCTTAAAGACACGATTCATTAGATCCATAAATGCTGCCGGTGCGTTAGTAACTCCAAAGGGCATAACTAGAAACTCGTAATGGCCGTACCGGGTTCGAAAAGCTGTCTTCTCCACATCATCAGCTTTAACCTTCAATTGATGGTATCCAGACCGTAGATCAATTTTTGAGAAAACTTGTGCCCCTTGTAGCTGGTCAAATAAATCGTCAATCTGTGGTAAGGGGTACTTGTTTTTTATTGTTACCTTATTGAGTTCCTTATAATCAATACATAGCCGAAGTGTTCCATCCTTCTTTTTCACAAATAAAACCGGCGCACCCCAAGGAGATACACTCGGATGGATGAATCCCTTATCAAGCAAATCCTGTAATTGAATCTTTAATTCTTTCATTTCAGCTGGTGACATCCTATACGGGGTCTTGGAAATAGGTTGAGCTCCCGGCGCCACATCAATTAAAAACTCAATTTCACGGTCTATTAGTTGCCCTGGTAACTCTTCGGGAAAAACATCTGGAAATTCACAAACAACTGGAATCATGTTAACGTCCCCATTCGTCACTTGCCCCTCCAAAACACTGCATAAATATCCCTGACACCCTTTTTGAATTAATTTACAAGCCTTTGTTGCAGAAATCAAATAAGGTGGAGAAGTCACTTCCTGACCCTGAAAAATAGACTTTGATTGTCCCAGAGGGTGAAAACTAATTTGCTTAGTCAAACAATCTATAGTTGCACGATATTCACTCAACCAGTCCATTCCCAGAATAACATCAAAATAGGTCATGTCGAGAGGTAGCAGATTAGCATACACCCGACTATCCCCAAGTTGGAGTTCACAAGCTAAGTATACAGAAGCACAGATCATAGAGTCTCCCAATGGTGAAGACACACACAACATATAAGACAATTTTTCTTCAGTTTTATCTAAATTAGGAGCAAATAAATTTGACACAAAGAGAGTGGGTGGAGCCAGAATCAAATAATACATGAGCGGAGTGACCGTGAACAATAAATGTACCTGACACCACTGTTGCCGCATTTTGTACATCTCCCGGAACCAACGCGAACACCCTCCCTTGTCTTGCAGTGTCTTTATTATTGGTAGGTTTAGCAGTTGTCTTAGTATTGGAAGTTGGTGCAGACCCCGCTGAACTTGTAGCAGCCCTGTTGTTATTTTGTTGATTCTCTTTAAGGGCAAGGGCAATCCCTTATCAAATGACCCGTCTTGCCGCAATGAAAAACAGGCTCCAGGACTTCCGATAGCACGTTCCACGATGCTTCTTTCCACATTCCGGATAGGCAGGAATTGAATCCTGGCCTAGGGGTAGAAGTATTTGAACTACCTGAATTTTGTTTCTTGTTTGGTGGAGTAGTTGACCCCTTAGACCCACTGGGTATTCTGCCTCTTTCCTTTCCATTCAGAGATTCGGTTCTGAGTAGCGAGATTCCCTTCTGCTATAACAGCCCCTCTGTAGACGTCCCCGAACGCCCCGGGAGGGTTAAGTCCCGTTCTGTTCATTTTGGGTTCACTACAGTTCAAAGGACTCAATTTGTCACAGTTCTAAATCTGAAACCAAAGAGTCCAACTCTGGCAAATCGTTTTGAAGAAAAACAGATTTTGAAAAGAAGTGCCAAACATGGACTGCTTTGCCAGATTACAGAGTCGCCACTTAAATATTTTAAAATGGGGAAATTTAGGAAACCCTGACTCGGTGCCGAAGGCCACGTGTCCGTCATCACCAAAGTGACTTGGCTCGGGAGCTTGGGTACGATCGGGGAAGGTCAGCTATGAGCACCCCCTCTCGCCCGGTCCGAAGACCGGCCTCTACTAACCGTGATATCCGGTTTTGAAAACATTACATGTTCTTATTCCAATTATTAGCCTAGAATTACTACGTTTATGCGCGCAGCAAACAAGTATAGGACTAGATCGCCTAATTTGGAAACAAACATTGCATATCCGTTTGTTTTGAAAACAATTTGAAATTGCTACTCGCAAGTAGGCTAAAATACGGATTTCAACGAGTTTTCCAACTCAAGCAATCCAACCTCCACCCACAGGCATTCAAACAGTTTATCTCACATAAGCATTTGGCCGCATGGTAAGCATACTGTCATGGCGACATTCACACACATGTGGTATGCTAAAGCGTAAAATACTTACATCGTACTCCGTGCCAAAACAAAAACTAGCTTAGCAAACATGCGTGTCCTAGTTCATGTTAAGTGGCTAATGCAACACATGCAGGGATGTAATCTAAACAGGCTCGGCTACCCCTAAGCATGGCATATGGAATGCTACAAATAACACGTATTCAATTTGGAATTGAAAGTACGATGCAGTTTGTATGATGTACCGAGCCCGGTGCATGTAAACAAATGCATGAATGCACGCATGCATTGCATAAGGTATGCTAATTTAAATGTGCCCTAATCTACCATCGTAAGCAGGTAAATAAAAGGGAAGAAAGAAGTGGGGATTGGAAGACATACATCCACTCACACACACTTATTACAGATACGCCACTCACTCGGAGGGACCGAAAGAATATACAATTTAATTAACTACGCAAAGCTAATTAATTATTACAAATTAACTAGATTAATCAGATAAATTAATTAATCTAATTAAACAGTAAACCGCCTCGGGATGAGGGGCCAAATGCAGCATACGCTCGGGACTGGCTCGGAACCGCACTGCCATGTACGGATTGCCTCTGTTTCCTCTGCTCTCCTCCTCAGAAAATTGCCAAAGTCCCAGGAGTGCCTCTCAGGGAACTGGGGATCACCACCGGCTGGGGTAGGACACCACCGGCTAAAGGAGGAGGCCACCGGCACAAAAAGAAGCCATCGGCTGTTTGTTGACTGCCGGTCGGCACTAAATAGTGCCGGCCGGCACTGAATGCCTGCAGAACCTGCAACTCACAGCAGCAGAGGGGAAATCTATGCATGACAATATAATTCAAGCCATTTATGCACCAAACACATCCCTTATCATGTTAGTGACTCAAAGGGGCATGTGCCTCGATTCTCGGACCACCAATCACGCACTTCCATGCATGATGGCCCAAAGAACCAAGGATGCAACTTCACTTTCAAATGCATGTAATGCAAACAAACAAACAAGGGTGCCAAACCTCCATCATACTTCACTTCAAGAGGCTTAGCATGTATGCCAATATGATGCAATCCTAGACACGTCAACTAGTATGCAATATGGCAATACAATGCGAACATGCAAGTAAGCATACAAGGCAAGCATGCAAATCAAATGGAGGATGGACTTAGACATGAATTGGGCAACTCTAAAAAGGCTCAAAACAGTGGCCAAAATGCTAAATCATGAGGGCCAAACACACATGCACACATGCACAAGTTAAGGCACCAACACTTAAGCATAACAAACAACCCTTAAGCACACTTAAAGAGGCACAACAATGGACAACTAGCATGCAATTTAGGCTCTAAAAATCATGCTATGAAATGATGCCAAATCATGTTAAGCAAGATAAACAAGTGCATGCAACATAGGTTCAACACTTGAGGCAAGTCATGGAAGCATTGAACTACACTTATGTAAAACAAATATGGCATGCATTGAACAACCTAAAACAGAGTTTTAGCATGTTAAAACAAAGCCAAATGGCTACTTAGATGGCATCTAAGAGGCTTAAGCACA